>JACEII010000007.1:6391096-6467671 GCA_014332785.1 Antheraea mylitta | reverse complement strand
CGTTCAATCGTTGACGGGAAATAGGTTAAAAAGGGGTACAATTTTTTTGCTTCATTAATTTATAGATTCCTACACTGTCTAATCGAGGAAAGTCCGTGCCAAACTTTTTGACACAGAGACACTTTTTGACAGAACACAGATTTATGCATAAATACGAATTATATGTATAGCAATGTAATAATGTTGGTGATATTAACATTTTTCAGGAAATATCGGACAGAATTAAATTATACGCAGGTTCCTTTGTTGCTAAAGTATATTTTATATACGCTACACGGTAGGTAGTAGAGCCACGCTAAAGCTATTACTGGTTTCAGCATGAATGAGTCATCTCACTCGCTGTACTACTATCCTCTCACAGAAAACCGACATGAAGTAACAGTGCTTGCTTGCATTGCTGCGTTTCATTCTGCCCCCCATTCCCTCAAAGACGGGCTGGCAACGCTCTTGCGACTCCTCTGGTGTTGCTAGTGTCTATGGTTGGCGATGATCACTTAACATCAGGTGACCCTCCTGTTCATTTGCCTCCGATGAATTAAAAAAAAAAACATATCAGGCGAGCTGAGTAAACAAACTAAATTTACAAAGAATGGTGTCAGAATTAGAAATAATTCACATTAATGAAAATAAACAGTTCATTTTTAAGACTGTCTTAATATATTTCTTCGAAACAAAAATATAATTCTAAGAAACCCTTCATATAAGGTAAGGTCAAGGTAAGGTCAAAATTTATTTTACGGACACGTTTTTTTTTCCCATCTCAGTGAAAAAAACCGCGTGACGAAATTAAAACTGGCTTGAAGGTTTCACTGGAATCTCTTATTATATATACATAATAGACATTGGTATTTCTATTGCTTTTCGATTCAATTGTTTTAATAATGCAATGAGGTTAAAATGATTGTAAATGAACAATATTAATGGCGCCATCTACTCGTAGTTGTATTATACATAAATTACCTTTATAAGTAAAATTTAGGTGCGTGTGTTTGTTTGATTTGGTTTGTATGAAGTTACCCAGGTGGTTTAACAATATTGTTGGGATCTAGATCTTTTTAAATCTTTGGAATAAAGTCTAGAAATCACACATTTTCAGCCTCTTATTGTTAGACCAGCACTGTTTTTTTATTCATCATCTATTAAGATTTGTGGTAGGATAGCGTTTCTCCCGTAGCCGAACCTGAGGGGTTGGCCTGGAAACCCATCTCTTCATTGCACAGGTGAGACTGACCAGGAGCGGCGACTATGTAGTCCTGTGAAACTGTAAAGACTGCCAGGTCAATAGCGTAGTCACTTCGAATATTTTATAATTCTTTTTAAAATAACACATTTTACTGATAGATAACAATATAAAGTGGCGGAAACTCCAAGAATGCGATGAATGCTTTATACGGGAAACTGGTTCACTTGTTGCAGAGAGGGAAACCCAGCCAGTACTCAGGACTCACAATTACAACCTAGGTATAGGCTTAAGGGGGTTCATTTACGCTTAATTTCACTGTGTATTATCTCTGCCTAGCCAAATTTGTTAAGATGATAATCTTGCTTTGGATATTCTTTCAATAATGGAACAGTGTATATTGTTAAAAAGGTCGTTTATAGGTGGTAGACCCACGCTGAAGATGTTATTGGTTTCAGCATGAATGGGTCAGTTCGTCCGGGTAGTAGCACCCTTTCAAAGAAAACCGACGTATAGCAACAGTGCTTGCATTGTTACGTTTCGTTCGGTCAGTGAGAGCGCTGAAGACCCATCTGACCTCCCCTCTCTACTGAGGAGAGGCTCCCTTACCCTCTCCTCTAACCCTTCTCCCTAGTGTCTATGGACGGCGGTGATCGCTTAGCAACAGGTGACTTGCATTTGTCTCCTATATGATATAAGAAAAAGCTTTTTAAAATTTTCATTACAACATGTAATTCGAACCGCGCCTTCCCCCACCCGTTTCGCAAGGTACGGTGTACCTGTTGAATATAAGAGTGGAATAAGGCTTCACTCATTGTCAACTATTCATGTTTCTCTACATAGCCTCTGTGCCTAACAATGAGCGCCGTCTAAATTAGAATAATTTTATAACGCGCACGTGGAACATTTCTAAAGGATAAAGTTTCTACAGCAAAAAAAAAATACGCTTTCAGACTTATTGAAGAAACTGGTATTAGTTATAACATTGATTCTAGTGTTTTATTCTATAATAATTTCATATGTAGTCCAGTGAAGCTGTAAAGGGTGATCCGGTGAAGCTTTAAAGACCTAGTAAGGCCAATAGCGTAGTCAGTTCGAAAAAAAAAAACATTCTCATATAGATTATATTATTAGCTAGCCGGTCGCGAGGACGATGATCCGCCCTGATAATTTAAAAAAAACGACGAACACTTAAATTTTCCTAATGTATCACTTTATCTATTGGTGAAAACCGCACGAAAATCTGTTCTGTAGTTTTTCATTTTTTTTTATGTCATTGGAGATAAACGAACAGGCTGGTCACCTGATGTTAAGTGATTACCGTCGTCCATAGATACTCAAGGAGTCGCAAGTGGGTTGCCAGGCTTGATTTGGGGGAAAGGGTAAGGGGGAGAGGAGTAGGGAAGGGCGAGGGGAGGGGAAATGGGCCTATGTCGCTCTTATGAGCGAATGAAATGCAACAGTGCAAACACTGTTACTTCACGTCGGTATTTCTGTTTTTTTTTATCCAATGTATCTAAATATTTAGTATTAAACAATTATAATTATTTTCTTATTATTAATATGAATAGTGTTAGTTAAGTTTCTTGATAAAGCGTTTTAGGTCTTCAGTTTAGTTTACTTCTTTTTATTATTGTTATTGTATTATTGTTGTTGACTGTCGACTGTTGCTTGTTATACCGAGCGCTAATAAATAAAGTGCTGACGAAGAGCACGTGGACGACGCGTGCTCATCGTCACATAGAAACAGCCAGGTGGGGGAAAGTGCTGACTCCAACCATGCGGCTCCAGGAACGTGGTTACGTGATATATATATACACATCGATCGGGTCACTACATCTAACATAATAATTTTTTAAGTCAGTTTATGTAATTCTTTTAAATAATAAATTTCTTATTATAATTCGGTTTTTTTTGAGTCCTCCGGTTGCAGCTTACGTAATTTGCCATATACACATGTAAATAAATAAATAACACGGTTTTCCTAAGAGAACTTACGTAAAGTGTTTCTTCTTCACCGTCAGCAAATTATTATTTTCTTGAACTGACTATGCTTTTAACCTAGCAAGGTCTTAACAGCTTCACCGGACTACTAAGGCGAGCGCTTAAGGCACTCAGCCAACTTCCGTCAGCAAACAATTTTATTTACGTGTTTTAAGATCGCTTGCAATTACACTGATAATTAGCCCTTGTGGGGTTCAAACCCATAAGACTAAATGCGGTTATTCAATGTACGCAATTTAAATGTTATAGACAAGCTTAATCCTGGGGATATCGACTAACTTCGATTATAGTTTGACCATCTTAATTTATTGAACATTTAAGAAAATACTTGATTATTTAATTGCCTTAGAAGATATTACCAAACAAGGCACAAAATATTATGATAATAATTTATAAATAAATAATATACTGCAGGAAGATATAAAAGGTTAATTATTCCTTAAGATAATTAAGAATATAGTATTATGGCTGAGTTAAACGGTACGCATTAGTGGCGGTTAATACATCGTAGGTGTTCAACCGTAAGCGATCGCTTACGGCTATGACCATGATAAGAAGCGATAGCGGAAAATGAATATTCAGAAATCGCTTACACTAATCTCTTAATGTGTACTTAAACTCAAATAAATCTTACATTAATTCACCTTCAGAAAGTTGATTGAATTAGAATACGTGTCTCATTCAAAATTTAATGGCATAATTTGAAATAGTTTTTTTATGTATTACCTCGCCGAAAACAATCTAAAACGTGTATACGAAAAAAATTTGTTGAATACAAACAATAGGTACTAAGTATAAGTACTGCTATTTAACTTATTCATTGATAATAAAATTTGGTTTCTAAATATCTTAAAAATCAAATATAATTTAACGTAATATGGAAATGTATTAAAAAAACAATTTCTACAGTAAAATTTGTAGTCGTTGAAATATACCACTGATTAGGGGCAACTGTCTGCACTTCAACCCCGTGTCAACGAACCAACCTCAAAAACCAACGCCGCTGTGAAAACCGCACCGTACAGTAAACGGTACAATTTAAATAAAGGATTAGTTCAAATAATTTAAAATACGTTTAAAATGAAATATAATTCATGCAGTAAGTTGATAAGGCAATTAACAAATATGTTTCTACAAACTTTAGTAATTTGTATAAGTAATTACTCTGTGTGCACAATTTAATAATAAAATGTATGGACAAGCTTATCATTCTATATATTATTCTAGAACTAGCTGAGCCGTGTAACTTCATCTGCAACAAATCAATTATTATCGATTTCAATTGTATTTTTAAACACAATTGCAGCGATTCTTACCGTTTCCAATTGTGAATCCATACTATCCAGGGACTTAAAGTTATACCCAGTTAGTATCTGAGAAATATTTTTTACAATAAGTTGAAAACCCGTTACATATTAGGTACAGTTTCGTTTACACATATTTTTCAACTTTGTCGACATTTTATATGTAGTTGATAATTACACATTCAAACGTCATGTAGCCGTAGCTCAGTTATAATGTGCTGGACTTTATACTGATCGACGATAATTGAACTACTGTTATCATATACATGATTATATAATATTGAATATGTATATGTTTCATTTCTGACTCTGTCATTACAAATGCAAATATTTGTTTGTTCGCTTGTTATGATTTCAAGCTCTAATGACTTAACAAAAACTAAGAATACAGATTCTCAGGGTTTAGAGAAAGACAATTTTCATTTAAATAAAAATACTGTTTTTGAAGGATGGGTTTAATCTACATAACGGTCAGGAGCTAGTATTGATAATATATCTATTGAAAAAAAATACGGTATATTTTGTTAAGCAAATAAATTGGCAAGAAAATTTATTTGTAAATTAAACTTGAATAAACCCTCTCATCTTCCGTTTAATTTACTAATATTGTATTACAACATTAGTATTCGTAACATTTAAAGAAGAAATTAATTGAAAAAAATATTATTACTCAGTCCTCACCCATAACTCAACGGAAATCATTCGTGTGTGAACTATATTTATCATTACCTCATATGTACACCTCATTCAGGTAATATTCAATAATGCTTCGCTAAACGGTTTCTACTAACCTTTAACCTAAAACGAAAATTATTATTCGAATCAGCTGTTAATATCTAGTCATTTTCTTTATTAAGCCTATGGAATTTACATACACAAATAAGATAATTCACGCATATCTTCTTGTACCTAATATAATATCTCATGTCATGGTGTTAGTGATTGAACTCCTCCAAAACGGTTGGACCGATTTTTATGAAATTTTAAACATATATTTGGTAGGTATGAGAATAGGTTATAAAGTATATTTTATACCTCTAGGTGGCTAGGGTTCTTTCCAGATTTTCTTTTTCAATTTTTTTGAGAAATTTTATTTTTTGTATTCTTTTTTATTTGCCATCAAAAAATACTTATAGCCTCAAATTTTCCTAACCCCATCCTCCCACGTTTTCTTCGCAATTTTAGTATTTTTGTCTGAACAATATTCAAATGATTCAACGGTCGTTCCTATTTCAAACAAAACAAAATTATTGATGTTATTGAATGACAGATGGTGCTATGTCTGCTTCATCGAAATTTCTTCCACACATGCGCGAGTCATTCACTAAACCAACTAGATATTTGTTTGAGTGAGTTCCTCAATTATTTAGTCTCACAATTGGAAACAATGAGAGTGGCTTAAATCGGGGTTTAGGTTTTTTTTTAATTTTGTGAGTTTGGAAATACAATTGGAACCAGTAGGTAGCCGATTACATGCAAACGAAGTTGCACGGGTCAGCTAATCTTGATATAACATTTTGAGTGACTTTTATATTAATGGAAACAAATGGTTTGACTTCGATTGTTTTTAGAGTTAATAATCTTTTATAAAGTAAATTTTCCGGACTAAAATTTTTGAAGCGATGATAGCTAAGACCATGTTCGGCCACCGCATCGAAGTACGTAAGTTCGAATTCTAATAGAGTTGGAGATTTTAGTGAAGTAAAACACTGAAGCCATAGCATGAAAAGGTTTTTCTAAGGTCGACCTTCTATCTACCATACTAAAATTTAAAATCTATGGCCAAGCATCATTTGGTGTGTTTCGGTAGCTATTCTTGAGCGTCAGTCCCTCTAGGTTTGTCATGTTTAATGGGGGTAGAGCCACGCTGAAGCTATTACTGGTTTCAGCATCAATGGGTCGGCTCGCCCGGGGCACTACCATCTGGCCCACAGAAACATTGACGTGAAGTAATAGTGCTTGCATCGGTGCGTTCGGTGAGAGCGCCGGAGACATGCCTCCTGTCCCTCCCTCCAACCCACACTCCTCCCATCCCTTTCCCCTTCCCCAAACAGAGGATGGCAACGCACTTGCGATTCCTATGGTGTTGCTAGTGTCTATGGACAGTGATTGTCACTTAACATTAGGTGGTCCGTTTGCCTCCAATGATAAAAAATAAACGATCTTAGACCAAAATCATCATTTAACATCTGATGACAGTATATTTTCTTGCTGTTTCTGAAGAGAGAGACGCCGGAGGTACCTTGCCATATCGGAGGGCTTATTAGGCAGGTAATCAACTAGAGCCAGAGGAATTACGCATGGGTTTAAATGCTTTAGGTTTATATAATACTAGCTATGCCCGTGACTTTGTTTATGTGGAACCCTATGTAAATGAAAACAGTGATTAATAAAATTATTTGAATGTATTATATTAAGTCCATTCACTTACTTTTCTCTCGTACTTAACTCGAGCCGTCATTCAAATTATAATAACTTTTGATAGAATAGACAGATTTTAATAAAACAAAGACTAAGTTACTCTCAAGAACATGCTTTATCGTGGTGAGAACATGCTTTATTTTGAACCCAGTATTTTAGCAGTAATGCATGTTCATACAAACAGACAGACAGAGAGATAGACAGATAGGCAGACATTTCTAAAAATGATTGAAATGTACTTTATTACTTATATCCAGATACCTGCAACATTATTTTTTACGAATATCGAAAAAGTATAGACACATTACATCTACATTCTTATTATATATAGATTGCTTTCTTCAAGAAACTCTAACGCATTTGGATAGCGATATTTGATTCGCCTATTTGATCATAGAGGTTCGTAGTTTACGGCAAGTGTGCTCAGCATAATGTTCTCCTTTCCTAATATTATTGACAAATTTTGGAATCTTTATAGAATGGAAAATTTTAATTAGAAACTACCAGTAAACAAGTATTCTCAATTTCTTACTTTCTCATTACAGCTGTTACAATATTTATCATCATAAATTACAAATATCATTAATTACTTTGTTAAATCTCTCGCATGTAAACTGACGATTTAAATGTAAGAATGTTATTAATAACACAGCCCCGGGGCACGACTCAGAAACTGTGTTTTAATTATTGTTCTGTGTTCCTTTGAAACTTGTCTTATTCATGTTCTGTGTCATTTGTTTGAAGTGAACAATAATTGAAGCTTTAAGTTATAACAGAACGAAATGATAAAACATTGTGACTTTTATTGTAAAGATTCCGTGCCAATTATTTAAAGAAGTATTTTATTTTTATTTTTCTTTAAGGTCCCTTAAATTTTTGACGTGATAAAATCTTATAAATCGATGAATACTGGAAAACATGACTTATGCCCATTTTCACCAACGTTCCCTAAATTTAAGAGACACGTAAATTACGTTTAAGTGACCACTTAGGGAGATTTCGTTTTCACCAACGTCTAAGTTTCACCCTTAGGTACCTAAATTTGAAGGGACGGAAATTTGATCCCTTAGCGCTAAGTGATGTTTATTTTACGAACATATCATATTGAATTTGCAGTTAATTCGTTTATATATAATGAATTGAAGAGATATTTAAGTTTTTCGTCACTTTGGTAACTAAAGAAACCGGGAAATTAATTAAACGTTAGAAGTTCCTTATCATGATGATGTGTTTGTATACGTCTGTTAACTTCATTCGTGTATTGTTTTTTGCCCTACTTGTAATTTCATACGTTGTGTTCCTATGAGTGTGTATAAAATATAATTAAAATTCATTTCTTTCACGGTTCACATCGAGATCTCTAACCTAACTTATGCGAATTCAACGTTAACATATCCAACGATAAACAAATGTTATTTTTGTTATGAAATACAAAGTTGAGGTAAAAAAAACGCGTACGTGATACCTGATTTTTTAATTAGGTTAGGATTATTTTTTTTAATTTATCTTTAGTTTCTAGTATACAACAGATCCCCAATATAATTTTTTTTTTTCGAACTGACTACGCTATTGACCTAGCAAGGCTAACAGCTTCACCGAACTACTAAGGCGAGCGCTTAAGGCACTCAGCCGATTTATTTGGGTAACTAGCTCAAGGGTGCACGGCACACCTCGGCTTGGCTGTTGCCTGTTACATGCAAACTCGCGACCTAACTTAGCTAACCTAGCTAACTATTCATATATGTTTGAGTTGTTGAGACGCATATGTGTACCAAGCATACACGCCTCAATAACTCCTCCATATATTTACTATCGGAAAATTGAGAGTTTTTTCAGTTCGATAAGGGAAAAAAAATAAAACCCTTCCACTTCCATGTGTAAGCGTGTAGGCATGCACGTGTGTGGGGGTGATCGTGTAGTGTTGTAGCAGTGATGTAAATTTTTGTGTCACTGTATCGCGCGAGCAGCGCACTCAAGGGCTCCACACCGAGGGAACGGACCTAGGCTTGAGTCGCTGCCGAGGGGGCCTAATTTGGTATCCCCAATATAACTAAACGGTTATCCCAGTACCAATACAATAATTACAAAACTTAAAAAAAACAACAGTATATTGACTGTTTCTTTTTAAATAAACATGTTTTGGTCACTCATTTTATTTTAAAATGGTATTTGTATTGTTTTTATAACAATTTCATAAAACTATTGCATTGAAATCGTTACCAGCACATGTTCCGTCTGCTTTAATACTGGCTTGACGAAAAAACTGACGCTTAACTAAATGCTTCCTTAGTGAGTGTCCTTTAGCATGGTGAAAACGAAATATGTTAGGTAGCTGATTTAGGGGACACTTAGCTTAAGGATCCCTTATTTAGGGGTAAGTTAAGGGAGCGTTGGTGAAAACGGGCATTATTGTCATGTCATTGTCATATTACGCCTGAGCCGAGAGTACGAGCGAGAGCGCGGAACAAGCGAAAGAGAGGTGCGATCGACCTAAGCGTTCGGTTTGTGCCGCATCTATCTCTCTTCCTCTCCATCGGCCGATTTTTTTTTTGATGTGAAACATCTATAGGCATGGGTAAACGTGATTGTTGGCGTGGCGAGTGTATAAGATGTGGCAACGCGATGCCATGCGCAACCGACAGTGCGCAATTTCTCTTGCCGCACTGAGCTCGCATACCTATAATGTAATTTGAGAATTCAGAATTTGACATTTGTTCGATTCGAATAATTTCGATGTTTCACATCTGCCAGGCATCCCATGAAGGCTCAATTTTTTTATATAAAGAAGGCAAAAGAACTGTCGGGTCACCTGATGTTAAGTGATCACCACCGTCTATAGACACTAGCAACGTTAGGGGAGTCGCAAGTGTGTTGCCAGCCTGTATATGGGACCGGGGGGAGGTGCAGGGATAGTAGGGTGCAAGAAAGAGAGGTGGGAGTCCGACGCTCTCACTGACCGAACGAAACAATGTAAACACTGTTACTCCACGTCGGTTTTCTGTGAGAGGGTGATGCTACCTCGGGCGAGCCGATCCATTCATGCTGAAACCAGTAATAGTTTCAGCGTAACTCTGCCTTCTATAAATACGTCCGAGTCAATATCACATAAAATAATCGTCCATAAATCGACTTTACAGGCATTTACCAATTTTTTCTCAACCAATTATACAGCGTACACTTTATATTTTATTTCCTAAACCAGGCTGCAAATCTGCTTGATGTAGCTCACAAATACGTTTCTTCTTTTGAGGATTAACTTGAATCAACTTTGATTAAGATTCTAATATTAGTGAAAGTTACTATAATTTTAGTGAACATTCCTATAATAGTACCAGGATGACTGAGCCTAGCTCGGTTCTTTAATAAACATTTTTAAAATTAAAATAAACTGTTAGGTTTGCCTCACAAAATTAACATATTTTTACAAATAAAATAAAATAAAAAAATTAAAAGGATATCTCTTTTGCTGTCACTCGGATTCGAACTGGGGTTAGACGGATTTTCGAAGCAGCCGATTTCCATTTGAGTTATTTTCGTTTGACAGCAGCGTCGAAATTTACCTTTATATAGCTGTATTTTTTCATTGCCTAAAAACTCAGTCAAAAAAGTTTTCTATGAATAAAATCTAGCTAGATCGATTTATCCTCCCCGAAACTACCTACATACTAAGTTTCACGGAAATAGATGACGCCGTTTCCGAGATCCTGAATATATACAAATATAAAAACATACAAGTATTGTTCATTTAAAGGTATTAGATTATATATAGATTGATAGATACAATGTCTAACCTTGACTACAGAAGCAGTCAAATGACACAGATATAGAGAGTCAAAATAAATAATAGACAAGAATCTATCGTGATTTATGTGCATATAAATAGTTTTTACATTTTCTTAGGGAACCATTCTGTATCGGGTCCGTTTGTACCTTTGTTTATCTACCTTTACCTTTGTGATTTCTTACATAAATTATTTATACCGCACCTCGGATCGGCTGGATTTCCCTCTATTTTTTTAACATTACAAAAGACGAATCTCGTCACGCTCACAAAGGAAATGTCAGAGGAAAAGATTGAGTGGTTTTATTTTACTTAGGTTTTGGTCTTACGTGATCTAGTGAACCCGTACTTTGGGTTAAATCCTGTACCATCGTAAATTTGGTTTGCGAACCAATTAAGAAATATGGTGCATCCATAATATGGTGTAATAATGCAGAGACCATTTCAAACCCGCACTTGCTGTCTGGTAGCTCACGCGCACACCTAAAAAGCTAGCAAAATAGTAACTACAGCGAGGTTCTCTCGAACCTTCCTCATGCATAAGCTAGCGTTGAAGAATGGGTTACCCAGCACGGTTTCGATATGGGGCACTGCAAAAAGGGACTGAAACACGCTCTTCAATTTCGGCAGTACAACAATTATGCCCTTTGTGTTGCAGTTATTCATACGCGACGGTAACCATTTACCATCAGGTGGACCCTCTGCCTTTTGGCATAAAACAATAATTTGTTGCAGAAAGAAATATTGATAATGTGAATTACATTACTGTTCCTTGCATTTAACCTTCTTTAAAACTTAGAATACTTATTAAAATGTATTTTGTGCTCACATTAAAATACGGATCTTCTTCATCTATAGTTCTGTAGATACAGATATCTATGACTATTTTTTAGTCTAAATTGCTCACATTATGAATGCATCCCATGGTAAATAGATTAGCTGTTACCATATCATGCAGGCAAACTATATTCACTGAGATTTATTTCGAAATTGCAACCTCTCTGATATTTAATTGTTATACGAGTAGCTGACGAGTAGCATAAAAGCAAATAAATATCATGGCTTCATTGCATAAGAAACGTTAAAAACATCAATGTTTTCCACTTTAAGTTATAGGATTAAGTTTACGAGGTTTTGGAATTATCTTCTTTCGATCTACTGTTAAATTGTTCTATCTTTATGCTTTTAAAAGCGGATTAAGTAACCGTCGAAGTATTAAGGGGAATATTAATAAGTGTAAATTTAAATTTCATCATACTTCTTTTTTTCTTCTAGTGTGCAGATTTGTATTCCGCACCTTTTTTTGCTTTCGTGTGATTTATTGTATAAGTTAAAAATCGTATGCATTAGCATCTATTGGGTGTTTTTCTTTTAATTAATATTTTTATATTTCCTTGTTTATTTTTATAATTTTATGTAACTATTAACTGTTTTAGGATGGATTTTTTATGACGTTATTTATAGCGGTTTCATTTTGACTCGCTGTGATCATCTTTACGTTATAATCTACATTATCTCGCGCCGGAACACCTCAGCCCAATGGATGAACCTACTAATACCTATATCAATCATAAAATAATTTGTAAATAATCCAATGTTTACTTATATGTTTGTATTTCATCAGTCCTAACCGATTTTAAGTAACAAGATAACCAATGATAGTAACGTACTAAAGACATCACCTACATTTTAAGGGTAGTTCACAATCGGGCAGAACTGTAAAATGCTGCCACCATTAAATTGGCTATATAACATTGAGTTTTTTCAACCATTTACAAGCCCCCTATAGAATTACATATTGTTCGATGCGGCTTACCGAGCACTTTAATATCTTAATTAATCTTTTATTTCCTTTAGATCAGAGTTTCTCAAAGTGTGGTACACGAACCCCTAGGGATCCACCATGCGACGGTAGGGGGTTCGCAATAATATTGACGTAATGGTGGCTATTATTAGCAGGCACGTGAGGCACACATACCATGGTGGTACTGTATTTGTTACTTTCTATTGAAACAAACCCTTACTTTCTTCAACTGTTAATTTTATTATTTGTCTTTTGGGGGGTGTTTCATTATTTAAGGGGTTCGCTGTCATCTGGATCTTTTACAGGGGTCCGTGAAGCCAAAAGTTAGAGAAACTCTGCTTTAGATGTTAGTTCTTCTAATCACTTTTCTGAATTTTTGTCTATACTAAATCTAGTGTTTAATAAATAAGTTCTCGATTATGGTGTTTTTCGCCTTAACTTGTATCCACTGATCGACATTTAACCCGTTACGGGCGCCGCACTAGATCGATCAAGAGGTTAATACGCGTTAACGGGCTATGTACTGTGATACCATCTTACACAGAGTAATGAGTGATGGATGTGGCAGTTAATTATTATATTTTTATTTATGTTCATATTTTATTTCAATGTTTTCTATCTGATTGTAATTTATTGGAAGCGGTATTGCATTATTTGTGGTTTTTGTATTATTCTTTTAATAGGCTTGTAATACTTTATTGTGCGCAAATATATATTTACAAAGTAACGTGTTTTAGGCACTATTCTCACAGAATCTACTAATTGGTACCTAGCAGTGTGAAGATTTATAAATGATAGATGGTGTTCCATAGGACACATTTGTTAACACTTCTGACAAATCAAGCATCTCAGAACGTGTTTCTGTGCGTGAATACGTCGCACACAGCGTTACATAAAATTGATGACATATTATAAAATAATAGAAACCCCTACACGTGTATTAATAAATAGGTTCGAGTCGTTGCCATAAACAAAATCTTTATTATTCTCACTTTATGTTATACTTTACAACAACGAGTTTTTTTAATACTCTATACGTCTAACCTTTGATCACAATCACATCTGATGCTACGTAACTATATGCTCTTATCTAGCTCCTATGTTTATAAGTTATGATGATATATCAACATCTGGTAGGTAGAGCTACGCTGAAGCTATTATTGGTTTCAGCATGAATGGGTCGACTCACCCGGCGTAGTACCACCCGACACACAGAAAATCGACGTGAAGTAATACTGCTTGTAGTTGCGTTTCATTCGGCATTGACAGCGCTGGAGGCCCACCTACCCTCTTCCCCTCCCAATAACCTTTCCTCCAAATATAGGCTGGTAACGCACTTGCGACTCCTGATGCTGCAAGCGTCCATGGACGACGGTTATCACTTAACATTAGGTGACCCGTCTGTTCGTTTGCCTACTATGATATAAAAAAAATCTGCTAAATATGGTAAAGCTTCTAAGTGTCTAAGTTCTCAAGTGCCGCTTGGGGGTAATAAATAGACAGGTGGATTTAGAACAAGACATTCCAGCTTGCTATGCTATGCTATGCATCATTCATTCCAATGTTTTCCTATGTCGACATCTTCGACTCAGTTGCAAAGGTAGAGTATCATGTAAAGTATAGAAGAACGGCAGAGTGTCGGAACACGCTAGCATAAATGATCATAACTTAACATTATTATTTTGTTAATATAGTAGCTAATCTTCCAAACTTCGTCTGTGCGAAATCGGTTACCTACCGATTCTGATTGTATTGCCAAACACGAAAAACCTTAAAAAACAAATACCCGATTATAGCGACTCCAACCATTTCCAATTGTAAAACTGTAAAACAATTCAGAAACTTACTTTAACAAATACTATGTTGGTTAATAAATGATTTAGGCACGTGTAGAAGAAGTTTCGATGAGGCAGACATAGCGCCATCTGTCATTCAGCAACATCAATTATTTCGTTTTGTTTGAAATACGAATGACCGTTGAATCATCTGGATATCGTTCATAGAATGTCTAATAAAAAATAAGAGAATGGGGAAAAGAAGGTGAAAATTTGTGGTTATTTGTATGTAAATCTGGATAGGGACATCCTAATCACCTAAAGGTATAAAATATACTTTACAACCTATTCTCATACCTACCAAATATACATTTAAAATTTCATAAGAATCTTTCGGAGCCGTTTCGGAGGAGTACGAACACAAACACCGTGACACAAGATTTGTATATATTAGATAAACATGAATACACTGCTTATTCGTAGATCTACGTTCACACCGCTCGGGTAGCGACTCGCTGAACAAGTTTGACACATATTTATTTTTTTGCCTCCCATTTGTGGTCAATGTTGTTATTCGAAACTGGAAAGTTTTCGTTTCGAAATGACCCCAACTTTTTAAATATAAAAAAACTACATTCTGTTTCCGTGAAATTGTCAAAGAATAATTATAATGCATAGAATGGCAGAATTGATTAAAGATTTAATTTTATAAGCATTAACTCCATGTCTATTTAGATAGCGATAGCAGAACTTTGTAAACATCGTCTCAGATATAAGATATAAATTTGAAACGATGATTCTTTCTTTTTTTTCTATATTATAGGAAGCCAACGTACAGGTGGGTCGCCTGATGTTAAGCGATCACCACCGTCCATAGACACTAGCAACACCAGGTGAATCGCAAATACGTTGGCAGCCTGTGTTGGGGGAGTGTGCGAGTGGGGAAGAGGAGGGGAAAAGGAGATTATACCAGGTGACTGTTTAGACAGTAGCATTATTTCTGGAGATCAATCTGCACTCGGTTATCGTTCTAAATCAATTTAAAAATAGGTTTTTTTTTTGTATCAGAGTAAGTAAAAAAATAGGTGGGTCACCTGTTGTGTTGGCGGCCTGTGTTTGGGAGGAAATCGGTAAGGGAAGAAGAGAGGAGGTGGACCTCCGGTGCTCTCACTGACAGAACGAAACTGTTCCTTCGCGTCGGTTTTATGTGAGAGGGTGGTACAACCCCGGTCTAATCGACCCATTCATGCTGAAACCAGTAATAACTTCAGCGTAGCTCTACTACCTACATTGGCTCAATTGACATAGGATCGATTCCTAGTGAAAGAGCAGGAGCTTCCAGTAAAGAAAAAAATCGATATCAGATCACAGTGTGAGAGGATGTATTCTCCTAAGCTCACTAGACGAGGTGGTAGAGCTGATGCTATTACAGGGTTCAGCATGAATGATTCGACTCGTCCGGGGTAGTAACACCCGACCCACAGAAACACCAATTTGAAGTAACAGTGCTTCCATTGTTATGTTTCGTTCGGTCAGTGAGAGCGCCGGAGGCCCACCTACGTACTACCACGTACACCTCCTCTCCCCTCCTCTCTCCTCTCCCCAAAAAAAAAATCATTCCAAAGCCGTACGTGGATAAAACGCACGCAAATGCCTACAGTAGACGACTTCCAACCATCAAGCTGACACGTATGGTATTTCAATTTGTAGCGAGTCGTTCAATAATGTAACTGAGCAGCAGGTATCAATCCAAAAACCTCTTCTAAAAGACCCAAAGTGACGTGAAAATATATGAACAAATTCGGGAATTTTATTTTTATCGTATACCTTTAAACGAGCAATTCTTGTATATTTTTATATTTGTTTATATTCAGGATCTCGGAAACGTCGTCATCTATTTCCTTGAAACTTAGCATGTAAGTAGTTTCGGGAACGATAAATCGATCTAGCTAGATTTTATTCATAGAAAACTTTTTAAACTGAGTTTGCAGGCAATGAAAAAATATAGCTAGAATATAAAGGTAAATTTCGCCGCCGCTGTCAAAACAAAAATAGCTCAGATAGAAATCGATTGCTTTGAAAATCCGTGTAACCCCAGTTCGAATCCGAGTGACAGCAGAATAGATATTTTTTTTTTTTGTAGAAAAATATTAATTTTAAGATATTATAAAGTTAACTGTTTATTTTAATTTAAAAACGTTTTTTAAAGAACCGAGCTAGGCTTTATCTCCCAGGTACTTTTATTAAATACCTAGCAGATTTAAAAACTCAATACGGCTTTTGAATACGTATATTTTAAAATATCCATATGTTATAGATAATAATTTAGAAATCAAAGTGTGAAATGTATTTTAGACATGAATGAGAGAACACATGTTTATTAAAAAATTCCCATCTAAGAACTACACTTACTGTGTGTTACAAATATGCGTGTATACAAACACGGGCAGTATTTGTTGGTCACGATTTCTATATTAACTTTTGACTGGACGTAAAACTATCGACTCCTAGAATACAGAAGGTTTACCAATTATAGCGATATATCTTTTAATGTTCACAAAAAGTATTTCATATTTTTATATGAAAGATCATTTCATTATTATTTTGAAAAAAATCGTTATAACGCTCAGTCTGTTGCTGTCTTTGATTCACGTCACGTCAGTGACGTACACTGTAAATACTAATATTTTCCTTAAATATGAATATGTAATGTAATTAATATGTAACCATTAAAACAATGTTTCGAAAGTTTTGACGTCACGCGCTACGATTGATGTATTTCTGTTCATGTGATGCAAGAAACATACGGATTTTTTATTTTAATATTTTTTTACATGTAAATAAAGATAATATAATACTCAGTTTTACTACATTATAAATTGTAATATTTATACTTCTAAATATATTTATTATAAATTATTTACAAGGGACGCCAGCACAAACAACGTTCATTTCCTTTTACCAGCATAGTCATCGAGATTATCAAAGATTTGTAGAAGGCCAGTATATTATATAAACCAACCGAAAAAAAATATTAAAATATCATAATTTTCGTATAGTGTGTACCCTACTTTGCTTATGTAACAGTTACAAACAGTAAACCCCTTTATAAGCAGTGTTTAAATAATAATGAATATATAATTACCTCACTATTCAGTAAAAAAACTTTATAAAACTTTTTTAAAGAATTTTATATAACGCTGTCTTCTACCCACGACTTCATCCGCGTGGAATAGTTACAAAGGGCTAACGCTTACACGCAGCGGAAGCTCTCAAAAGGAAAAAAAAAACAATTTTGAAACATTCTACATTGGTACTCTATTACTCGTAGTGTGATGATTAAACGAGCTATCTAACATTGAAATCATTTTTCAAACCGGACCAGTAGTTCATGCAATTAGCGCGTGTAAATAAACATTTTTTTGGTGATTACAAAAATATTTTGTGGACTGAACCATCTGTATCTTGATTGTATTATGTGCCGTATGACGGTAGACGGTAACCGTTTGAAATGAAGCAGTATCGACGTAATCATAACATCTGTGACGAGGAACGTTTTATGATATAAAACCTAACTAAGCAGAGGTTACAATAATGTTATAAGGTATAGAGGATATAGAAATAACCATTTTTAACTTATCTAATTTAGACTTTTGTAGCATTTTTGTTCACTATGTTATAATGAAAGATTGTCCTACAATCAAATATTACCTGGATGACTGAGCCTAGCTCGGTTCTTTAAAAAACATTTTTAAATTAAAATAAACTGTTAGGTTTGCCTCACAAAATCAGCATTTTTAGCAAAAAACAAATTTTTAAAAAGAAAGGTATCTCTTTTGTTGTCACTGGGATTCGAACTAGGGTTAGACGGATTTTCGAAGCAGCAGATTTCCATCTGAGCTATTTTTGTTTTGACAGCGTCGACGAAATTTACCTTTATATTCTAGCTATATTTTTTCATATCCTGAATCGCTGACGCCGTTTCCGAGATCCTGAATATATAACAATATAAAAATATACAAGAATTTCTCGTTTATAGGTATTAGATAGATACTATATTTTAAATCACATAAAGAGAACGTAGATAGATAAATGGCGTAGACAATGTAAAGCAAGTAATGACATAGTGAGGCTAACTAGTATTTAATTTACAGGTAAATAAAATGTTGCGTTAATAATGCCACACTTTTCAATATGTAACTAGGGGTTATTTTAATAAATTTACCGAAAAATGTCTAGGCAAAATCGCGAGAAGTAACTAGTAGTATATACAACACTGTTATTGTAGTCCATACCTAACAAGATATCAGATCATTAATATCAAAGATAGTGTCATAGAAACAATTGTTGTACAACAGCGTACCGGTAGCGTACAAGTAAAAAAACGTGTCTCAATTTGTCAGTTCAAACAGTCATTTCCTTTTAGTTGAGGCGATGTTTACAATGTTATATAGCAATGGATACTGATTTTAATCAAACGTGTTTCATTATGCAACTTTAAAAGTAATTTGAGAATAGATAGAGAATATATCTAATATTTTTAAACGAGAAAATCTTGTATATTTTTATATTGTTATATATTCAGGATCTCGAAAACGGCATCAGCGATTTCCGTGAAATAATACTATATACTAATATAGGTGGTTTCAGGGACGATAAATCGATCTAGTTAGATTTCATTCATAGAAAACTTTTTAAATTCAGTTTTCAGGCTATGAAGAAATACAGCTAGAATATAAAGGTAAGTTTCGCCGCCGCTGTCAAAACAAAAATAGCTCAGATGGAAATCGGCTGCTTTGAAAATCCGTCTAACCCCAGTTCGAATCCGAGTGACAGCAAAAGTGTCTTATTTTATTTTTTGCTAAAAACATGCTAATTTAGTGATGCAAACCTAACAGTTTATTTTAATGCATAAATGTTTTTTAAAGAACCAAGCTAGGCTCGGTCGCCCAGGTACTTTTATGTACACAGATAAATCAAGTACACCGCTTACTACACTTCTCCATGGCAAGAAAATGGCGTATTGCTCATAAAAAACTAAGTTTATTACAACCTATAATAATTGTATATTGAAACGAAGGTTTAGTGATTTTTTTTTAGACAAATCAAGTGAATGAGAAGTAAAAATGATAATTGATATTTAGTGGTTTTTGATTGATTCACGCACAACCACAAACTTTTTTATTATTTATATGTAAAATTACGATTGCTATTAATTTTGTATTTTAAATCAAAACATTGATTCAATGAGAAAAGATAAAGAAAAAACAACATGACACCTTCGTGGTCAATTTTTTTTTATTTCATGTTATAGTAAGTAGCTTCTTGTGTGGATTTGCTCGCGTGATAGATTTTGCAAATAAAATACAAACCATCTTACTCACTGATTATGTAGGTACAATATGCGCATGTAATTTATTCTTTACTTTCATAAAAAAAGTAAATATTGATATTTAAATTATTCAAAATTTTGGTTATGACGACAAATACTTACAATTAATATTGTGTGTATCTTGACTTATATTTGCCAAAAATATTGCATTATCATAGTGGATATTTCATCGGTGTCTCAAATGAATAAGTTTATATGTTTTTATTCACAAAATTTGTAATAAAACTTTCTGTATGTGTACACGTTTTTAAAATCGGTTTAGTAGTATCTGAGTTTATCCGTTATAAACAGAGGGTCAAATATTCTTTTAATAATAGTTAATTGACAGTTATAAACAATACCGATATTTCTAATATTAACCAATTTTAAGTAAAGTTTACTTAGTACGTAATAAGGGTTAAAAAAGTTAATACAGCGTGACCGTTTCGTATGAAACATTAAGTGGCTCGATAAAGTCGAAGTTAAACAGAAATAGGATAGTCTTGGGTGAGTCATTATGACTTATTTTTCATGATTTTTTTATTGAAGCACGACAAAGTGACTGCACTGTGTCTGATGTTAAGCATAGTACAATCCAAAAACATCGGCAACCACCGATAGACCGATTATCCATCGCCGGTTGCCGCTGTCATGCCGGCCATAATGACGAAAGTCACCTGGTACTGGATATGCACAGGCTGATCCCGAAACGCGACACGCAGAAGCGAGTCACTATGATGGGCTTTTTTCGCCATATACATGGTGGTTGCGACCCAGTCGGACTGTACAACCCTACCACTCCGCTATCGCCATTGCCTCGTTCGTTGTTCAGCAGGGTGCTCCACGTGCAGGTGAGGTTGGCTTGGGTGTCTCAAGTCTTAAGATGTTAGTCGACACCCCTTACACGCCGGATTAATCCTTAATTCAAAAAAGATCATACATTCTTTTAGAATAAAATTACAGAGTAAAATTAGGTGACTTTACAGAGATATTATCATATCATGTTTCCTAGATACATTATCACATTAATAAAAAAAAAATTATAGCATTAAAACTTAATCCCAATATTGAATATAATTTCTACATCCCACGTATATAAAATGATGAAACCAGTCGTGTGTTGTTACAAATTTTCTAAATAGTAAACAGTAATTATAATGTAGGGTAGCTAATTAAATAGCACGTAGTTTACGGTCCAATTTGTTCAAACTACCTCTATATTGCCCGTGGAACCGTAAATACAGTCTTCGTCGGTTTTCACGTTAAAACTTTTGTCAGTTTCAAAATATACACCGTATTACACCGTAGTGTAATGTATCTAACACCTTTAAACGAGCAATTCTTGTATATTTTAAATTTGTAAATATTCAAGATCTCGGAAACGGCGTCATCTATTTCCGTGAAATTTAGTATGTAGGTAGTTTCGGGGACAATAAATCGATCTAGCTACATTTTATTCATAGAAAACTTTTTTAAACTGAGATTTCAGACAATGAAAAAATATACCTAGAATATGAAGGTAAATTTCGCCGCCGTTGTCAAAACAAAAATAGCTCCGATGGAAATTGGTTGCTTCGCCACAGTTCGAATACGAGTTTTTTTTTTTTTTTTGTAAAAAATGATAATTTTGTAAGGCAAACTTAACAATTTATTTTAATTAAATAAATAAATCTATTATTATAAATATAAGAAAGATATCTTTTAAATATTTTTTTATGTGAAAAAATGCTAATTTTGTAAGGCACCCTAACAATTTATATTAATTTAAAAATGTTTTTTAAAGAACCGAGCTAGGCTCGGTCGCCCAGGTACTGTAATTTAATGAGTCGGCGTAATATCTAATTCATTTTTTACTGCAGAACGAAAAAGATCTACTCCTCAACTGTTACTTTTTTCTCAAAAGCTGGCAGAGCATCTGTGATATTCCATGTATCTTACATATCAACAAGTAGTACCGATTAAGTACATAGGTTAAACCGGACTGCACCGGATGTTTTTTATACTCACGTATATCTACAATCTTCATTATCACATCAGCCTCTAATAACCCGATTAGGCCTCCCACGGCAATGGCTCAAGCCTAGGTTCGATCCCTCGGCAGGGAGCCCTTGAGTGCGTTGCTTGCGCGATACGGTGACACACAAATATACATCACTGCTACAACACTACATCATCGCCCCCACACACGTGCACGCCTACACGCGTACACACGAAAGTGGAAGGGTTTACTTTTTTTCCCCTTATCGAACTGAAAAACTCTCAATTTTCCGATAAAAAAAAATCAGCCTCTAAAAATCAATCGCAGGACCATAGATCTCTTCTACTAAGAAGGTATGGACATAATAACCACGCCAGGCTACAACGTATTGGCAATTTCAAGCTCTGAGAATACCAAGGTTTTATATTTTGCCACATGTGGTGGTACTATACGAATACATAAAACGTACTGGTGGCTCACCTGATTTTAAGTGATCACCACCGTTCATAGACACCTACAACACCGGGGGAGTCGTAAGTATGTTGCCAGCTTGTATTTAGAGAGCAGGGATTGGGATTCTACTGGGGAGAGAGGGACGGGAGAAGATGTAGGCCTTCGGCGCTCTCATTGACCGAACGAAACGAAACAATGCAAGTACTGTTACTTTACGTCAGTTTTCTGTGAGAGTGTGGTACTACCCCGGACGAGCCGACACATTCATGCTGAAACCAGTTATAGCTTCAGCGAGGCTCTACCACGTATGAGAATATATCTCAGGTTTAGATTTCCTCACAGTATTTTTGTCCACCGTTAGAAAATAGTGCTACTAACTTAAACTAGTATGTAATTTCTAAACAATAATAGCATACCTTTACGTACTGATTGATCTATACTATTACACTCACGGGTAATCAAATACTGCTTTTGAAACAAAAGAAATTTATTTATATACCTGAATAGAAAATTGGATTTAACTTCTTATTAGAAAGACAATAAACTATACAATTACTCTGCTGTTATACTTACACATTAGACTACTTTGTAATTGTAGTTCTTTTCTAGACTTCTTCCTTATCTTTCTCCTCCTATCTATCTCGGCGTCCCAAATAGATATACCCTCAGTCATTCTATAGCATGATTATATACAAAAAAAGACATAGGATAGAAATCTCTGGCAGTCCACCACAATTTTATTTATGACAACGAATGTTAAAAAGGAAATGTGAATAATCGAGGTGTGCTAAACATAGAATCCCAATGGGTTCTAATAATTAGCTTGTAATAGTCGGAGCGATATGGCTTCAATATATGCGTTTTCTCTTCCCACGCTTGGGTGGTCGTGCTGTTTTATTTATTGAAAGTGTTTGTTAGGGGTATACGTAGATTGTAAAACCGTCCTGATATAATTTTAGTATTTTGACGTAGTATACTATTTTGTAGAAATCGAAAAAAAAGCACTCATTAGTTAATTAACGAGAAGTATTTGAAAAACAATCAAAGACATTTTAATGCGTTACGCGACGGTGTGTAAGGCACTGAGTTTTGTTAGTAAGCCGACAAATAGCCGGAGTGCTGCTAGCTTCAACTTCGCAGTTTTATAACAGTTACAATTTTATGGTCCTCACTCACGACCTAACGATTTTAGTTTCGAACAATATAAATGTCGCTTTTCGGTAGCCATGTCTTTTTTAAATGCAGTCGAATTGCTTCTAAACTCATTTTTCACGTCTACAGATATTGATTGATCACTTTTTGGAGGGCTTACTGGTCTTTTTTATTTTTAGTATTAAAAGTTAGTACGGCCACAGTACTACGAGGCATAGCAACTAGCAACATCAGGGGAGTCGCAAGTGCGTTGCCTACCTGTGTATGGGAGAGAGAAAGGGAAAGAAGGAGAGGAAAGGGGGATAGGCACTCGGAGTTCTCACTGACCGAATGAAACGCAACAATGCAATCACTGTTACTTCACTTCGGTGTTACTGTGAGTCGGATGGTACTACCCCGGCTAACTGATCCATTCATGCTAAAACCAGTATTAGCTTCAACGTTGTTCTGCCACCTAGACGTACCATCATATCACCTTCATCTAACTGCTAAGGGTTTATGCAGCACACGTCGAGATAGCCCTTAGTTGTTAGTTTTTTATTTCAAATAATCTGACTTATTAAAAACTATAGAATTAACTACATAATTAACCTAATTGTTTACGCTTCACTTGTAACAAGGTAATACAATCTCAAGAAACAATGTATCATTCTCTTTTAAGCTTCTTGGATGACCGTAAAATCAGAAATAGCTGCTAAAATTGTATTTTGTTTTTGTAAATTAAACTCGCATGCAGGCTTATAATATCCTGAAAATAACAATACCAATTAAGTACCTCAAAAATCTAACGCCTGGTAGATGGACAGACTTCCATACTTCTTTGCATAAATGCAAATTAACGTCCAATGTACTTACGATGAATTTCTTCAACGAGTCATTTTTTTAAATGTCAATGAAGCTAAACTAACAGTTGGGTTATTAAGTGATCACCACCGTTCATATACACCACCAACAACAGAGGAGTCACAAATGCGTTGCCAGCATGTATTAGTGGGGAAGAGGGAGGGGGAAGGAGAAGAGGAAGAAGGGGTAGGGATGTGGGCCTCCAGCGCTCTCATTGACCGAACGAAACGCAACAATGCAAGCACTGTTACTTCAAGTCTTACTTCAAGTCGGTTTTTTGTGAGAGGGTTGTACTACCCCGGACAAGCCAACCCATTCATGTTGAAACCAGTTATAGATCATTTGTGAGTTATCGCGTTGCTGCGTTTTGGTCCATAGCGTGCTGTCAACAACATATACTAGAACACGAGAAATTCCAATGCAATCCTAAGGTATCAGAACATCCATAACCTAACATAAAGACGTCTTCGTAGGATAGGATATGTAGTTCACTTCCAAATGGTTGCATCACTTATAACAAGTCGTATCTAACTGGACTATGCAATCTGTGCAAAAAGGAGTATCAAAAAGCCGCCGCCACGTTTTAAAGATTGTCACAAACGAGAAATTTCCGTCTTTAAAATTGATTATAGGATTTGGAAATGCTTGCTTAGGAAAAAGGTGGATAAGATAGGCTATTTTTTTTTTGTCGATTCCATTGACCCTTTACTATTATCTTGATATTAAAAGTTTATGTAATGTATGTATGTCTCACTTTTCTCCATTACCCGAGGGCAAGAGCGACACTACTCCCACTCTACTCGACGCAGTGTTTATCCCTACCAATTTTCGTCACACAAAAATTTGTGGGTCAGAATTTCAGAACCCTCCGATAAGAAATATTACTAAATAAATTGTATTTTTTTTTAACAAAAATGTAGTAATATTAGTAGACACCGAAAATAACTGTTCTTCAAGTAAATACAATCAAAGCTTGAGTGTCGAACGCAGAGTGTCACGAAGTGCTTATTACCACAGGTATAATTGTTGAAGAACGGGTTGCGTCAGCGTCCGTATACACGTAAATTGAGTTGGATTTTTAAAACAAACGCCAGCACGTGTTTACCCTCAAGCTGATGGGTAAATCATCAAGATAAGTTTTTTATGCAAGTTTGATTATTGTTGGTAGATTAATATATAATTTTGTTTGTTTGTTAATACATCGTAAAGAGTTTAATATGATTCTATATCGAGACAATCTCTATTTATAATAATATTATAAAGAGGTAAAGTTTGTGAGTTTGTAACATTGTAGGGGGTAATCTCAGGAACTACTGGTCCGATTTGAAATATTCTTTCAGTGTCATATAGCTCATGTATCGAGAAAGGTTATAGTCTATATCATATTATCACGCTAAAACCAATAGGAGTAGAGCACCAATGAAGAATGATTCAAAATCGGAGTATTTTTCTCTTGAAAGTAAATGCGTGTGTGTTATCGTTAGCACAAGTAAATATTCCAAGCGAACGAAATCGCGGACAGAGACTACTCGTTATTATTTCTATAGATTAACTTCTTTGTAAACAATGTGAACACGCTTAGTTCCTCTCTGCAGTCTTCCTCATTCCTTCTCACATATGTGCATGACCCCGCTTGCCCAAAATCACGCCTGAACTCGTAATGCTTTTAAAAATCATAAGTATTATATTTTAATAACTTTAAGTACTAACTAATTATAAGTACTGGCTGTCTAAATTATTTAACAAATGAGATTTTTAAACGACTTAAAACTAACAGATGTTAGCTAAATCTATGTAATAGTTTTTGCATGATTTACACATGCCGTAAGACCTCTGCCATTTTATTGATCCTTATTAATATTATAAATCCAAAAGTAACTATGTCTGTCTGTCTGTCTGTCTGTCGTGGTTTCACGCCAAAACTACTGAACCGATTTAAGAGAAATTTGGTACACAATTAGTGTAGAGTTTGAGAATGGACATAGACATACATTTTAATGCGAAAAACGATTGTAAAGGGTTGAAAAAAAGCTTAAAAACTTAAAGCTTAAAGGTTTGACACTTATTTTTTGGCTGTTTATCAAAAATAAATGATTATGACATTCGCAGTTTGTAAAAGTTTTACCCTCAAGGGTGTAAAATAGCAATAGGAAATAGGGGATGAAAGCTTGTATAGAAATATGTAAGGTTCCGCTTTGATATGAAAAATTATTTCAGTGTTAAATAGCTCATTTATTGAGGAAGGCTATAGGCTATATAACATTACGCTAAGACCAATAGAAGCGGAGTACCAATGAAGAATGTTACAAAGAATTTTTTTTCTTTTGAAAGCTTCCGCGACGTTTTAGTTAGCCCAAAACAATTGTTCCACGTGGACGAAGTCCAAGCAGAAGCTAGTATATAATAAAAAAATCCCCGAATTTGGGTGTGTGTTTGTACATGAAGCAAAGCCAGCGCTTAACAAATTTTATACAAACGGTTGAGAATAGACTGGAACAAAAATATATTAATTGTTCTTAGAAATAAAAATAGCAGATAACGCGATAATAACCGAGGGCAAAACTAGTTTCATTATTCAAACTAAGATTGATGTCAATATAATTGTTACTGATTCTTTTATTTGTTGATCTATTTCTATGAATGGGGTCGTAGATTATTTTGATAATTACTATTTATTTATATACATAGGTTATATATATATATATATATATATATATATATATATATATATATAGGTAGTAACCTATATTGTTTGTGTATTGCTAACTAGCTTTTGTTTGTGGTTTGGATCGAGTAAGATTTTGAAAATACAATTTAAACTATAACATTTGTTGGCGTTGTTTTTATAGCACTTTATGGATGAAACAATTTTTAATAACAGTTAATTATTTTTTACATTACAAACAAAAAAAAAACAAATCTTTTCCCTTTATAATTGTAAACTATGGATAAATATTTATTAAAACACACTTTATAGAATACTTCCTCAAATTTGTCTAATAAATAATGTGAATCAGGGACATAAATAATTGTATCGTTACATTTCAAAATCAACTAATTCAAAATCAACCAATTTTAATCGTCTATATATATAACATGTTAATTTTTTGAAAATTTCCATTTTTTTACACCGAGAACGAAGTTCAAATTTTACTGTTCCTAAGATTTTTAGGTTTTTTTCACCAGATTAGGCCCCCCTCGGCAGCGACTCAAGCCTAGGTCCGTTCCCTCGGTGTGGAGCCCTCGAGTGCGCTGGTCGCGCGATACAGTGACACAAAAATTTACATCACTGCTACAACACTACACGATCACCCCCATCCCCACACACGTGCATGCCTACACGCTTACACATGGAAGTGGAAGGGTTTGATTTTTTTCACTTATCGTACTGGAAAATCTCTAATTTTCCGATAAAAAAATATATGGAGGGGTTGTTGAGGCGTGTATGCTTGGTACACATATGCGTCTCAACAACTCAAACATATATGAATAGTTAGTTAGGTTAGCTAAGATAGGTCGCGAGTTTGCATGTAACAGGCAACAGCTAAGTCGAGGTGTGCCGTGCACCCTGGAGCTAGTTGGCCAAATAAAAACGTCTGAGTGCCTTAAGCGCTCGCCTTAATAATCCGATGAAGCTGTTAAGACCTTGCTAGGTTAATAGCGTAGTCAGTTCGAAAAAAAAAATAGGTTTTTTTCTATGATATTTATATTTTACATGTACAAATTTTAAAGATCTCGTAAAATATTCGAAACGACTGAAATGGGATTTAGCTGATTTTGAAAAGTACCGAGACAATTAGAGACATTCTAAGGACGGGGCCCGGTGGCGGCTTTTTCTGACGCCGGGTCAACTGCTGTGGCGGCACGATGAAGTCTATAGAGATCTCATGCCTCCAGTACACGATGTACACCGTGGGTTTTTAGTCCATGCGAATAGAATATAAACCACTCTCTCCCCGTGAAGGGTGAGTATCCATAAGGAATTTCCTCACGATAAAAAAGGCATATAGTGGGTCAAAGTTTCAAATATGTTGCTAATGGTAAATCTCATTCGGCAGACTGTTAGTATTTACATATATAATGTACACGTTACATGTTACAGTAGGTAACGTGCGTGTCGTACTTACAAATGTTTTTGAAAGAGCATTTCTGTAATGGCACATGTTCTCACAATTTTACATTTCTTTAAAACAAATTAAAAAATGCATGTGGAGCCGCGAGTAATAGCTAGTATATAATTCATTTATATATTAGCTACGCACGCGACTTCACTTTCATTTATTATTGTTGCAAATGAATATCTGTTAGATCAAAAAGTTAAATTTATAACGAAATGGATGTTGTGTAGATATTTTGCCTTCAAATATATGCAATATGTATCTACATTTATGCTGCAGCACCACCTAATGACGAGTTATGAGTCAAAGAACGTACAGCATAAAAAGCTTTATAGAAACATTTAGGTATGCTAACTTTATATTTATAGTTGACTAGCCTCTGCCCGCGACTTTTTTCGCATTGAGCTAACGCTAACACCCAGCGAAAGCTCTCGAGAAAAAAATAAACTTAATTTTAGAACATTCTTCATTGGTGCTCCGCTCCTATTGATCTATGCGACGATATATAGCGTATAACCTTCCTCGATAAATGAGCTATATAACATTGTAAGAATTTTTCAAATCGGACCAGTGGTACCTGAGATCACCCCCTACAATGTCACCAATGCACAAACTTTACTTCTTTATAATATTAGTATAGATTTGGTTGTGATTGCTGTATTTGACGCATTCCCTATCGTCAATAATATGTAAAAATCAATTCCGCTATTCAATTAATTTAGAAAATTTAAATATCTGTTCATTTAAAGGCGAATTTGTGTCTTTAAATTATTACAATCGTATCTCGTCGCCTTAATTACTCAGTGACTGTCAGCTTTAATACTCCATACACACGCGACGCATTCCGTGCCGCTAACTGTACTGACGTTGAGAAAGGTAGATTCACAAGCCGCGTAACGATTTATTGTGAGCTACAAAAATTGAATGTTATTCTAGTATTCTATCACTCCTTTATATCTTACTAGCTTTAACTCATGGTGTCGTCTGAGTTAACATAGCTTTAATATGTCTCTCGGGAACAATATATTTATTTTTTGAATGTAAAGTATTCTATATCTTTTTTTAGAGTTTTGGCGAGATTTTGAAACGTCATGTTGTGGATTTAATATTTAATCTTGTATCATTTATCTCTATTTTTAATAATATTGGTGGTATTTTACGTAATATAGTTTGATTATTGTATATAAAGTGAATATAAAATATTTGATGGATTTTAACAGACAAGATCTATATATATAATACATATTTAGATATGATGTTTATGCATGCGAAAAGGCGAGGTATAAAAATACATTTTTAACTTCCAATACCCAACTGAACAATATCTATATAACTTAAAATGTATCAATGTTTTCATAATCGAGTTTTTAGTTTTTCTGTGTTTTTAATGGTTGTAGTTGTTTGTATTTTTAATAAATTTGATAAATATTCAGGAGCTTAAATTAGATTTAAAGTAAACAGATAAATATACGTATAGTCTTCGTAACGCAACATATAAAGATTTTAGTAAATCAAAATAACTTAAACACGGTGGTAATTAATTTGTAATTTCATTTATTTATTTCATTTACAAAAGTTATTAGGAGCCGTTCATAAAACGCGTTATAGAAAATTTATGTACGGCCCTTTATAGTTAAATAATTGTGTGTAATGCATAGTTAATAATATTTATAGCTTACGACTTTCTCTAACTATTACGAGTATATTGCATACATCATTTTGTCAACGATATTTAAAGAAATAAGTTAAATGGATTTATATTCATCAGTGTGCAGAATGCAATATATTGATCTATAATACAATATATCTGTTATATTTATCACAAGCAATGTCCCGATGTTTTTATCAGGTTTGATTTTTACCGTCCCGTTTCACAACTTCCCGCGCCGCGCCACACCGCATGTCCGTACTATTACTTCATTTCCACATGGCGTACTTTCTGTTCTACATGTTGTATCGAAATTACTCACCTTCTAAGGATATAAAGGTCGTAGAACGATGAAAGATAACTTCAACATTTTTTTGTACTTGGCGCAATCCTCATGGACACACCAACTTCCCAGGGAAAAGAGTGGGTAGTGTGAGACTCGTACTCACTAAAACTCCACGATGTACCCCTCTACCGAAATAACGTGACAATAAGGAATGACGCTTAGACTCCTCATGTTACCCCAGCGGTTAAAGCTGCCTCGTGCCGGATTTAAGCGACGCTAAAGAGAGATAGCATTCTACACCCCGAGTATCTTCATTACGGCTAAACCATTGCAATAGAATGACAGGCACCCTGACCTATCTCCCCTTTGTCCAGCAAAGATTTGTCCTTAGAAAGGAAGGTAGAAGGCGAATAAATCGCACCTCCATGTCTATTCAACGTCTACGCTGGCGCCGACAGTGGCAGCCTGCGTCTGCCTGGAGGGAGCTTACGTTTGGTCTGGCTTATGTGGTGCTCTACTGTTCCTCCAACATCGGCACACAAGGCGCAGTATATCTTATGATAACTTACAACCATCCTTAATAAATCCTTCGAGAGTGGTAGAGCCAAACTGAAGCTATTACTGGTTTCAGCATGAATAGGTCGGCTCGCCCGGGGTAGTACCATCCTCCCACAGAAAACCGGCGTGAAGTAACAACGCTTGCATTAATGCGTTTCGTTCGGTCAGTGAGGGCGCTAGAGACCCACCTAACCTTTCTTTCCTCCTTCTCCCCCCCCCCCCCCCAACACAGGCTGGCAGGGCATTTGCGACTCCCCTGGTATTGCAAGTATCTATGGATGGTGATGATCACTTAACATTAGGTGACCCATCTCTTCGTTTGCCTAGTATGATAAAAAAATCCTAAATGTCCTAACTAATCTCATAAATACGAATGTATATTTCATTATTTATTTGCTTTCGTGAAAGAAATCATCATGAGAATTTGTATATATGTACGTTGTCACGTGTATAGAAAAAGACATTGGGTACCTTACGTCCAATAAAAAATATTGTTCTTGAAGGTCACATCCAATTTACATTAACGCGAGTGAAGCAGCGGGAATTAAAAAAATATTGAATGTCCTTGTTCCTGGTCTTGAAATTTGTAATGTTCATATATAATCATATATAATATTACGTTCCCATATGAATCTACCTTTGCGGTCTACAGTTTATGGTTACTTTTTACACTGTAAGTACACTTTTCGTTTCTCTCACGAAGTTAAGCAGAGCGCGGAAGGTTTCAAAACTTTTTTTTAAATCAACGATTATATTTTGAAAACCTTATTGGACACGGCATAATCTTTTGCATTATTAAAGCTACTGTATATTTACTACTTACGTTTTCGTAAACCTATCTGATTGTTATCGGTACACTCGTGATAAATGTCTAAATATCCACGATTACACAAAAATAATTTGCCACAAAAAGCAAACAGAGTTAATCCCGCATATTAGTTGGGTTTAGAAAATGGGAAATTGCCAAACGAATACAAATACATTAAGCGTAGACCCATCAATAAAAAAAATCATATGGTCATTGTCATATACGTTTAGTAGTGTTCATGTAATTGCGTTTGAAAAGAACTGTTTTTATTATGTGTAAATTGAATCCGTAAAAACGTCCCAAAAACTATAAAAAAAAATGATTGCCTGTAAAATCGGTTTACGGACGATAATTTTACATGAAAACGCCATAAGAAAATATTGATGAAAAATTGCACAGTTTTATGAATTGAATTGAATAACAAAAATGATAGGCGGAGGAGGAGCCGGAGGCGGAGGCCCCTTTCAAAACTCGCACCACCCGCCGCTGGCTGGCTGCTCATCCACATACGCTAAAGCCCAGCAAAATGGCAACAACCGTAAGGTATTCTAGACGCTTTGTTATGCGCACTTTGGCGTTGTGGAATGAGTTACCTGGTACTGTGTTCCCCCAGGGTTATGACATGGGGCTCTTCAAAAAGGGATTAAAACACACTCTCCAAGGTCGGCAACATAACAGCGATACCCCTGGTGTTGCAGTTATCCATAGGCGACGGTAACCATTTAACATCAGATGGACCGTCTGCCTGTTTGCTGCCTTTTGGCATAAAAAAAAAAATAAAACAGTTCACGTGTAGATTGTGTGCTGGTGCTCTCTCTCTTCTACTCGAACGCATCGGCCGATGAAGTCGAAGAGAGATAGAAGAGTTATTCCGCGAGTTATTTCTATCGCCTATTCCGCGCTCTCGCTTGCACGCTCAGCTCAGGCCGAACGTGACATTGAGTCATGCTTTAGTGTGCTTGCAGCCGGTGGCCATCAATTTATAAGACGCCATCATGTCAAAAGTAAATGAAAGGAGGACAAAGAATGTTGTAACATAAAAAAAATTTCTTAAATTAAAAATAAATGTATACGCAATATAAAACTATTTAATTAACACGAAAAATAATAAATGGCCAAATGCATGTCGTTAAGGTTTACACTAAATACTTATCTAAAATTTCAGATGATTATATTAAACTATTTATAACCTAGTTGCCTCAATTAAAAAGTACTTTATAATAACATCAAGAGTTTTTGGCTAGATTTCAGTCTGTTATGTAGTGGATTTTATATTTTATTCATAATCTTGTGTTACTTGACTCTATATTGTATAAAGGTATTTTATGTAATATGGTTAGTTTATTGTGCATAAGTGAAGTAAATGGATAATAATACCGCGGAGCATGCAATTCCGAGATGCCACAAAAACTCCATGGAAGGTCTAACAAGGGAGCCACCATCTTGTTAGAATATTGATTCACACGACGCTTGATACTGAAATGACCATACGACGCTTGTAATATTATTGACTACGTGACAATGGCAGTAATAATCTGAACGGTTGATTGCCAAAAATGAAGTTAAATTGCCAAAAATGAAGTTAAAAAAAAAATCAATACAAACATCAGAGAACAAAATGAAACAATTTTAATGAGAATTTTTACACGCAGTTAAAAATTAACTTTTTATAGAGGTATCTGAGCTACATAAAATACGCTTGTAAAAATTAATCATGCACAAAATATAATTAAAAACAATTAAACGCAGTCCAAGAAACAAGAAAACTATTTCAACAAAACGGAGTCATGGACATTAACTAGTATACAATTAGATGATAGATTATCGATTTCTTTGTACATCCTAGTTCTATTGTTAAAATGTCGAACAATCGTGAGTTCGTGCTGAATTACTAGACACATTACCTATGCACTATTTATTATTGACCTTGCATTGTTCTTAGTATTATCTATAATAAACAGTACGTAACGGTATTCTTTATTTGTGTCTTTATGGTTTAAAATTATAATATACCCGAGGGTTTTTTCTAGTTTTAGTTTAGGCTAACTAACCACAGATCACGCCGCCGTGGTCTGGGGGTTAATTTCGCTCCCACACACCCGATTAGGCCTCCCACGGCAGTGGCTCAAGCCTAGGTTCGATTCCTCAGTAGGGAGCCTTTGAGTGCGTTGCTTGCGCGATACGGTGACACACAAATATACATCACTGCTACAACACTACACGATCACCCCCACACACGTGCACGCCTACACGCTTACACATGAAAGTGGAAGGGTTTACTTTTTTTCTTCATCGAACTGAAAAACTCTTAATTTTCCGATAATAAATATATGGAGGAGTTGTTGAGGCGTGTATGCTTGGTACACATATACGTTTCAACAACTCATACATATATGAATAGTTAGCTAGGTTAGCTAAGATAGGTCACGATTTTGCATGCAACAGGCAACAGCCAAGCCGAGGTGTGCCGTGCACCCTTGAGCTGGTTGCCAAAATAAATTCGGCTGAGTGCCTTAAGCGCTCGCCTTTTTAGTCCGGTGAAGCTGTTAAGACCTTGCTGGGTCAATAGCGTAGACATTTCGAAAAAAAAAAAAAATAGTTTAGGCAACTAATCGTCCATATTATTGCAGCTATTGTCGAGTAGATAATCTTATACTATTATAACTATTATAATAAAGAGGTAAAGTTTGTGACGTTGTTAGGTTGTAGGGGGTAATCTCAGGAACTGCTTGCCAATTTGAAAAATTATTTCTGTGTTATATAGCTTATTTATAGAAGATGGTTATAGGCTATCATCAAGCTACGATCAATAGGAGCGGAGTACCAAAGAAGAATATTTTAAAATCTGGGTTTTTTACTCTTGAGAGCTTCCACTGCGTGTTAGCGTTAGTCTAAAGTATCTATTCCTCACGAACGAAGTCGTGGACTGAGGCTAGTCTATACTAATATTATAAAGAGGTAAAGTTTGTGAGTTTGTGACGTTGTGACGTTGTAGGGTGTAATCTCAGGAACTACTGGTCCGATTTGAAAAATTCTTTCAATGTTATATAGCTGATTTATCGTGGATGGTTTATCTATACTAATATTATAAAGAGGTAAAGTTTGTGAGTTTGTGACGTTGTGATGTTGTGACGTTGTAGGGGGTAATCTCAGGAACTAGTGGTCTGATTTAAATAATTCTTTCAGTGTTATATAGCTCATTCATCGAGAAAGGTTATAGGCTATATGTCATCACGTTAAAACCAATAGGAGCGGAGCATAGGTGAAAAATGTTTCAAAATCGGGATGTTTTTTCCTATTGAGAGCGCGAACGAAGTCGCGGGCAGTGGCTAGTAAGCTATATATCATTACACTATACCAATAGAGCTCTTGAGAGCTTCCCCTGCGTGTTAGCGTTAGCCCAAAGTAACTATTCCACGCGAACGAATTCGAGGGCAGAGGCTAGTTGCGATCATTTTAATGTTCTAACAAGATGGTGGCTCTGGAAGTCTCAGGAAGTTTTTGTGGCAAGTCAGAATCTATGCTCCGTGGTATTATTTTCGATCTATTTCCCTTATGCACAATAACCAAACTATATTACGCAAACCACCACCAATATTACACAATATAGAGTCAAATAACTCAAGATTGTGAATAAAATAGAAAATCTACACGACATCCCGAGATCCCGCCAAAAATTCCGCCCGAGCGTTCTTCTTCCTTCTTTTTCTTATTTTGGCTTCACAGAAGCACTTACCAGTGTCAATATTTTGTTTCAATGGATGTTCAATACAATAGTATTACAAGCGTTGCGTGATTATTTCAATAATCTAACAAGATGGTGGATCCCTTGTTAGAACCTTCCAGGGAGTTTTTGTAGCATCTCAGAATTTCATACTCCGTGGTATTATTTTTCATTCACTTCACTTATGCACAATAAACTAAATTACGTAAAACACTACCAACTTTACAAAACATAGAGTGAAATAACACAAGATTATGAATAAAATATAAAATCCACTACATGAAAGCCTAAGATCCCGCCAAAAACGCCGCCCGAGCGTTGTACGTCGTGTTCCTTATTAAAAAATCAAATTCAGGCACAGGCTTAATGATCATACAGCCATAAACATGCGACTTGGAATTAATAACGTCGTTATTAACTTTCCTGATGAATTATATTGAATGTTTATTATTATGATAGTAAATTAATTCGTCTATTATTTACATATTACATTATATCGTTTTTTTTTTTTATTTAATTCGTGAGTCAGTTGGTAAGTAACGTACCGATTATTTGAAATTTAAGGGAGGTAGCTACACAGGTGGATGTAGAAAAGGCCCGACCACATGCCATAATACCATTACTGGTTTCAGCATGAATGGGTCGGCTCGTCCGGAGTAGTACCACCCTCTCACAGAAAACCGACGTGAACAGTGCTTGCATTGTTGCATTTCGTTCGGTCAGTGAGAGTGCTGGAGGCCCGCCTCTCCTTACCTTCACTTCCCCTCCCCTTTCCCCCATATACAGGTTGGCAACACATTTGCGACTCCCTTAATGTTGCAAGTGTCTATGGATGGTATCTATGGTGATTATTTAACATCAGGTGATCCACCTGTTCGTTTGTCTCCATTGATATACAAAAAAAAGAAAAACTACCAAAGGATTCGAACCTACATTGACATACCGAATAAGCTATCATTTCTAAAATCCCCATGTGTAGTTTATAGGTTAATGCAGAAATTAACTCCAAGGATGATTACGTTTTTAACCTTCTATGTAGATATATATAATGAAATAATTTAGAAAAGTCGCCAACCCTTTTTTTATATCATAGGAGGAAAACGAACAGATGGGTCGCCTGATGTTAAGTGATCAGCACCGTCCATAGCCACTTGCAACACCAAGGGCAAGTACGTTGCCGGCCTGTGTTTTGGAAGAGAGGAAGGGAAGAAGGAAGGAGAAGGAACCCTCCCTTCCCCTCCCGCACTCTCACTGACTCAACGAAACGCAACAATGCAAGCACTGATACTTCACGTCGGTTGTCTGTGGGTTGGGTGGTAGTACCCCGGGCGAGCAGACCCATTCATGCTGAAACCAGTAATAGCTTCAGCTCGGCTCTACCACCATACCACTCATAATCCGTAGGTAATTTTTGGTGCAAATTAATTACAAATCCACAGCCAAAACTATTCAAGAATATTCCATCGTTCTTATTTCTATTAAAGAATTCAAAGAACCGTCACAAGCTATAAGAATTCAATTTCAAGTTCCCTTACATTGCTTTGTAACTCACAATCGAGATGCGTAAGGGAAGTTATATTAAAAAATGCCAATATATAGGCTCGATGTATTCTGATTTAATCTCCAAGCTGTTTCACGTTTGTATAAACAAGATTCTGACTATTTTCTTTGTATAATAATGTATGGTATTATCTCGTAATGCCAACAAACTATATATTTTTCTATGCGTTACATAATAGGTACTTGCTATATATAACGTCGCATCAATCTATTCTCCGAGTAAAGGGTTAGCTTATTTTGATTTAGCTAATTAGTCTTGTTGTTTAGTATATTACTTTAATTAATTATATTATGTTATATATTTATTTTTATCTATTTTAATTATTTACACTCGCATTTTTTTTATTCTTATATATCTTTAGATATTTTACATATCTTAGCATTAAAATATTTAATTATTTATCATATCGAGGACTTAGAAAAAACTTTACCACTAGGCGAAAGGTTAAACACTCGCAGTATTCTAGGATATAATACTTCATGGGCACATTGAACATATAAAATAACAATATCAAAACAAATATTAATAAATAACAACGAAAACCTCAGTTAAAGTATGTTCTAAGACTTTCAAAAATATAAACACAATCGTAATAAACCTAGGTGTAATACTGGTGCCAAAAGCTGTAAGGGGTGACCCGTAGTTAATAAAACGGACTATAAACTTTTTTGTTTTGTTTATACCGTCCCACGTTCACTTTCAAGTGAATATAAATCCACTCGCTGTCATTGACACTGTGCTTTAACATATATACATAAGGGATTGCGTATAATTTATTATTTTTCTAAATAATTAGATCCAATATTAAGCACCTATTTTTAATTGATTTGTGATGAGAATCGAGATCATAATATTATCCATAAATATTGCTACTGACTAGACTTTCAGCATGTATATATAAACATATATAGGTAATCCAAAGAAGTATATTCCTTGGAACTTATTTAATTATTTCTTATTTTAAATACTTTTAAATATATGGTACATTTTAGATTTTCCTGAAAAAAATCTAAAACTATAGATACACGTTTTAACCCCCTGTTTGCAAAGTGGGATATGATATACCCCAGCGGTCGAATACTTGTAATATTTAAACATTACTACAGGCGACTTGATTATCTCTGTTGTTGCAAATAAAATATAACCATTGTGTTCAGTAATTCATTTGGTCCGGTGGCTGCCTGAAAGCGTGGAACACTTACGTTGTCCGTTTGGCTATTTCAAACTACACCTAGGGCTTGTGGAAGGAAAGGTATGTTTGACTGGTTTTTATTTCATATTTATTCGTATATTTATTTATGTTTATTAAAAAAAAAAATTTTAGGTAATAATCTCATTATAGAATATCTAACAATTAAACGAGCGCTTTTTCACGAAATTGAGTAATTTAACAACATCTCATTTTCTCCTTTCCTCTACAGAACTACGCATTAGGGTACACCTCTCGACAGATTCACAATAGCAAGTATCTCGGAACGAAGAAGTTCCAAAATTCTTATCTTTATCGTACTGTAAAGATGTGGAATGGCCTTCCAGCCAGTGTGTGTTCCCTTCCTCTAATAACATTGGATCCTTCAAATGAAGCGTGAAGAGGCACATGTGCAGGTCGGCATGATAGCGACGACTACCGTTGTTATTTAACAACGACAGTCGCCGTTATTTATGGACTGTACTGTACTTTCCAGTACTTTGCAGTCATTATGCCGAATCAGTTAAAAACTAAAAAAAATCAGATAATTTTCTTTGATAGTATACATAGTAGTATGATAATCAAATCTTTAATGTTTGTTTTTTTTTTTTTTTAAGTTTATTAGAATATACAAATAGATATGTGTTTTACTTTCTTTACTAATAAGTATAATACCTTTTCTATTAATAACTGTATTAAAATAAGAATTTGTTGTGTTTGTTTCATTTTATTTTTGAGGTAATGTCATAGCTCACCTAATATAGCACGTGACAATTGATGATCTAATATACAGAAGCATAATTTGATTTAAAACCGTTGAAATCATTAGAAAATCGTGCCCTTTCAAACTCGTTAGTCGATCTCATCGAGTACAAAAAGGACAGCATAACTATCAACGAGCCAGCAAAACTCTAACCAGATCATTAACACTTCAAAATCTTGACCACGAAAGTCACGTAGAACGGCGTAGGGCCGCCAACTCATTATCCGATATAATTAATTGGAGTTCAGCACAAAAGTTTCCAGTTCTCGGACTGGCAAATTCGGAACCGTTGATACATTGTCACTAGATTCGACAACCCTACTTTTACCAGTCTACGCTAGTGGAGTGATATGTATGCGAACGTATGGATAATATAACTTAAATAGACTGGATTCAACAACCCACATATTATCAAGATAATATACAAAATTTCTTCCCATACCTTGACATTACAAATATAATAAACTAGTTACTGCCTGGGACTTCGTTCGCGTGGAATAGTTACTTTGGGCTACCGCTAACACGCAGCGGAAGCTCTCAACATGAAAAAAAAAACCGATTTGTAATAATTCTTCATTGGTGTTCCGCTTCTATTGGTATTAGTGTATTGTATTGTATTAGTATTAGTATTAGTATTAGATGACATGGCCTATAACCATCCTCGATAAATGATCTACATAATATTGAAAGAATTTTTCAAATCGGACCAGTAGTTCCTGAGATTACCCCCTCGAACATCACAACGTCACACATTTACCTCTTTATAATATTAGTAAAATTACCTTAGTTTATAATTGATCCTAGGTACAGGACACAATAATCTCGCAGCTGCAGCTTTTTTTCTGACTTTAATAGATTTTGTGGGGATGACTCCTCAACGACCTCTGTTGCCTCTTAGAATGTTTCGTTTTCTTCTATTGAATCGCCAGATTTTGTTTCCGTTTCCACTTCCCTTCCTTCATCTCTGAGGTAAAAGGTAATATTTTTCACATTTATACTTTTATACTAATAGTATAAAGCTAAAGAGTTTAATTGCTTGAACGCACTAATCGTAGGTACTAGGTCTGATTTGAAAAATTCTTTCATTGTTGGATAGCTTTGTGTGTAAGAGTGTGGTAGTTTGGGGTGTAAGAGGTGTCGAGTAACATCTTAAGACTTGAAACACCCAAGCCAACCTCACCTGCACGTGGTGCACCCTGCTGAATAACGAGCGAGGCAATGGCGATAGCGGGGTGGTAGGGTATTACTGCCCGACTGGGTCGCAATCACCATGTATATGGCGAAAAAGCCCTTCATAGTGACTCGCTTCTGCGTGTCGCGTTTCGGAATCAGCCTATGCATCCAGTAGCGGGTGACTTTCGTCATTATGGCCGGCATGAGAGCGGCGACCGACGATGTATAATCTGTGTCTCGGTGGTTGCCGATGTTTTTGAATTATACTATGCTTAACATCAGGCATAGTGCAGTCACTATGTCGTGCTTCGATAAAAAAAATAGCTCATTTACCAAGGAATACTATAAGGCTTCATCGTCACACTAAGGCTAATAGGAGCAAAGGATATTATTTAAAAATATTTTCACCTTTTATGTTAACGAAGCCGCAGATAATTATTATTTGAATTGGCATTAGCTTGAAGTAATTATTCCACACGGACGAATTCTCGGGGAGAAGCTAGATTAAGATGAATTAATTCCATAAAATCTACCGAAGCAAAAAAAATAGGAAAGCTAATTTATATTCTGTATTTTTTTGTCCATATTAAACATAGCAGTTCTAGTTACTATAATTCTTTGTAAACCTTGGTATTGGCTTGTGACTTGAATCGATAAGAGAACTTTGGCTGGAAGTTTTTGCTCAATTCAAGAAAGGTTAAATGATAAAATACTTGTTTAAGCGAGTTGAAACCGTAGCTTCGTTAATGTTGGAAATTTATTTGAGCATATTTCAATAGGAAATTTGCCTAATAAACAATGCTAACAACATACAATACCAAGTTCATTTCAATAACTAGTTGCGCTGTTTTGCTTTTTTTATATCAAAGGTGGCAAACGAACAGGTGGGCCACTTGATGTTAAGTGATCACCACCGTCCATAGACACTAGTGTCATCAGGGGAGTCGTAAATGCGTTGCCAGCCTGTACATCTGAGAGGGGGTGGGGAAGGAAACGGAAAGGAGGAAAGGGGAAGTGAGGTGGGCCCGCGGTGCTCTCACTGATCGAACGAAACACAATAATTCAAGCTCTGTTATTTCACGTCGATTTTCGATGAGAGGGGTGGTACTGCCCTGGACGGCCGACCCATTCATGCGGAAACCAAAAATAGCTTCAGCGTGACTCTTCCGCCTACAGGACGATCTATTTTATGATTTTATGATGTTATTTTACGATAGTTGTCGTTATTAACCGTTATCAATAATTCTGCTATTAGTTAATTTGCTATTTTTATCGTATTGCTATTTATAGTAATGAAATGAATATTCGTTATTTCTGTACTGACTTTGAGTGTGAGCACTGTGTAACATGTGTAATGTTGTTGCAGTGATGTAAGCTTTTGTATCACTGTACCGCACGAGCAGCCTACTCAAGGGCTCCACGCTGAGGGAACGGACCTAGGCTTGAGTCGCTGCCGAGGGGGGCCTAATCTGGTATGCGGGAGCGAAATTTACCCCCGATATAATTACAATAAACTGAAATGTACTACTTGTAAAAGTATAAATATAGATGTTTTAGAGTACTGATTCTTAAATTACATTGTTTTATTGTCTCAAATATCCAATCGATTAAAAATTGTTGTTATCGCAATATCATAGGAGGCAAAGGAACAGGCGGGTCACATCGTCCCCAGACACCAGCAACACCAGAGAAGTCTTAAGTGCGTTGCCAGCCTTTGTTGTCGGGAAAGGAGGGAGGAAGTGAAGGGAGACGGGATAGGTGGTTGCGTCTCCCTTTTCTCCTGCAAGCACTGTTACGTCATATCGGTTTTATGTGAGAGAGTGGTACTAACCCGGTCGAGCCGATCCATTCTTTCCCCGTCCGATACGCTCAGGTGTGCCACAAGGCTCAATACTCGCGCCCACCCTCTTCAACCTGTTCATCAGCGACCTACCTAAGCTCCCGGGAGTCGAGGTAGGTTGTTATGCTGATGATACAGTCATCTACGCCTCTGGCTGGCGGCCGAGTGTTCTCAGAGATCGCATCGAAGAAGCCGATAGCACACTCGGTGATTGGTTTCTTCGATGGCGTATAGGTATTAACCCCGATAAGAGTGCCGTAATACTCTTCGATCCTAGAACTCGCGATAACAAGTTAATGCCCATAAGGCTATACGATTCCGAGATACCATGGGCCACCGAGGTCAAGTATCTCGGCGTCACTTTAGATAATCATTTAACGTTCGAGCCACATATTAAAAGAGTGCGAGACGAAGCCGCTATGGTCTTGGGTCGCCTCCATTATTTACTCTGTCAGAAGAGCAAACTGTCCCTCAGATATAAGCTCACAATATATAAAGTCTGTATTCGTCCGATTATGACGTATAGTTGTCCGGTATTCGCCCACGCGAATAATCTCGATAAACTTCAGATTTTGCAGACCCGGGTTCTGCGTAAAATCACCGGTGCTCCTTGGTTCGTCCGGAAGGCGGATCTCCACAGGGACCTGGAGATGCCGTCTATCTGGGCGTATATAAAATCACTTACGAATAGCTATTTTGAGCGAGCCGCGATTCATCCCAATCCGTTAGTGGTATCCGCCGCGAATTACGAACCCGTACCCAACGCTGGGCGTTATAAAAGACGTCCGCGACACATTTTCACCGATCCTCCCGACGATATCACGTCAGCGAACGATCAGTACCAGCCAGTCCCTCGTAACAGAGCGTGCTCACGCCCACGCCCGAATAACCACAGATCGCGCCGCCGCGGTCTGGGGGTTAATTTCGCTCCCGCACACCCGATTAGGCCTCCCACGGCAGCGGCTCAAGCCTAGGTTCGATCCCTCGGTAGGGAGCCCTTGAGTGCGTTGCTTGCGCGATACAGTGACAAACCCATACATCACTGCTACAACACTACACGATCACCTCCACACACGTGCACGCCTACACGCTACACATCTTGGTGGAAGGGTTATTTTTGTTAAATTTTTTTCCCTTATCGAACTGAAAAACTCTCAATTTTTCCGACAAAAATACATGGAGGAGTTGTTGAGGCGGAAATGCTTGGTACACATATACGTTTCAACAACTCAAACATATATGAATAGTTACCTAGGTTTGCTAAGATAGGTCGCGATTTTGCATGCAACGGGCAACAGCCAAGCCGAGATGTGCCGTGCACCCTTGAACTGGTTGCCAATATAAAATCGGCTGAGTGCCTTAAGCGCTCGCCTTAGTAGTCCGGTGAAGCTGTTAAGACCTTGCTAGGCTAATAGCGTAGTCAGTTCGAGAAAAAAAAAGAAAAAAAGAGCCGATCCATTCATGCTAAAACCAAGCTTCAGCGTGGCTCTATCACCATCAAAATGTCTAATTGAACGTCAATCTATCAATTCGGTCAATGTTTTTGAAGAGCTTTCTTTACAATCGTTCACTTACGTTTATATATGGCTATTTTTTAACCCAAGTTCGTCACTTTTTGTAATTTTTTTTTTATATTTTCTGTTATACAAATCTTGTCCTGACAATTACAAACAGGACAAATAATTAGTATAATTAGGCCAATAAGAAAGAAGAAGAAGAAGAAAGAAAAATTCTTTATTATTGGAAAACATTGCATACAACAAGTTTAATAAAGTTAGCATATACATTGCTTATTAAAATCCAACAATGACACCCCCATTCAACTACATGCTGCAGTACAACTGGGTGGTACTGCAGCGCTGATTTTCAATGAGGGACCAAAGTAATGTACGGACGTTTAGTCGGTTTTTTGACAAAAATATTACACCCATACAGTGCTCATAATATCTACATAAATAATAATAATAGCAAAGTATAGATATTGAAAAAAAAAGAATCATCAAAATCGGTTCAGCCAGTCCAAAGTTATGAGGTAACAAACATAAAAAAAAACAGTCGAATTGATAACCTCCTCCTTTTTTTGAAGTCGGTTAAAAAGTTACAAATGTTACACAGTATTACAAAAAATGTGCCTCTAGGAAAAAGCCCAATTACTATCTCGACTGCATCTTGACCACCATAAGCCTGAAAATGCGATAAGATAAGTAAAGATAAGCTTAAAGTACGTCTACTAAAATTGGAACCACTCATAAAATTAACGCTATTGGTATTGTTGTTTTTGAACTTGTAACAAAAATTGATATAATATATTTTTAAAATTTTTCTTCTTTTTCATACATCTACATGATGGTGGGATGTCATTCCAGCAACGAGTAGCGGCATATTTAAAAGAACCCCTGAACGCTGTGGTTCTATGTCTAGGTATCGTGAGGGGATATGACGCAGAACGCGACTCTCAATAGATGCAGGCATTTCAAAATAATGTACTTATATACATTCAGATATTGTTTTGTTATTTATATATATAGATTCAAAACTGGTATCATACAAACTTTGAAGTTATATTTTATCGGTAATATTATACAGCTTCTTGATTTGCAAGAGGCAATTACTAGAACTTTTAATTAGCTCTCCAATTAAGTATTTCAGAAGAGTAGTATCGACATCATACGGTCAAATTCCAATTACAAGAGGTCTTATTCGATCGTAATAGTGAGTTCACAATTTTGTCTACACCTGTATGTTTGTTACCTGTATGTTTTTGTTTAATTATAAATAATGTATTGATTTTTATATGAATGTATATTGTACACGAAAGGAACGTTAAGTGTTTAAACTAAATAAATAAAGGCTTTCGATTGTTCAAAGCAGATTTTTTTTTTTTTTTATAAAACAGGAGAAAAGGTACTTATTGTTTCATCGTCGCTTATATATAAAAATACTAGCTATATCCTTAAAGCTTTGCACGCGTCTTTGGATGCAGAAATTGGTATGTTTTTGTATATTTGATAATCTTACTAAATGAAGTACCTGAGCGATTTGTTCAAAAAACATTTTTAAATTAAAATAAACTGTTAGGTTTTCCTTATAAAATTAACATTTATTTCACAAAAAAAAAATTAAAAAAAAAATCTCTTCTGCTGTCACTCGGATTCGAACTGAGGTTACATGGGTTTTCGAAGCAACCGATTTCAAAATCATATAGCGTGGCGACACATGCCATGGGACGCTTCGCCACATCAGCAGCCGTTCTGATCTGTTGCTATAGATGTTATACATCAATAAATAAATGTGAGCTTGTCTGTTTACTTACTCCTTAATTACTCAACATATAACTTTACATACATTTACATAGGCCCAGAAAAAGACACATGGTACTCTTTGCTAGAAAATGCATACTGTTCGCAAAGATAGACCAAAATCTATAATAAAATTACAACATATATTTTCCGTTTACTACAAACTAGAAATAAATAAAATACACACGAAGATAAACAACGTAACGTCTCTGCAACGCCTTATTCAATAACAATAAATTTTATAACAGCTAATAACATACAAACGGCCATAAACTAAGGCACGTAAAATTCTTTACCGCAGGCACTTATGTAAGTCGCTCGCCGTATGTCACTGCGACCCGAATCTTAACTCCTACGCAAATTTTATAAGGCTTATTCCTATTTATGATCACGTTGGGTTACTGTGGATGATAATAATTATATTTGCGCTGTTATTTGCTAACCTCTTATGCAAATATTCCAGGCCTAATTACATGTTATATGGTTTAACCCTATTGCCATAAGTACAAGTAAATAGATACTAATTTGCAAAACTGTAGGGTTTTCACAAACCACCTCAGTTAAAGTGGATGGATCTTGTAATACGTTAAAGGGTTATGGCAGTTCTTAGGTTTCTTTTTGCTAAGTGCCTGAGATTAATGAGAATTCACAGCTAGGTGGTATAGTCATGTTGAAGCTATTACTGGTGTCTGTATCAATGGGTCGGCTCGTCCGAGGTAGTACCACCCGACTCACAGAAAACCGACGTGAAGAAACAGAGCTTGCATTGTTGCGTTTCGTTCGGTCAGTGAGTGAGAACGCCGGGGCTTACCTCCCCATCTTCCTTCCCTCTATCCCTTTCCCCTTACATACATTTTTATAAAGTCTATTAATCAATGAAACATATGATAAGCTGTAAAATATCAATACTACATTTACACAGACCCCTATTCTACGAGTCAGTAATCTGTCACAAGCCGCGTAAGCACACTACGGCCGGTCAACCATACGTCGCATGTTATGACGCGCTTAAAGAACTTTTCACTTCTAAAATATTGACAGTTTGACGTTTTGTTTCATTAAATACATTTCCTTCATTAGTATACAGGTACGAAGTCGGGACAGGCTATTAGTAAAATAAAATTAAACCGTCACAAAACGCCTATCAGATGTGAAACATCGAAACTGTTTTGTATAAGATATGTGCCTAAAAGAACAGATTACGACAGGAGTCTGCTATGGCGTAATGCAAAGATAAAGCATTACAAATTTGTTCCATAAAATAATGACTGTATATTTATTTTATTACATAAATATTTATTTTACTAAATAAAAAAATCGACTAGGAGCAGGCACAGTGTATTTGGCGGCATTAATCAAAGGGCGAGTGTCCGACAAAACAATTTGAAATTTATTTTTATACAGATAGGGTTTCAAATGTTTTTGAGTATTTCGTTAACAGTGCAAAGTTCGTGTTTTGCGTCGCCACGTATCGCCAAGCCAACAATTAAATTAACTCGCACCCCAAAATTGTTCACATCAGAAATCCATAATATCCCAACGTTGAGACTTAGCAATGACTTTGGCGGCGGTTGCCCATAGAGGCGCCATCAAAGTCGGCGCTTGCGCAACATTACTGCGCAGTTTCCAAATATGAATGATTGAATGACTTAACATCAAAAAACATTAATGAGGTCGCTCACGTTGCTTTTGTTGTTTTATTTATGGTTCTTTGTGATCCTCTTAAAATTGAATACGCAATAAATAATATGGATGTGTTGTCGATCAGTCCAATGTGTAGTACATCACGCTAGTGTTTTCAGTTACGTGGGTTCATAAGAAGGTCATATACAGTTATCGGATACAATAAATTATTTTACTGAGTGTTTTACTGTCATTTTTATAGTTTTTGTTTCCATAACTACTGCTATATAAATAAAACCATAGATGTATGCCATTGCACGTATGCATTACGAAAAACTACTGTATAGATTTTGATGTTTTCTTTAGTGTTACTACATGGAAACTTAGTCTTTTTTTATTATAGTTATTTTTTTTATATCTATCATAGGAGGCAAACGAACAGGTGGGTCACCTCATGTTAATTGATCACTACCGTCCATAGGACACTTACAATTCCAGGGGAGTCGCAAGTGCGTTGCCGGTCTGTGTTGGGGGTGGGAGTGGAGAGGAGGAAAGTGAGGAGAGGTGAGCCTCCGGAGCTCTGACTTACCGAATGAAACGCAACGATGCGAGCACTGCTACTTCATGTCGGTTTTCTGTGAGAGGGTAGTACTATCTCGGGCGAGTCCTTAGGAAACTGTAAGTGCTCGCTTCTTTAACATTTTGATATATTTACTCCTTCCTTTTTGGCGAATTCATAAGACTTATACGCAACATTTAGGTATTAAACATCATTTTGTAATATATTTATTGGATACTAAGAGTATAAAGTACATAGTTGGTTGTTTCACCTAGTATGTGGTGGCTGTAATTCAGTTGAATACAGGTAAAGAAGTCTAAGCTTTTAACAACTACGATTGGGTTCGGACATTGTCAAAATTCAGAAGAGTCGCTTTCAAAAATATCTATATATATTTTTTTTATATCAAAGGAGGCAAACGAATTGGTGGGTCACGTGATGTTAAGTGATCACCACCGTCCATAGACACTAGCGACATCAGGGACGTCGCAAGTGCGTTGCCAGCCTGTATATAGGAGAAAGGGGAGGGGAAGGAAAGAGGAAGGGACGTGGGCCTTCGGCTCTCTCGCTGACCGAACGAAATACAACAATGCAAGAACTGTTATTTCACGTCAGTTATCTGTGACAGGGGTGGTACTACCTCGGAGGAGCCGACCCATTCATGCTGAAACCAAAAATAGCTTCAGCGGGGCTCTATCACCTACAATACTATATACTCGTTTCCAACTATTTAAGATAATGTTTGAAGAGATCTTTGTAAAATAATAGTCACCTTTGCTGTAGCGTGTAGATCCCATGCCATAGTTGGAAACAAAAGACAGTTGGTTGGCATATTGATTAACTTTTCAGAAAAAAAACTGTGGGTAAAGAGTATCACTACAGAAATTTGCAAGATAGTTATGTTGTTATTATTAGCAACAATAATACACTCCAAATATACAGAACCCAAGCAAGATATTACAGTAAATAGTTCTGTGAGTGTGATTTAAATTAATGGTATTTGCCGACTGCTAGATACTATTGTGACGTAATAAACTCGAGACGACTCAGCGTTGCTACCGCCGCCCACGTAGCCCTTCACAGAATTAGAAAAATGTAGTAAATCAACAAAGCAAAATTCATAAGATAGGAATAAAGACTTAACCTCATTTTGTTATAACAGGAGTTTCTAAGTAGCGCACTCGAAAACTGAGTAGGAGGTTATTTGCTGATTAAATATTATACAACCATCTAAGTACGACGTAAAGACGTCATTATATGCAGTTAGAGATTAAGTTTATTCTCAGCTATTAGTACGAGTATATATTATCTAAAATCTATTAAGGCACAATTTTATTGAATCCAATTTTCGTTATTGACTTTATCATCTAAATGAATAAGTAATGTATCTACAGTTTTTTAGTTGATATTGATACGGTTTTAATGGATTCCGATGCACACACGATCACACATCATCACACAATGAGTGAGTTTCCCATAAGGGACATGCCACGCAGCTAGCTACTTGAGGCCTAGATCCCTCGCTCTCGACGTCGTTAATAAGATTGTCGGGATCGAGGGCGGGTGGCTGTCCGTTACCTCGTACTTCGAAATAGTGATACGACTAGGCTCCACCCCCAGGGTCTAGGAAATACGGCGGGTAAACGGCGATCTCCGGCCGCCGTAAATGAGACCTGGGGCGATAGACACAGGCATGTCCGTTGTCCTGGCAGTTTAAATTGCAGAAGCCCATGTGGTGGAGGAGTACTGTGCCGATGCGACACCCATAGTTCGTCGAGGAGAGTCATATACATAAGTATATATATATATACCTCGTTGTGGATTTTTTTAAATTCAAACTACTATTACTTCCTAAACATTTTCCCTTGAGAGGTCTACCATCTTAACCCCTCAGACCGTGGTCCCCGAGCAGACACAGTGCGAGTCCACAGCCTCTGGTTCCCCGACCAAAAGTTGTATCCCGCATTTGCTCTATTTTTATTAACCTGGGGAGATTCATTATGGATACGTCACCCTCTTAGGGGAGAGAGTGCGTTATGTCCTACTCCCACGTACTTAAACCCCACGATGTACCGTCCGCCGCATGGTAGGGGCAGCCAGAAATCGAACCTGCTGTCTAACCTGAAAAACGGCCCTTGCCTGAAAAATGACCCCTGATTCCGCAGTTGATGTACCAGATAGGTATCCGCTAAGGATCTCCACGTGTAAAAAAGAGCCCTCTTAGTTTGGTGAGTATTTAAAAAAAAAAACCTATAATTTATATAAATACCTGGTCCATACATAATTACGATGTGCTTTGTATAAAGTTACAGAAATTTGTTTGCATTTACAATTTTTGTAAACGTTACGCGTTTACCAATATGTTTCTTGTCGTGGAAAAATGGGGCAAGCGGTATTGTGCTCATGATTTTCTTCTAGACATAACATATATTGTTAAGAAAAAAAAAACGAAATCATAGGTAATAGCTAGTACACAATATTTAATGGCATACTGATTCAATTAGAAAATATTACTAACCGTAATCCATATGGGGTTTCCATGAAAATATCACTTGTTCCAACCCATAAAAACCGGGAGGCATAACCAAAAAGGCTATAAAACATTTAAGGTCCAAAATAAGGGAAAGTTAAGACCAATAAACGGGTGTTGGGCAGAGGGCAGTAATGTTCCGTTAACGGCACTTCGTAAAGTATCTAATTACACCGGATGAAAAATGATTACCGCCATGAGGGGATGATTTGTGGTTTACGTGTTCTGTTATATACAGGCCGTTTGTTATACATAATTTATTTGTTTGAGAAATAAGCCGGTTTTAATGTTAATATTGCAGAATTGGAGAACATTAGTATACACTATATTGCACGCCAAATTCAAAAACCTGTTAGACAAAGACTTTATGCCAAAAAGGTGTCTATTTTTTCATATTTCTTATATTGATAATAAAAAAACCAAAAGTCAGGCAGCGACACCTAACGGATCCAATTGTGAATCTAAGCTTTCTTTTTAAATCTTAATCCACCTAAATTGATACAAAAAATGTCATCAATAACTGTCGTGCCATTTAGGAGTTAAGTCACATACAAACGGACAGAAGAATTATATATGTAAAGAATATCGTTGTTTTTGCTTTTGATAAGCGATATGTCAGCAAATTATGAAATATGTTTTTCAATTATAAATTTAATTTCGAAGGAACAATTATATTCATAAAGTTGTTAAATACTGCTCCTAGGTTATACATACATACATACATATAATCACGCCTCTTTCCCGGCGGGGTAGGCAGAGACCACGTCCTTCCACCTGCTACGGTCCTGGCACACATCTTTCGCTTCTTCAACGTTCATCAGTCTTCTCATGCATGTTCGTCGGTTTAGAGTACTCTTGACCCGACCTTTCTTCAGAACGTCCCCGATTTGATCGAGGAACGTTCGTCTGGGCCTTCCTCTTCCAACGTTCCCATTCATACAAGCCTTATAAATTTGCCTAGTCATTCTTCTCTCGTTCATCCTCTCTACGTGCCCAAACCATCTGAGCATCCCTTTTTCAACTCGTGTCACTACATCTTCTTTTACACCACATCGTTCTCTTATCACACTATTTTTTATTCTGTCACACAGTGTTACCCTACCCTAGGTTATACAATAGAATATAATAATAATGTTCGACTGAATACTATCTATATATATTGTCTAGAAAGTTAATTTAGGACATGTATCCACCACTCACCCGCACTAGGAGACCCTCTTCTTCGGGGTACCCCGGCGTAGTTCGTGGCTTAGATCGCTGATTGCGAAACACAAGGACACAAGTTTGCACTGACACTAGGTTTGGTTAACTGTTATTTAGATATGTATCGGCCTTGTAATTGTTCGTTAACACAGATCGTTCAGAGCGGTAATTTTTTCTTCGTTGTTAGATTCAACAGTGAAAGTTAGCCATCTTAGATGGCGGCACTTGTGTGCGTTTTAACGGTGCGTTCAAAAGTAGTGAGCGGATACATGCTTTTTAATCAATAAATTATTAAAGAAAAAAGATTTGTGTTCGCATATAGATTAGTATAGATAATGTAAGTACAATGTACATAAGTATATATATATATACCTCCTTGTGGATTTTTTAAAATTCAAACTACTATTACTTCCTAAACATATGCAACTTTTTATTTTTATTTTTACGTGGGGAAATCCATTATGGATACCCTCCCTCCCGGGGGAGAGAGCGGGTTATGTCTGACTCACACGGACTAAAACCCCACGGTGTACCGACAGACCGTTATTGTTGGTGCGGCAAGGGATCCAGCTTGCTAATCATCTTGTAGAGCCACCCCAACGGTCCGTCCGGCGGAAGGTGACCGCCGGGCTTCTACCTATAAAGAGGTAGACTGGGTACACACCAGCTGCCTCCCCTCGTCCGCCGGACCTGTGCAATGAGTAGATGAACCTCCCGGCCCATCCCCTCAGGTCCGGCTACGGTGGCAGGAGGAGTTGGGCAAAGCGCCGCCTCCTCCTGCCGGTCCTCTGTTGGCGGAGACGGCCACTTAGAGGATCTACCTCGCGAGCCCTCTCCACTGAAACATATGCAACACTTTAGCCGATTTTAAGTAACCTTTACTTGGCTTGAGAAAAGCATAATGATATTTAACCTAAATAGTACTATGGAAAGTCCTGTATCATTCAATAGAAACCTTGTAAAAATCAGTTCAGCTGTTTCAAAAATTGGTCCAGACGAAGTAGACCTAAATATTACTAGTTAAATACTAGTGTTTCTCTCGGAAATCGTATTTTTATGGACGAATGTACCCTAACCCCTCTTCTGTACTCCTGAGAATTTTCATACAAATTATGATCGGTTCAGTAGTCGAGGCGTGAGAGCGTTGTCACAAACAAATACACTCTGGCATTAATAATATTAGTGTATATAAACAAATTAATTTAAACGGCATATTTGCTTAATGAGACATTTTCCACCGGACGTTCGCGCCCTCTTTGGCGGTAGAAATGAGAAAACTTCAGCGTAAACGCGTAAACATCAAAAAGTTGGCAAAGTTTTCGTCAAAACGATTACGAATGTGCTTTTTTTTACAGACTAATTTTTATCTCACTGCGACAAAATGCCTCATACATTAAGTATGCAGACATATTGATGAGTACCTAAACATTTTGTCTATGGACGTAGGTTCGAATTCCAGCAACTTAGTTCGAACTTTCTTTCGGTGAAGGAAATATCGTAGTGAAATTGTAGCAAGGGTTTTTTCTAAGTGTACGGCCTTTGTAAGTGGTAGATACACGCTGAGGCTATTACTGGTTTCAGCGTGAATGGGTCGGTTCGCCTGGGGTAGTACCACACTCTCATAGAAAACCGACGTGAAGTAACAGTTCCTGCATTGCTACGTTTCGTTCGGTCAGTGAAAGCGCCGGAGGCTTACCTCCCCTTCCCTTGTCCCTCCCTCCTTCTCTCACCCTTACCCTTTCTCCCCTAATACTGTCTTGCGACTCCACTGGTGTTGCAAGTGTCTATAGACGACGGTAATCACTTAACATCAGGTGACCAGCCTGTTTGTTTGCCTCCTATGACAAAAAAAAATTAAATTTGCGTTCGGCGGGGCGTGCAGCGGAGCGTGCAGCGGGGCGTGCAGCGGAGCGTGCAGCGGGGCGTGCAGCGTCCAAGAGCAACGCTCGACGCTCGCGCGTCACTCAGGACACCTATGTGTTGCATATGTTTGAAACAAACGTCGCACGCCCCGCCACGCTCGACGTTCGATTTGAGCGTCCACCTGGACCTACACTTAGTCTGCCTGACTAACTTCTACCCTTGAGTTGAATATCTATCGCCAATCAACTATTGGTACGTTCCAATAACTGCATTTGAGAGCCAGTTCCCCTCTAGGTTTATTGTGTTTACGATGTTAGATCACATCGTCAGTTAACACCAGATGAGGTTGTCGTCAAACGTTTTAAATTATGCCTATAGTTACACAAGGAACACTCCAGTAAGAAGTTAAATTTGAGAATCTGTTTCATTTTCAAAGCATATATAGACATAATAAGAGATTGACGCCAAAATGGTAAACCTATTGAATAAAACACAAAAGAAAACAACGGATACCCTAAATAAAAAGCTTATGCGCGAATCGTTGAATTATATATACATAGTTAGTGATATCAACTAACGTATATAGTGTCACATCAAAGAACAAGTTCCCATTAGCATATTAAAATGGTAAGAAAGCAAGTGTAGCGCTAGAGGGGCTAGCATGGATTTATTTTCAATGTAATTATTTTGTACAAATGGCAGTGAGGTAGATTACGGATTACATATAATACCATATTGTATTCTGAACGAAGTAATGAATTAAGTAATATGATCTAAATATTTCATAAGATTAATAAAATTTCAAAACAGATCACACAAAAAGTCGAGACAGAAAAATTGCCGACAGAATGGCAACTCAAAACAATGTGATAACAGTATTCTTTTGACAATTTTAAAATTAGTCGTCACGTTTCATAATTAGCCAAATCCAATTTTATCCGTTCATAAGATTTACAATTTTCTTATAGATCTTCATATTTTAAACAACTAAAAAATTTATGAACTGTAAAATTTAGACATAATTCTCGATGAAGAAAGACTGAAAATCTTTAGAAGGTTAAAAACGTCATGAGCGATTAAATTTGGATTTAGCTCATTTTGAAATGTAACGGCTGAAATTATTTTTAATTTATTTTCTTGTTTTGGCTCCGCAGAAGCACTTGCCAGTGTCAACGTTTTCTTTGAATGGATGTTATAGTAAAATAATATTACAAGCGTCGTGTGATTATTTCAATATTCTAACAAGATGGTGGATCTCTTGGTGGAACCTTCCAGGGAGTTTTTGTGGCATCTCAGAATTTCATGCTCCGTGGTATTATTTTCCATTTACTTCACTTATGCACAATAAACTAACTATATTACGTAAAACACCACCAAATTTACAAAATATAGAGTAAAATAACATAAAATTATGAATAAAATATAAAATTCTCTATATAACCGACTAAGATCCCGTCAAAAAACACTCATTTTTTTAGTTATTAAAATATAATTTAATATAATGAAATTGATAGTCCGAGCTATAAATGTATAGAATTAGGTATATACAAGAAGCACAGTACACAATATCAGTATTACACATACACAGGCCGCTATACTACACGTCGATAGACTGACACAAGTGCTAATGTCACGACCATGTCGAGGTCATCGATGACGCGAATCCCTAGAATTTTTCCTTTACAAAAATCGCTTAACGCGGCTTAAGATTTCTACACATCAATTACACAAAGGATGCATTCAGACACATTTCAATATATACTGAGTTAGGGTAATTGAAAAATAAATCAAATAATCCATGCTAATCCGGACGGTCTCTCAACAACTTTATAATTCGACACACCCAGGTTTCTCGTTAACTTTGCGACAGTCTTGCAGCGCTTTTGGCTTGAATTCCAATTCAACCACAAGCACTCCGAGACACTATTTGTATTGAATTGAATTTACATTCGTGTTTCAAATTATAAATTGTACTATAACTAATGTAGATTGCGGAACAAAGTGTTGCCAAGTGTAAAAAAAAATTATATACCTTTTTTGTTTATTTAAATCCTATTTATGTTTGAAGTCTGTTTTTTTTGCTCAGTCAAACGAAACACAAAGCTTTATTCTAACTCTTTGTTATTTTCAGAATTTAATACGTTGATCTTTCCCGTGTATTTACATAATAGCTTAACCATTTTTTAACCGATTCGTACTATCAACGAATAATTATTTTTTTCCTTTGTATGCAAATAGGGATCCTTTGACAGGCTCGCGTGACCCGTATCGTTTGACCCGTCGCCCGTGGCGCCAGACGCGGCGTTGACATATTATCCAAGATATTTATTTTTTTATCTATGTGCCATTTCACAAAATTAATATTGCAATATCATTACGTTTGAAACATTAATACCAATTAGTAATTTCATTATTGTGGTGTTATTTATTAAACAGATAAATTTATATTTAATTTTTTTTTTTTGAAAAATTAAATCCATATATATTAAAATCAACTGCCGAATGTATGTGTGTAGGTGCATTGGCTAATTCTTTTTTATAATTTTAGGTTAAGAAAATCTCTTAAAAATTATACGGACATTTAAAAGAATGGATTAAAAAATCTCCATTTCGAAAAGTTTGTGAGTGACACATAACATAGTAAAACTTAACAGATTGATGTGCAATTGTTCAGGTAACCAGATTAGGCCCCCCTCGGCAACCAGATTAGGCCCCCCTCGGCAACCAGATTAGGCCCCCCTCGGCAGCGACTCAAGCCTAGGTCCGTTCCCTCGGTGTGGAGCCCTTGAGTGCACTGCTCGCGCGATACAGTGACACAAAAATTTACATCACTGCTACAACACTACACGATCACCCCCACACACGTGCTCGCCTATACGCTTACATATGGAAGTGGAAGGGTTTTATTTTTTTCCCTTATCGAACTGAAAAAACTCTAATTTTCCGATAAAAAAATATATGGAGGGGTTGATGAGGCGTGTATGCTTGGTACACATATGCGTCTCAACAACTTAAACATGTATGAATAGTTAGCTAAGTTAGGTCGCGAGTTTGCATGTAACAGGCAACAGTCAAGCCGAGGTATGCCGTGCACCCTTGAGCTAGTTGCCCAAATAAAATCGGCTGAGTGCCTCAAGCTCTCGCCTTAGTAGTTCGGTGAAGTTGTTAAGACCTTGCTAGGTCAATAGCGTAGTTATTTGGAAAAAAAAAAGTGCAATTGTTCATTTTCCTCATTTGCTTCCTTAGTTTGCCCGTAGGAAACCAGGACGGACATCTACTGAAATATATATGACACGACTTTGCCAACGTAATATTCCATACATGGCTGTAGTATAAGCGCCTTGAATGTTTTTTTATATATTTTAATTAAAAGCGCCTGCCAGGGATATCATAGGAAAGAACAGGCTAGTAGTGATAATTTTCTCAAATGTATCCGACTCCATCAGAACTACAATAAAATAAGAATAACTTCTTCTATCAATCTGTACCCGAATATAACGTGACTATGTTATAAATACTAATAAATTTGTCACAGTAACTATATATTCCCATGTTTTAAGATCACGCAAATCGTAATCGACATATCGATTGCAAGTACTTTTCAGACTTTCTTGAGCCTTTTTTTTCCGATATGGAACTATTTACATAATTTATTTTAGTAAGTAGGTAACTAGAACAAAATGTAGTGAATGAACAAGTAAAATTTAATTGATTCACAATTAAACCAAAAAACTCTATCAATACCTTCTTTTATAGTTTTTAGCGGGATTTACCTACACTATTTGCCGACAAGCCTGCTTACAAATACTTGCAGTCTGTCAGAGTCGATCAATCGAAAACTTACCTTATTCAGCTGGATGGGCAGGAGATCAATGCCCCGGGATTAAAAGCTTGAAAACCGGCGTTAAGATTAATGATAAATTTCAGCATTGTTAGTGGTTGTCGGAATCCTTAGATTGTTATTTTTAAAGGGTTACCTTCTTGTTACTAATAGATTGCAGACTATGTATGACGTATGACCTAAAATATACTAGAAGTTACAAACATTTTTATTTTTCTTTTAGCAAAAAGTTGGCAAAAAAAACAAACCCATCTAATGGTAAATAGTTACATCCACCTATTGACAACTGAAATATGAATCACTATCGTGAATTAACCCTGACGATTGTGTTTTAATTTAATTTTAAAGAAGCTAGAGGGTAGACGGTACTGATAAGTCTTTTAACTTAAATTGTGTTTTGTTTGTAAATAAGTTGTTGCCTTTTGAGAAGTTTTATTGGAACCCCTTGGATATATAAACACTATAGTTATTTTAATTCTAACCAAAGACTAGAAAATAGACAGATAGCCCATGTAATGGCAAATGGATACAATCGGTTATGGAAAACTGGATAAAATTATAACTACATGTCTATGCTTATCATCAGACAATCATCAGTTTGTTGTACCACTATTAAAAAGTAGGTTTTATTACTAATATGTTAGATGCAGTTTTGGAACATTGCTCTCTTATTTTGAACAGGCGTTTAAACTTGTTGTATTTTTTGTTTGATTTAATATTGAACAGTACTATCGTAGTAGTTGGAATTATTTCCACGAATTATTATCGATTTCTTTCTACAGCTATGATTAAGGTTGTCTAAAAATTCCCTCAAATAATAAGAAATATTTGCAAGTTTAGTATTAAAGGACTATTTTAATGTCTTTAACAATTTATTTCAATATTGATCAATGATTTAAGGAAATGTTTGCTTATATACACTTTTATATAGTATAATATGTATTTCTCTAGATGGTTCTCGTGCAAGAGATTGAGTCTTTAACACATATACATTTAGCAGACAAGAAATACACCAAGATTTAGAACTGTTATCAACTGATCGCACAAATATGTGTCGTTCACGTAACGGCCGCTTATACTACTGCTTCATTCGTGAATAAATTCACATGAATGAATTGAATTAATTCGTAGAATATATAGAAAGGATACTAAACTTATTACTAAACAATATTTGAACTAAACGAACCGGTCGTGTAATTAAGCAGTATATATGTCGCTTGCTAGAGGAAGTAAATGAAAATAAGACAATATAGAACGTATTGCCAGTGACAGGATGAATGCTGGTTCGAAGGTTTACTATTTTTTTAATATATTTTAACGTTTGACCACAACCGTACTTGATGTTAAATGCAACATGGCCTAAGAGGGTACATACGCTAAACGTAAAGCGAGACTACTTCTAAAGTGCAGATTTTTAACTTGGCAACTAACGAAGCGACCTAGAAAAAAGCCTGCCATCAAGCTATACCTTCATAGAGCCACACTGAAGCTATTACTGGTTTCAGCATAAATGGGTCGGTTCGCCCGGGGTACTAACACCTGATCCACAGAAACACCGACGTGATGTAATGCTTGCATTGTTGCGTTTCATTCCGTCAGCGAGAGCGCTGGAGGATTACCTCCCCTCCTCTCTCGTCCTCCTCTTTCCCCCTCCCCACAAACACAGGCTGGCAACTCACTTGCGACTTCCCTGTTGTTGTTGTGTTTATGGATTGACGGGGCAGCCGTCAAAAATAAGTTAGTTAGCCAAGTCTTAACCTACAGCTTTTTAGTTATAATATCATTGTGTGCGGTTGCATATCATGTATCCAAATACGTTCATGCTATATTCATTTGAAGTAGACCATAAACCATGCCGCTACTTTAAAGCCCAAAAACGTGTCAAACACATGACGTCGGTCTCATAGACGATACAGGATTTAGGAAATTTCCCTTTGGATTCTTAGGCGGGATCTTAGTCTGTCATGTGATGGCCTTATTATTTTACTCGTAACTAGTTGTACCCGCGATTTCATCCACGTGAAACTTTATGTAAAAACAGTGATTAATAAAGTCATCTGAATGTATTAAGCCGATTTACTTATCTACTTTTCTCTCGTACTTATGCCGCGTCGTCATTAAAATTACAATAACTCTTGATAGAGTGGACCTATTTTAATGAAACAAAAACTAAGTTATGCTCGAAGATATGCTTTTTGATTTTCTTGGTATGGTATTATTATGAACACAATACTTTAGTAGTGATGCGTGTTCATACAGACAGACAGACATTTCGAAAGTTGATTGAGATATTTTTTATTACTTATTCTTAGACACCATCAACAATTTTTGTTTTCTCGAAAATCGAAAAATATTGACAAGTTAGATTCACATTTTTATTATATTTTATTCATAAGAATACTCTATATTTTGTAATATTGCTGGCATTTTACGTAATATAGTTCGGTTATTGTGAAGTGAATAGAAATAACATCACGGACCATGAATTTTGAGATGCCACAAAAACTCCCTGGAAAGTTCTAACTAGGGGGTTACCATCTGTTGGAACATTAAAATTGTCGCAATTGTCGCAAAACTACCTAAAATTAAACCTACACGAAAATGACAAGAATATTCTGGAAGATTATTTCCAAATAATATATGTAAAAAAACCGCTGTACATTTCATTGTACATATTAGAAGTACCTGGATGACCTACCTTTTTTTTTTTTTTTTTTTTTACGTGGAGAAGAATCCTGCATTGGACACCCAACGGCCCGGGGGGGCGCTGAGTAGTGTCGACCGCCCACTACGTAAACGCGGTGGGACGGTGTCCAAAGACGACTCTTACCGACTAAAAAACTCCACGATGAACCGTGCGCCGCACTTTGGGGCGCCACGGGGTTGCGTTAGCAAGCTCCGCAACGCCTCCAGCGGCAGGCGTTTAACCTACGCCACGCCCGACTGAGGCAGCCCGGTTCTCCAACTGCCTCCCAGTCCGCTGACCCGTGCAATGGGAGGTCAGGTCCCCCGCCCCTTCCCCCCTGGGTTCAGCGGGCAGCAGAAAAGAAGATCCTTCCACCACCACCCACTATTGATTTCTTAACGAGGTTAACTCCTCATCACCACCACATGCCTCCCTGAAGTCCCCTCCGTCTTAGACTAACCTACTCCTAATATAGCCCCCCGCCCTAACGCAACCCTCCTAGCCTACCTACCTACTCAACCCTACGCCCCTAACCCCTAGTCTTGTCTACCAACCCAGTAAGTAGACAAGCTAGAGATTACCTACCTGACTTCCCCCGAGCCTATGACCTACCTAGGCTAGGCTAGCGCGTTTCTTTAAAAAAAAATTTAAATTAAAATAAACTGTTAGGTTTGTCTTTCAAAATTAGCATTTTTTAACATGAAACAAACATTACTAAAAATATACCTCTTTTACAATTATGATATTAAATAATTTATTCAATTAAAATAATTTGTTAGGTTTGCCTTACAAGATTATAATCTTTACATAAAATATATATATACACTGGGATTCGAACTGGCTTACATGGTTTTACGAAGCAACCAATTTCCACCTGAGCTATTTTTGTTTTGAGAGCGGCGATAAAATTTACTTTCGTATTCTAGCTATATTTTTTTTATTGCCTAAAATCTCAGTTAAAAAAGTTTTCTATGAATAAAATCTAGCTAGATCGATATATCGTCCCTGAAACTACCTACATACTAAGTTTCACGGAAATAAATGCCGCCGTTTTCGAGATCCTGAATATATACAAATATAAAAATATACAAGAATTGCTCGTTTGAGGTATTAGATAGATAGATTAGACATGACATCGATTGAAAATCACACGCAAATAAAAATTTGTCTTATTGCCGAGTCTTAGGAAGTATCAATGAATGCAATGCACTATAAATATCAAAATGCCCAAAAATAGTTAAGATATTATTTGAAGTCACATTAATACAATAAATAAAACTGGGGAGGGTCACTAGTCAGTATTACCACTTAGAAGTACTATACTATGTAATTAAATACAGTATAAAATAAATGTAAATGAAACAATAACATAATTTATCACTTATTCCTATTATTGTGAGTTGTTATATATTTCATTATCAGATTAACCATGTAATTGGATTGTAAAAGTAATGACTGGATCCCATTAATGTTAAACAGTTCTATACAACGTCGATTACTCAATTCCCAATTGTTTATTATATAATTGTACAAGTGGGCTCGGTAGACGTTAACCTTCCCTAATTATAAATAACCTTAACAAATTATATACCATAAGCTTCTTTATGAATCAATTTATGTACCCGTGAAAGCCACATGAGAATCCGTTCAGTAGTTTTTGTGTTCATCGCGCACAGACAGACAGATATAGTCGGTAGGGGACATGGGTTTATACTGTGTAATGATGATTGTATCTTTCGATACACTGAGTCGAATTCATCTACACATTGTAGAGAGTTGTAGGATGAGTATATTTTCGTAATATTATAAGTATTATTCTTTACAATCTATATATATAGAAATTAAACGTTGAATGCACGCACGCGTATTACTTCATAATGGCTGTACCATTGTATGGGTGGTAGAGCCGCGCTGAAGCTCTTCCTGATTTCAGCATGAATGGTTCAGCTCGTCCGGGGTAGTACCACCCTCTCACAGAAAACCGACGTGAAGTAACAGTGCTTGCATTGTTGCGTTTCGTCCGGTCAGTTAGAGCGCTAGAGGCCCAAATCCCCTCCCCTCCCCCTCCCTCCATCCTTCCCTCTTACCCCTTCCCCAAGAGGAAAACGCACTTGCAACTCCCTCGGTGTTGCAAGCGTCTATGGACGACGGTGATCACTTTACATCAGGTAGCCCGTCTGTGCGTTTGCGTCCTATTATATAAAAACAAAAAACAATTTGGCTTATTCTTATTTTGTTGTATGTTTAATTGTCAGAACAGAGTTCACATGATAGAAAATATTTGAAAATTCGTATGGAAGAGTTAAAAATTAGGTCGAAATTTCTACATATAAGAGTAAAATAGAGCACATCTCACTACAAAGAGTAGGGGAATCTTTCTTTACCTTTCCGCTAAAGCATTATCGGAGTCTTAAATTCAACTGTGAGAGCTTTCTAAAAAATTCCACTGTTCATTTCATTTGGTATATCAGAAAGCCACAACATGATTAAGATAGTTGATTGAAGGCGTTACTTTGCGGAAATCTATGATTAAATATTATAGTGGACGTAGTGGACGTAGTAGACGTAGTGGTGGTTTATCAATTCCTGGCGGAAGTGCAAAGTAGCGTCCACTATAATATTTTAAACGAATACACAGAGTAATAAAAGATAAAAGTTCACAAGACAACCGCACCAAAGACTATTTAAGGTGAGCATAGCGTAACGATACAATAATCAATTACTTTAAATTTCTCCTCCCACGAGAGTAGTAATATTGTAACATTCAAAAATAACTAACGTAAGGCTTTTATATTAAAAATTGATTTGTCCCATAAATTCTTAAAACGTTGTCACCATAAAAAGCTTACTTTGTCAGCCGGGGAACATATTAGCGATCGATTACAACTAATTACGTAAACGTGACAATAAAAGCCAATTACAAGGAATTAATTAAAAGATATTGTGATTATGCGCCGTCGTCCATTAATTACTTCGTATCCAGATCTAATTAAGTTTCGAATTATAACAATGGGATAATAGATATTTAATAAAAATTATGTTCGGACGTTTACTTTTTGCTAATATTTTTTGTTTCAAGAATTTCGAGGTCTTCTTTAGAGTATCTAATAAAGTGTGTAAATGGTTAACTAATGATAATGGTCGCCTAGTGGTCAAAATTCGACCATAATTAATTTTTCCATTCAATAAAACCAAAGAGAATAATAACTATTTCAGCGGTTTCATGAATTTACTAAAGATAAATAATTTATCAATTAATTATTAATGTATATTAAGAATCTACTTATTATTTTTATATATAAATTTCTTCTGTATGTGTATGTCACTGAACTCCTCCGAAACGGTTGGACCGATTTTGATGAAATTTTGTATGAGTGTTCCACTGTATCTGAGAATGAATTAGATTCTCGATTGGACCCGGTAAGTGGCGCTGTGGTTGACTTTTAGATTATTTTTTTATTATCAAGGCAACGTCACACAACGCCCGCCTTGCCCGCTAGTATTATAAGTCAATTTCAAAGATAACAAATACTTTAATAATGTGATGTCAGCTCATCAATCTGTGGAATGCGGATATATCTTAAAATACAACTTGTCTTGTGGAGAAAATTAATTTTACTATAATTATTGGTTTGTTTTAATTAATTAATGGATTAATTCGTCTATGTACAGAAAAAAACACAATTACATTTTGATTGACGCAAACACAAATCATTGTGTTTTTATTTCGCTAATTAATTGAACGTAAAATATGTCACCATGTCGACATGAGAGCAACTTGGAGGGTGCACGCATCCCTCTGTAGCGAGCCATAGACCGTTAAATTAACCCTTTACCAGCATTGTCAGAGTGGCCCGAATAGGGTTACGCACTTGAATATTGTCTGTACACCGTTATGTACAATTACTTTTAATTCTTCCTACTAGCTATGAATGTAAATTGAATTATATTGTTGTCCAAAGAAATAGGGGTGAATTTGTCAGTTTTGGCAATGTTGGGTTTTTATAATATTTAGATACAGGCTGAAAGTTTAGACAGTATCAATATTTATGGAGCGTACTCTGTAATCGATTCTCGCTCTAAATCAATTAAAAGAGGGTGCTTAATATTTGACTTAATTATCTAGAAAAATATAAAAATTATACGCAATCCTCTATGCTTCCGCGTGTTACAGAACGGTGTCAAAAATCGTCAGGTGATTTCACTTTTACTTGAAAATGAACGTGGGAAATGTAGGAACAAAACAAAAGGGTTTATTATCCGTTTTATTATCGAAGTTTATTAACAACGGGTCGCCCCTTACAGCTCTCGAAACTGGTTATTGAACCTACGTTTATTACGTTGGTATATATATTTTAGAAAGTTTTCAAACAAATTTCAACTTAAGTTCTCTTTGTTATTTATTATTATTTATTTTGAAATTATTATTTAATATGTTAAATGTGACCATGAACTATCATTTCTTAGAATACTGTAAGCGACTAACCTAACACGTTGTATATACACACTTATACTAGTAGGTCACACAGTGCTCACACTCTACCCGACACCGTGTTTACACCCATCACTTTTCGTCACACAAAATATTGGCGTATGTCTCACTGTTCTCTAATATCCGAAGCCAAGCGAGACAGTGCTCACACTCTACCCGATACCGTGTTTACACCCATCACTTTTCGTCACACAAAATATTGGCGTACGTCTCACTATTATCTATTACCCGAAGCCAAACGAGTTAGTGCTCCCACTCTATCCGACACAGTGTTTACACTCATCACTTATCGTCACACAAAAAGTTGGCGTACGTCTCACTGTTATCTAATACGCGAAGCTAAGCGACACAGTACTCCCACTCTACCCGACACAGTGTTTACACCTATTATTTTTCGTCACGCAAAAAGTTTGCGGATCACAATTTCCAACCTCATATCAAGTTTCACTTCAAAAATACTAGGCTATTATTTATTATGTTTCCATTCGTGGAAAACTAAGAATTTAACCCTGTAGTTCGAACGTATCATTTCGTTATTATCGCTGCCCACCACTACCCCCCATGACCTCCCACCTGAATACAGGCTGCGTACATCGCAATTACAGAGCGACCACCACTCAATGCCCGGTCTAATAAATACGTGAATTCGAGTAACAAAAGGGTGACCGTAATGTTTAATTAAATTTTTAACATTCACAAAGCATGGTTTTTGAATTACCGGTATACGCTTAATAGCCGGTGTCGCTACACCGTTTTGTGGTTTATGTTTTGGTATATTTTTTTAATTTTATTTCATTACTCTATGTTCGCCTGTATTAACAAATTATTAAACAAGTGTGTTAAGTGAAAACATCTTTAGGCGCGTTCAACAGTATTTTTCTTGACAGGACACAAACTTATGATTCCGCTTCGTAACATGCTAGTAAGCGTGACCGACCGTATTGTGCTTAAGCGGTTTTCGTCAGACTAGCGGCCTGTAGGAATATGTAGTTCATACATGGATATGAAAAAAAACACTTGCCGAAATGCGAGCGAAACGAACAATTTTGTATTTTAAGGTTCACATATACATGTAGGGTGGCTAATGTTAAAGCAAGATCATAATCATAACAAAAGCATTGTTGCTTGCATAATCTAATTAGTTAAAGTTAACATGAAAGAAACTTATGGAAGAAGTTATTGAAGTTATACTTCTTTTGGCGCGTAAGAGAAATTTTTACGATGCACGCACACCGCCACGAAAAACCGACACCCTGAAGTTAGCTTTAGTCAACATTTTGTTGCTTTGTATTTGTTGTTTGTAATTCTTTGTATTAAAACTTTCAATGTATTAAATACCTCATTTCTATTGTTAGTGTCGTTTTTTTCTACAAACGTAGAATAAGGCGAAAGATAACATTTAAAAAAATATATGTTGTTAAGCTAAATAAGTATAGCTTCTAACGCGTATACATAAGTACACACACACTTTTTTATTTAAGTTTACGTGTTATTTCTACACATATAACATGAATTTAACAATATTATTAGAAAATGTTGATATTGAAGTTAAAAAAAAGTTTTTAATGATTTCAAAACATTCGCACCGTAAATATTTCTACAATTTTATGTACGAATGGTCCCTAATTAACTAAATAGTTTTTAACGGTATCAGTATGTCAAATAGTGGCTTTTATATTGTATTCATAATTTTGTGATATTTGAGTTTATACTTTGTAATATTGGTGATATTTTGTATAATATAGACCTTTTATTGTGCAAAAGTGAAGTGGTTAGAAAATAACTTAGCGAAAAAGCCCGTAATAGTGATTCGCTTCTACGGGTCGCGTTTCGGGATCAGCCTGTGCATATCCAGCTTATTAGAGGCCGGCATGATAGTGGCGACCGTCGATGGACAGTGTGTCAATCGGTGGTCGCTATTATTTTTGGATTGTACTATGCTTACCATCAGGCAGAGTGCAGTCAATTTGCCGTGCTACAATAAAAAAAAACTTTTACACTCCTTTTACACCTACCAACATATTTTATCTCTGCATCACCTAATGGTTGACTGGCAGAGAATGCCTTCGACATTAAGTCCGCCATTGCGTATTTAACGCATAACGTGTAAATAAATAAATAAAATAAATAAATATTAGTTGCAAAAAAAAAATAACGAAACATATCTCCAAAATTTTAAATACTTTGAGTAATGAATGATGGTTGTTACTTTGCACAGAACATTTGTAGATTGGGTACATGGCTGGGTTATTTACAAAGGCCTCGCTATCCACAGGTTGAGTATGAACGAGTGATTCTCCGGCAAAATTAAACACATTAAAATGCAAACAAAACAATCAATTAAAAGTTTTTAATTACACACAATTCATACAGGCTTTTTGTCCCCGTAGCAATTCGTTATGAAATTCACGGAAACTGCCTCGTCTGGTGTATCAACACAAAAGAACATGGAAAAATTACGTGATTGTAGCCCGAACAATTGTGAGAGAGCTTCGTGTCATTACTGATTTGAATGATAGCTTCCTTGTTAACATTTCCTATGGAAATTTATATCATATATTATATTTTCTAATTTTTTTAAAATGTGAAACCTCTATAATCCTAGGGTAAACCTGATTGGTGGCGTGGCGACGCAAAACTCGAACTATTAACAAAATACTCAGTAAACGGTTCAAACTGTTTTGCCAGCCACTCGATATACTAGTGTTACACGGCACGCGTCGACGACCTAGTGCCCTTTGATAAATGCCGCCAAATACACCCTGCCTTCACCTACTTCAATTTTTGTATTTAATAAAAAAGAATATTTATGTATTAAATAAATAAACAGCCATTATTTTATGAATCAAAATTTGTTATATTTATTTTTATCTTTTCATTATGCCATAGCTGATTCCTGTCGAGATGAAAGTTCAAAAAATCGAAGGAACATATACGAAGATTGTTACAAAGTATTATTTGCCTTAGTCTTTCGTACTAAATCTGGGGCATTCTTGTAACAGTTGTTCAAAGTTTTGCACAGACATGTTATCGCAAGGGCAGCTGTTATCGGAGATAAGACTTGTCGGTAATGAACCACTGATAGCAGCCAAATTGCAATCACTTGAACATCGAAGTACTCGCTTGTCTTGTGATATTTTATCGACTACACTTTGGGGAATGTGCACAAGATCTGCACCAACTAATTCCAATGTCTCCATTTCATCTCAGGACTACCACACGCCGCACAGACATCCATTCATTCGCGGTTGACATCCCCTTTATCCGAACGAAGTACTTCGCTTCTTCATTTATTATGCGAACCGCGAGTGAGTGGAATGAGCTGCCCACGTCTGTTTTTCCTGAAGCATATGATGTAGCAATCTTCGAAAAAAGAATGAATGAGCATTTACTGCGTGAACGCGTTACATCCTAGGCCTCGTGCTCACTTTCCATCAGATGTGACTGAGGCCATGCGTTGTACAGTGTATTATAAAAAAATGGTTTTAAAATAATCAAGGAATTTATTACAATACCCATGTCAAGTTAATGCTTCTGTCAAAAGAAAGGAAACGCTAACTCTAAGCCATATAATATATTGTAACACTATTTTCTTTACGTTTTATCTTAACTGTACATGAAAATCAAAGTTATTTATTTTTTTATATATTTATTTCAAGGAATATCTTCTAACAGCTTCTAATAGAAAATTCAAAATACAGTGTACAACTTAGAGCTAATTAGAGATATTCACTATTAGAAGATTAAGTAGTAGTTAGAAGATATTAAGTACCGAATGAAAAATAATAAAGCACAATGAAAAGTTATATATTAGGCACCCCTATCAAAGAATGATGTGATGATTGCTTGTTTTGCTGCTTAGTTGGTGTATTAAAATTATCTAGATTGAATTACTTTCTAAGTTTATTCTAAGATGTATATCGATAAGTACCTGAAATAACGGATTTTCTACTATGGTCGTCGCTTTTATATCTTATCGTAAAGGTCACCAACTTCTGACCCTCATCCCAATTACGGACGGTTGGCACAACATGTTTTCCTCCTTAACTCACCTCTGTCAGCTGTCAGCAAAGTGCTCGAAGTATAACATACTGGACGAAAGTACCTCTGTGGGTATAAACATCCGTGTACATCTTACGTAACCTTAGATCGGCTGAGTGCCTTAAACGCTTGCCTTAGTAGTCCGGTGAAGCTTTAAAGGCCTTGCTAGGCCAATAGCGTAGTCAGTTCAAGAAAAACATCATAATCTTAAAAATAATTGAGAATTCTTTCGACTCCGTTAAGGGCACACTCCACTCAAGAGATTTTTATATTTAATAAAATTGAAGTCGTCACCAAATTGTGACATATGCAATGTCGTAGAAGATGTGTACCACATTATGACTGAATACACACGTAACCAAGCCCTAAGAGTAGCACTGGAGAATAAAATAAAGACTCATTAAAATCTGTGGGTTTTGTAATGCAATTCTTGCTTTCCCGACATCCGAGGAAGCATGAATGCTTTACAGGCTTTATGTTTTGAAAAACCGGTAAATTATTGATTATTTGTGTACAATTTTTTTAAATATTGTTGTTAATCATTGGGATAACATGGTCAATTTGTTACCAAACGCCAATTATAAATAAAAAAAGAATTGAGGATTCAACTTCAATGTTTCATCAACTTTTCAGTACAGCATATAATTATGCCATATAACTAGGGTTACCAACATTTTTGGAGCGAAATACAGAATTTTTCAAAATAAGTTATGAAAAAATATGTACACTTTTAAAAATTATCGTATTTTATGAAAAAACAGTAAAAATAGACAAAAATATATTTGTTATTTATTTATTTTTATAAAAACTGTATTTCTATGCACTTTTTGCATTTTTAACAATGTTTTGTCTGAAATAAAAGTGTCAAATGATTTATTGCATTCAGTTTTAAGAAAGATGTTGACAGCTTTGACGTGCTGCCAGCGCCTCCATTTAGTATAGAGAACAGAGATCTGTGTGAGTCAAAGACAAATGATTATAGCTGCGTTCGGAGTCCGGAATTCAGTTACACGAACTCGCCTTACTCAAAATTTAATGAAAAGGTGCGTTATTTATCTTTAAAAGTGAATATTTGTTTGTTAGATTTCGTTCGGTGTTGAAAATATAGTATTTTTGCGTACTATATATTTCTTCAACAGTATATAGTACGCCGACCTGAAAATAGTACAATACTATATATTATAGTAAGGTTGGCAACCCTACATATAACCTATTAGGAATACTATTGTTATTTACACTAATAAAAGGAATTAATAATAAAAAAAAGAAAGATGTAAATTATAAAATCAATCCAGAATGCTTGGTGTAACCAGAATGGATAAGATTGTGAATAAGTATATCAGAGTATGTTGGAATATAGTAATGGTTGTAGAGAAATTGAGAAGTTTTAAGTTGGCATTGTATGAACAAGTTAAGAAGAGATATAAAAGTCATAAATATTAAAGGAAGAAAGGAGAAAGAAAGAAGTCGTTTATTGTTAGAACAAACATATAATTACCTTAAATTAAACAAATAAATCAAACAAAAATTAAATACATGTGAAAAATGAAGAAAAAAAAATTGTCCAACAATTGGCAAACTAATTCAGCCAATACGTGCAGTACAGCATTGGGATGGAAGTGCAAATTTTCGCTGGGAGCCCTTGAGATGATAAACGGACGTTCAGTCGGTTATAATTAATAAAAAAAAAATTAAAGACCAGAGAACTGGAAAAGTTTTGACTATAAATAAGGATGGATATACGTGTAGAGGAAGACTTTAAAGCATATGAGTCATTGTGTCATAAATCATTACATAGTACAGAACAAAGTCCCCTACCGCATCTCTCTGTCTGTTTGCGATTAACTCGAAAATCACCAAACGATTTCCATACGGTTTTCAACAATAGGTAAAGTGATTCATGTGGAAAGTTTTGATGTATAATTCGTCAAGAATGTTTTTAAAATCAGGGCAGGGCCATATCTGCCGGGCACGCTAGTATCTGTATAAAAAATGTGGACTCAAAAATGATATCTGACTGGTGAGAGTGGTAAAAAAAGCATCTTGTACCAATCCTAGTTAAGTGAGATAAGGATAAAAAATAAGAAAGAGAAGGTATAAAGGAATACTTATTTGGTAAACTAACTGATTTTTTTTTATCGAAGCACGACATAGTGACTGCACTATGCCTGATGTTAAGCATAGTACAATCCAAAAACATCGGCAACCACCGAGAGATCGTCGGTCGCCGCTGTCATGCCGGCCATAATGACGAAAGTCACCCGGTAATGGATATGCACAGGCTGATCCCGAAACGCGACGCGCAGAAGCGAGTCACTATGACGGGCTTTTTCGCTATATGCATGGTGGTTGCGATCCAGTCGGGCTGTAAAACCCTACCACCCTGCTATCGCCATTGCCTCGTTCGTTATTCAGCAGGGTGCACCACGTGCAGGTGAGGTTGGCTTGGTTGTCTCAAGTCTTAAGATGTTACTCGACACCCCTTACACCCCAAAAGATGTATCTCTAATAAGATCTACAAGCAGTTTATCCTTTCAAGTATATACTAAATGAAGCCAACAGATTCAAAGACAAACTTTATTAAAACTTATACAAGAAATATTAAAACAATTTTAATTTCTGATAACGTTAGAAATTTTATTTATGAAATAAAGTTAATTCAAACGTAAATTCTTTTATTTTCTCAGCAGTAATGACTCCGACATCAGCTAATCAAATATACTTAGGTTCAATGAAGAGAGCAAAGAACGATTTAATATAAAACACCCACTATATTATACAGTAGAACTTGTTAACCTCCGCCCACGTATAAAATTTTCCTGCAGCAATTTTGTTCAATAAACCTCCTACGTTTTCTAGATATTTATACTTGGTTACTGATCTGTCAAAGGGTTATTCAAATATTATGTCACAAATTTTTCAGTGACTTTATGAAAAAAAGATAATCTTGATTCTTTCTCGACAGGATAAATGATAATTCGAAATTATTTTAAGATTGTTACTTTTTAGACATTCTTTTTCTCGAACTGATTACGCTATTGACCTAGCAAGGTGTTAATAGCTTCACCGGAATACTCAAGTGTTATTGACTTAGTCTGGTAGCCACGCTAACGCTACGATGCACCTGAGAAGCGAGACTACAACGCCACCGGAACACTAACACTAGCGCCACTATATTAGAGATACATCAATTCTTTACATTAATAAGAACGATTATATAGATATGTTTTACTTAAATAACAATAATTTGATCGTCATTATTAATTTTGTATTACTAAATTATTCTGGGGAAATATCCGTAAATTGACATTAAATTAATTAATTTGCTTTGACTTCCACAATTTGTCGCATAAAAGAGCAAGATGTCGTCGATCTATGTGCACTTCTACGTTGTAGTTATTGTAAGGTCAAACTCTGCCCGTATAGATGTAGTCCGGTGAAGCTGTTAAGACCTTGCTAGGTTAATAACGTAGCCAGTTCGAGAAAAAATATCTGCCCGTATAAATAGTCACAGTGCGTACAGAGTGTTATTTTTTATATCATTGGAGACAAACGATCAGGGGGGTTGCCTGCTGTTAAGTGATCAGCACCGATTATAGACATTAGCAACACTAGGGGAGTTGCAAATGTGCTGCCAGCCTGTGGGGGAGGAAGGGGGAGAAGGGAGCAAAGGTGGATTACCAGCGCTCTCACCGTACGAAGTACGGTTGATGACGGCTAGAGCCGAATAAACACGATTGAGTGCGTTACCTATCCGAATGTGACGTGTCACTTTCGTTCATTATTTAGCGGGATTAAACAATAATAACTAAAAAGCTATATAGATACGTCATGCGCGTTTCGACAGCACCTTATTAAAAACTTGGCTAGCTAGCTTTGACGGCTGCCCCTTAAATCCGCCCTTATTTAAACAGCATATAACCATTTTTTTTTTACCACCGATATTGACAGTATGCCATATTACGTCCACATTTTATATAAGACAGTGTGGCGATACAGTATTACTTTGCGTATGTGTGTGTTATCGTGCCATTTATTTTGTCAAAATATCCCGTAGGTAACTAACATATCTAAAGTTTTTAGATATAATATCACTGGGCCTAAAGAAATTTTGGCTTTTAAAATAAATCAGTTAATTCGTGAAAACGCATGTGATCGTGGTAAACAAAAGTTGGTCGTGACATTTCAATCGACCTCCCCACAAATATTCCGAAATTAAATAACAAAAAACTTCATTACACCCACCAAAAAATCACAAAAGTAAACAATAAAGGAATCTAATATAGGAATGTTTGTGACAGACGATATTGGCTTAATTTTGACGTCAACATAGTATTGTTTACAAAACAATTTCTGATTTGCAATTATGTCGAAGTAACGAAATGGGAGAATTTGACATATGTCATATGCATAAGAAAACTGCTAGTCTACTGTAATTGTGTAAAAAAAAGAAACTATAACTGTGTCGTTATATTACAAAATGAGCTGAATTTAATGAGCTAAAATCCATTTTTAGTCGTGCCTAATACTTTACATTATTCTTCAGGATCTTATTTTTTAACGTGAGAAAATCTTTTATGGATACCGACCCTTCCAAGGAAGAGAGTAACTTCTGCAACCGAGTGAGGCGGGCGGAGTGAGCCTTTACTTCTTCTTCGGCTTCCTCTTCTTAAGCTTGGTCCTAACCGAGTTAAGACCTGCGCCTTTGGAGGTTATGCTAGCCACATATATCACCTTCTTCTTTCTACCTCTGCGATGAACGACGGTCGACCTTTTTCTGTGTTCATCCGATTAGAGTTCGAGGACGAGGAAGCAGCCCGAGATGGAACGGGGCATGCACGTACCCCATTCTCAGTTCTGGTCGGTTGCTTGTTAAGCCTAGAAGTGACCCGGCCGTTGTCCATTATCAACGGCGTCCTCAAGGTCTTGCAGGCGTAGTCGATCCTCGAGCTCTTCCAGTGAAGCATTCTAAGACCCTCCGAATTACTTCTAATAACAAAAGAGTCTGTAAGGCGTGGTGTTTCGGTGGAGGTAGTCTTTGTTTTCAAGCAATGTTTTAAATTTGTAATTATTTCTAACCTTTCTCATATGCTGACATATTATGAATATTCAAGAGAATATATAAATAACATTGAATATGTAAAGGATTCATGATTAAAGTGGAAGTTGAAGGTGAAAATTACTTTATAAATTTTAAATAGATGCGTTTTTAAATAACAACATAACTTTAAAACGGCCATCTTGAATAAATTATAGTGTATACAGTACCTGCTTCAGGAAAGACGTATAGCTCGAAAAAGACTAACTTATATAAATTATGATGTAAGCAGTGGAATGAAAAGACTTATAATTATGAGACATTGTTGCTAGCGGTATAATAATAACGTTGACACACTGATAATTTTGGTTTTGGCTTGGAGATTCTTTACAGCTTCATCGTGGTTGATGCGGCCTGAAGACAGTCAACCGAGATGGCAACTGGTACAAGGGTTCCAAATTGGGCCAACTTCGGCATGGGGTGCTACCCCAAGTTTAAACCAAGCGACCTAAATAACCGTGTATGTGTATGTATACAACATATGTATATGCGCATATACATACATATATACTATGTATATGGGGACATGTATTTAGGATCTGATAATGATAGCAAAAATCAACCAAAAAGTCGTATCATGCTCTAACATAATGATTGTGGTGTCACTGTATGGCGCAAGGAGCGTACTCAAGGTATTTCTACTCCATGCTATAAGATGTTGATATGATATAGGTGGTAGAACTCCACTGATGCTATAACTGGTTTCAGCATGAATGGGTCAACTCGTCCGGGGTAGTAACACCCGACACACAGAAGCAACGTTACGACAGTGCTTGCATTGTTGCGTTTCATTCGGTCAGTGAGAGCGCCGAAGGCTCGCCTCCCTCCCTCTCCCTTCCCTCTCTTCCCTTTCGCTCTACTCCCTTCCCCACAAACACAGGCTGACAACGCACTTGTAGCTCCTCTGGTGTTGCTGGTGTCTATGGACGGTGGTGATCACTTAACAGCAGGTGACCCACCTGTTCGTTTGCCTCCTATGATATAAAAAAAATCAAACCTAAGTCACAAGTGACTTAGCAAGCTTCAGATGTAGTTTGTATTATAAACATTTCTCAGATTGTAGTGGACTACCGCTATAAAAACATGGGTTGATTACAATAAAATCATGTCACGATAGTGATTGTCATTACAATTTTGCAATATTTGTTACTTTGTTTAGCTCAAATGTTGCTGGCTGATTTTTTTTTTCTAGATGTAGTTTGTATTATAAACATTTCGTAGATTGTAGTGAACTGCCGCTATACAAACATGGGTTGACTACAATAAAATCATTTTACTATAGTTATTATTATCATTACAAGTTTACAATGTTTGTTACTTTGTTCAGGTCAAATCTTGCCGGCTGATTTTTTTTTCTGTATCTTTTTTTATCTGAATTGAACCCAATCATATTACACCTACGATATTGCAATTTTTCATTTTTACCCAGTCCTGATACACGAAGATGAAAAAAAAAATCACAATGTAACGAATTTCAAAATGGCCACTACACACATTAAAGAATATATCTGATTTACTTCATAATGAATACGTGTGTGCCTTGAAAAGAATAATTGAAAATTAAAAATTTAAACTACCTTTTTTAGAGCTTTTGTTTCTAAAAGTATTATTTTTATATCAATTCATTTTTATGATGTCTTATGGAACAACTTAAGATAACATTTCTATATCCTGTGGTAATACTAAATAATATTTGTTTTTTTACATTTTCACACATTAATTACTCAACGGTTTTTTTTTTTCGAACTGACTACGCTATTGACCTAGCAAGGTCTTAACAGCTTCACCGAACTACTAAGGCGAGCGCTTAAGGTACTCAGCCGATTTTATTTGGGCAACTAGTTCAAGGGTGCACGGCGTACCTCGGCTTGGCTGTTGCCTGTTACATGCAAACTCGCGACCTAACTTAGCTAACCTAGCTAACTATTCATATATGTTTGAATTGTTGAAACGCCTATGTGTACTAAGCATATACACCTCAACAACCCCTCCATATATTTTTATCGGAAAATTAGAGTTTTTCCAGTTCAATAAAGGAAAAAAAATAAAACTCTTCCACTTCCATGCGTAAGCGTGTAGGCGTGCACGTGTGTGAGGGTGATCATGTAGTTTTGTAGCAGTGATGTAAATTTTTATGTCACTGTATCGCGCGAGCAGCGCACTCAAGAGTTCCACACCGAGGGTATGGACCTAGGCTTGAGTCGCTGCCGAGGGGGGCCTAATCTGGTGTGCGGGAGCGAAATTTATCCCCAGACCACGGCGGCGTGATCTGTGGTTACGCGGGCGTGGGCGTGAACACGCTCTGTTTGGAGAGACAAGCTGGTACTGATCGTTCGCTGCCATTATTTCATCGGGAGGATCGGTAAAAATATTATATAGTACGCCCAGATAGAAGGCATCTCCAGATCCTTGTGAAGATCCTTATTCCGGACGTACTATGGGGCAACGGTAACTTTAGGTAGAACGCGGTATTGGTGAACCTGTAACTTTTGAAAATTATCTTTCGATATATGTTCAAAAACGGGACTGCTATATGTCATCACGGGACAGATACATGTCTTATACAAGGTGAGCTTGTGTCTGAGGGACATCTTATTCAATAAATAAAAATATTCAAAGGATGGAGGCGACCCAAGAGCATAGCGGCTTTGTTTCGCACTCTATGTGACTCGAACTTTAAATGTTTATCTAATGTAACACCCAGATATTTGACCTCGCCGGCCCACGGTATATCGGCTTCATATAGCCTGATCGGCTCAAGGTTATTACTATGTCGCGAAGGGTCGAAAAGTATCGCGGCACTCTTATCAGGATTAACTTCTATCCGCTATCGACGAAACCATTCACCGAGTGTGCAAACGGCCTTTTCGATGCGCTTCCTAAGAAAGTCCGACCGCCAGCTGGAAGTGTAAATAACTGTATCGTCAGCATAACAACCTACCTCGACCCCTGGAGACCGAGGTAGATCGCTGATGTACAGGTTGAATAGTGAGGGTGCGAGTATGGAGCCCTGTGGCACACCTGAGCGTATAGGGTGGGGCGGGGATAGTTCCCCATCCACTTTAAAACGGAAAGTCATATCAGTGAGATAATCGCGGATAATATGAACTCAGGTACATGAGATTTACATAATTTATGGATGAGCCCGCCATGCCAAACCTTATCGAAAGCTTTGGAGACATCGAAGAAGACTGCAATTGTGCGTTTCGGTTTACGTTTCGGATCGGCGTTAAATATTAAGAAAATGTACTCCGTGAGGCGGTGTACTTGATTCGTGCAAGACTGTTCGGCGCGAAATCCGAACTGCTCAGGTGGTATTATTTTTAAATCTGTAATCGTGACCTGGAGACGGTTCAGAAGGAGCCGCTCGTATAATTTACCTAATGTATCTAACAGGCTAATCGGGCGATAGATATCGGGAAGCGTAGCTTTTTTGCCAGGCTTGTGTATGCCTATCACAACGGCCTTCTTCTAGGCGGCTGGAAAGTGGCCCTGGGACATGGCCGCATTGAAGATGCAGACCAATAAAGCTATGATGCGATCAGGAAGGAGTCTGAGTACTTCGTTCCTGATCCCATCGGGACCTGGGGACTTCTTAAGCTTTAG
>JACEII010000007.1:6337783-6391086 GCA_014332785.1 Antheraea mylitta | reverse complement strand
GTAATCGGCCACCCTGACCGACGGAGGGGTGGCATCCGAGCACGATCCTAATAGCAATATTACTGGGCGGTGATCTGAGTCAAGTTCGTGTACGACTTGTATGAGCCGTAACCGAAGCGTGACATTTTTAAAAAGAGCTACGTCTAATACTATCGGACGACAGTTATCTTGATAGTGAGTGGGTTCCGGAGGGGCTATGACGTCAAAAGCTAGATCGTTGCCTAGTCTGTCCAGTATCTTCCCGTTACGAGAAGTTGTTGGACTATTCCAGATGACGTTCCCGTTATTGATGTCCCCCGCTATAATGACGGAGTCTCCTAATTCGAACAACGCTTCTAAGTCGGATTTTAATAACTTGTTATTCGGCGAGAGGTACGCGGATACTGTTATGACGGACGGATGTCCGATCATCCCTAGTCTGCACACTGACACTTCCATATTGGATAGAGCGGGTGGATCTACTGGCAAACAATATAGGGAAAGTACTCAACGGGTCATCTAGAAACATTATATGTTGTCAAGGTTCAGAAAAGGGCTTTGAGTCTATTTCATAAAAAAAAAAAAAGTATTGTCGTCCATAGACTAACGAATCTGCAAGCAGTATAAGTAGTTTTATAAGTCTATGGGTAGGTAAAACATTAATTAAAAACCAAACCATAAAGAAAAGCTAATCTATAGAGTAGTATTTTAAAGCGGTTTTTTTATTTTATTTTTTTAGGCTTAGCGCGCTAATCTTAGGATTTAGTCTGATTTTAAAAATTATTTTAGTGTTAGATATCTCGTTTATTGAAGAAGACCAATAGGAGCGGAGCACTAGTGAAGAATGTTTCAAAGTCGTTTTTTATCTTCTAAGAGCTTTCACTGCGTGTTAGCATTAGGCTTAAGTATCTATTCTACGCGGGCAAAGTCGCAGGCAGAAGCTAGTTCGTAATCAACCGGCAGTACAATTTCTACAAGTACTGAGTTTGAGCGGAAGTGGTTATCTTCTCATTTGAGATGTTATTTATAACTTGAAAGGAAAATTATTGGATTTTTTTTCTTGTTTGTTTATTATTTACGTTAAATAATAATTTAAGGAGATAAATTATGTTTCCATTATTATGTTACATATTTATTAAGAAAAATCTTTATTAAACCGTACGTTTTGTATTTTTAGTATATAACAAAAGGAGATAAAATATGATACAACTCAAATATTAAATACAATTTCAGGCAGTTAAATCAAATAAACACCCATGTTCTACATTTCACTAAATAACTAGGAAAGAAATATCGATAGTGTAGTAAAGAAAAAAACTTACAAAATTATTACAAGCATTAAAAATAAACGAGCCATCGTTCCGATAACCGATTGAACTAGTTCTCGGGAAGCGAAATATCCGCCATTTTCTTCATGTAACACCTCTTGTAACCGCTTCCAACCGGTGCGAACTGCTTTCGAACAGATGTCGCATGACAAATAGCAATGCGGTTCGGAGATGATTTTGGGACTCTTTGAAGCTTTGGTCCGACTTCAAGCGATCAGCGTTAACTGATCGTAGCATTCAATATATCATTTTGTCAGTTAACATGGACACAAATAACTCGCCGGTTATGACGTCACAGTCACTTAACTATTCAATTCCTAGATTGTTATAAGCTAACTCAAAAACTCCTTCCCAAGTAGTCTCAATTGACATTACACATTTTTTTTTTTTTTTCGAAATGTCTACGCTATTGACCCAGGAAGGTCTTAACAGCTTCACCGGACTACTAAGGCGAGCGCTTAAAGCACTCAGCCGATTTTATTTTGGCAACCAGCTCAAGACATTACACATTCATATGTTGTTCGGGCATAAATTGGTTGGGGGTAGGCAAAATTATTTATGTTAATACACCATTTGTCAACGGAAAATCGGTGATGATCAGTAACTTGCTAGGCGGAACCTGCGCTTACATTCGGACTCGCTCGTCACTACCGACTCGACGGCCCAGATTCTGTTTTGTGTGTATTAATCTGGGATAACCGGAGCTCTCACCAACGGCAACGGCGGCGGGGAAGAAATATAATATCAGGTGAGTGACTTTTTAACCCGTATATAAGGAAAATACTTTCGGCATACATTTTTCATGGGATATCTACATTCAGCCAATTTATATACAGTCCACTGCCTAGGCTAGGTGGCCCGATCAGTGTGGGTGTGGTGGTTGACACCTCATAGGTATTTTTTCAGAAAACATTGATTCTACTGATAGAACAATTTTTGGGAATTCGAATACATTTACTAAATTAAATCACCCTATCGACTGACGGTGAAGGAAAAGTTTAAGAGGAAACCTGAACCTGAGAGACGCTTTTGTATTATCACCGTATGTGGGAAAATATAGATCTGTAGATTTCCCGGAATTTGAGATCGCCAATATGTGATACCCATACCTTCCTTCTTTACAGACTCATGTGTTTACGATTGTGAAATATGGAGACACGTCCTTCTACAAGTTTTATATCAAATCTAGTTTTTTTTTTTTATTGTAGCACGGCAAAATGACTGCACTATGCCTGATGGTAAGCACAGTGCAATCCAAAAATAATAGCGACCACCGATTGACACACTATCCATCGCCGGTCGCCACTATCATGCTGGCCTGCAAAAAGCTGGATATGCACAGGCTGATCCCGAAACGCGACCCGCAGAAGCGTATCACTATTACGAGCTTTTTCGCCATATACATGGTGGTTACGACCCAGTCGGGCTGTAAAACTCTATCACCCTGCTCATTGCCTCGTTCGTTATTCAGCAGGGTGCACCACGTGCAGGTGAGGTTGGCTTGGGTGTCTCAAGTCTTATGATGTTACTTGACACCCCTTACACCCCAATTACACCACAAGTTCCTTTGTGAGACAGTAATAGATAGTACTTTAACGACCGAGCCTAGCTCGGTTCTTTAAAAAACTTTTTTTAAATTAAAATAAACTGTTCGGTTTATCTCTCAAAATTTTTTACCACGAAAAAATATTAAAACAGACATTTCTTTTGCTGTCACTCGGATTCGAACTGGGGATTTTCGAAGCAGCCGATTTTCATCTGAGTTATTTTTATGTATTGACAGCGACGGCGACATTTACCTTTATATTCTAGCTATGTTTTCATTGCCTGAAAATTCAGATAAAAAAGTTTTCTATGAATGAAATCTACCTAGATCGATTTATCGTCCCCCAAACCACCTACATACTAAGTTTCACGGAAATCGCTGATGCCGTTTCCAAGATTCTGAATATATAACAACACAACAATATACAAACATTGCTCGTTTAAAAGTATTAGATATATATACATATAAATAATACTCGCGGAACGCTATAAATACGACCAAATCCTCATAAATCTCTCACTACACCCTGAAACTTTGTATTAAGTGGGTTGAAATTTAAGTGAAAATTAAGTTTCAGAGGTTAAGCATAATATAATGGCATATACATTTCGCAAGATCTTATTAAGATTTCTATTCTGAGGAATTTATAAGCGAGCAATTATCTAAACGTTGTAGAGATAAGAAGCAAAATTGAGAGCTTGAATTTAAAATGTATATTAGTATTATAAATATGAATTGAATTTGTTCGAAATTCCCCATTCGCATTTCTGCGAATTCCGAAGATAAATTATTAACGCTACATAATCTCCCAGAGCATAATTCCTAAGCTTTTCTTTTTAATGAATTGACTTGATATTATACTGTTCGAATATCAAGCTTCCAATTTATTTTACGAAACGGTTTTAGGTCGAGGAAAGATTGTTACAATATTAGGTATCGTGATAACAATTATTGAAGTCGTGAATAATGTCCTCTTATTGATTTAGGTGAATTTGCTCTTTAAGTTTTTAATGATGTTTCTCATACAATGGTTGCCCACTCTGGTTAGGTTAGGTTAGGTAACGACCAAAATAAGACAAAATCTTTCATTTACAGTAAGGGTTTACTCACTGGCACTGAGACATTTTGAGGAATACCCAAAATTAGCTACAATTAACACTTAAGAAACATTAGTACTAAGAAGCCACAATGACCATTTTTTTTAAGATATTAGAACCCTCAAAGAGGGGTGGTTGTTAAAAAGTTCTTCATTTTTAAATACTATAGGACTAGACAGAGAGCTTTGGTAATATGAGACGATCACTATAGGTCATTATAGCCGTGATACAGGACGAAGGCTTGCTAGCTCTCCCCGCTTTAAAATTATAATTATGGTCATGTGATGAAATAAAATGGAATTTGTTTCTGAATAAAGTTAATTTTTCAATATTAACAACAATGTTGAAGTGATAAAGTCTTATAAATCAATGAATGCTGGCTGCACGCTCGAAAACCCATGGCTCATTATCACGCCCACCTGAGCTGAGCGTGCGAACGTTAGCGTGCAACAAGCGATAAAGCGGCGCGATCGGCCTAAGCATTCGGCTTGGGACGCATCTATCTCTCTTCCACTCCATAGAACGATGTTTGAGTCGTTATCACGTAATATTATTGTCCGTAAACCGATATTACAGAGAACCATTTTTTTTTAAATATCTACTTAAGATGTCTTCTATCGCACTCACTCACTCACTTTTATATAGAACTTTTTTAATCCAAATTTGTTACTTTTGCGTACGATTTTTCAAACATTTTCTACCACACAAAAACCTTAACCTGACAAACAACAAAAAATAGTTAAATAACTCCAGCTCTTCATAAATGATGATTTTATACATACGCTTATACATTTAATGATCGATGTTTATTTTATTTTTTTATTGTAAAATTTTATTATAAAAACGAAAAAGTAGGTCATCTGATTTTAAGTGATCACCACCGTCCATAAATACTTGCAATACCAGGGGAGTTACAAGTACGTTACCAACCTGGGCGTGAAGGGAGGAAGGGAAGAGGAGAGGGGAAGGTGAGGACAGATGAGCCGCCAGCGCTCTCACTGACTGAACGAAACGCAACAATGCAAGCATTGTTACTTCACGTCGGTTTTCTGTGAGAGAGTGGTACTACCCCGAACGAGGCAACCCATTTATGCTGAAGCCAGTAATAGCTTCACTGTGGATCTACCACCTACATTTATTTTTATTTTATCTTCTTTCTTATTTCCGTAAAGTATTCCATTCCAAAAAAAATCGATAATATTGAAGGCTCTTGAAAAAACACCGCCAACAGAGATGTAATTTCACAAAGCCCCGTCGGGAATCATGTTAATGAATGTTGCATTAGCCAGCATTATTTTGTATTTTTAATTTATTTTCCTTTATAGGCGAAATGCCTCTGGATTATGGCAGGCGACATCAAATTAATGTTTCAGTATATTTTTAATAAATATTCACTTAGGATAACGTTATCAAAAATGTCGCCAAAAATGAATATTAAAAAGTCCAAAATAAAATATTAGTAAAGAAAAAATTCGAATATAATGTTAACTTTAACTGATTCCAAGCAGTCATATCTATACATGTAAATAAAATTGAAGGGTGTTTGTGTAATGTTAAAACCTTAAAAAGTGAAAACCAAAAGCAATAGGAATACCGGTGTTTATTTTTATATTCTAAAATCATTTATATCTCCAATTAGTCTGTTTTTCTTTTTTCTCGAACTGACTACGCTATTGACCTAGCAAGGTTTTAACAGCTTCACCGGACTACATCAATTAGTCTGGTTTAACATCGATTGACACTTCAAACAATAATTATATACATTCTTGTATAGTTTATTGATTAATGAAAAATATGATGTATTACACAAGCTCAATACAATATAATATGTGACCTAGGTACCTATGAAATTGCCGGTCTGCAGTACTGGCCATTTCAAAACAAAATAATTTTTGTTTGGCTAAGAATTCTAATTTGAAATTAATTTTATTTTAAAAACATGGAATTCTTTTTCCAAAAGTAGTCATTTGTTTATTGATTAGTGTTACATTTTCATCGCATTAAATCTTTTTTGTCATCATGGATACGTTAAAAATTCGAGTAATTATGGAATATGAGTACCGTCGTGGCAGCAACGCAGCACAAGCGGCACGCAACATCAACGATGTTTACGGAGCTAAAACTACAAACCAACGCACCACCTGTTATTGGTTTGCTCGCTTCCGTTCTGGGAATTTCGACCTGGAAAACGAACCTCGCGGTCGTCCGAAAACTTTGGTCGACAATGACGAATTAAAGGCGATGTGAAAGCTGATGATACACAATCTACGGCTGAATTAGCAGCAGCTTTCGACGTTAGCGTCAAAACAATATTGGTCCATTTGCGTCAAATTGGCAAGGTAAAAATGCTTGACTAATGGATGCCCCACGAACTCAATGATCGCCAGCGCGAAGTACGCGTCGAGACGTGCCTTGCACTGCTCAACAGACACACAAATGAAGGAATTTTGAACCGCATTGTTACCTGCGATGAAAAATGGATTCCGTTTGATAACCACAAGCGCTCAGCAAGTTGGCTGGATCCTGGTTCAGCACCTAAACAATGCCTTAAAAGAAAACTTATCCGTAGAAAATTGATGGTCACTGTTTGATGGTCTAGCGCCGGTGTGATTCATCACAGCCTCTTACCAAACGGGTTGAGCATTATTGCAGATGTGTACTGTGAAGAACTGAAAACAACGATGGAGAAGCTGGCACATCTCCAACCAGCATTGTTCAATCGCTCTTCTCCGCTGCTCCCGCACGACAACGCGCGACCTCAAGCTGCGCAGCAGACGGTCTTTGGGCTGGCAACCACCACACCCACACTGCTCGGAGTATCTAGCCTAGGTAGTGGACTGTATATAAATTGGCTGGAGGCAGATACCCCTTGAAAATGTATGCCGGAAGTATTTCTTTATAATCGGGATAAAAGCTCACTCACCTGATATAATATGTCTTCTCCGCCGCCGTGGCCGATGGTGAGAGTACCAGTTATCCAAAGTAACTCGTATACAAATCACAAAACACAATTCCGGACCGCCGTGTATGTAGTGAATCCGAATTTAAGCACGGGTTCCGACTAAGTGTCGCCGTGCAAGTCCGCCGTACAAGCGCAAGTGACCAGTCATCTCCGATAGTCCGTTGACAAACGATGTGTCAAAAATAAAAAAAATATTTTGCATACCCCCAAACAATTTATGCCCGAACAGTTTTCAAGTTGCAAGAACTGGGGTTGGAAGTTCTCCGTCATCCAGCCTACTCACCAGACCTTGCGTCTACAGATTACTTCTTTTTCCAGAATTTGGATAACTTCTTGGCGGGAAAAAAATTCAATACCCAAGAGGGAGTACAAAATGCCTTTGAAGAATTTGTTGCCTCCCGTCCAGCTGCTTTCTTTAGGAAGAGCATCAATAAACTGCTACTGCGTTGGCAAAGATACATTGATTGCATTAGTGATTAATTCGATTAATACAAATAAAAAATACATGAAAAAAATTCGTTTCAATTAGGATTACAATACAAAACGGAAATTTCATAGGTAAAGACCTAATATTAGCAATGTTACATGTTCACACTGTTCACAGACCGCTACAATACACGTCGTTAGACTGGTACAAGCTCAACACATCATGAGCATGTTGAGGTTATAGTGGAGCGGCTCCATAAGCCTTCCTTTCCAAAAAATCAATTCAAAAAGCAGTTTTATAAATTTATGTCTTTTTGTCGGTTTGTTTCAGATGAGTCCTTGCAAGACCAATAGCATAGTTAGTTCGAGAAAAAAATTTTTTTCGCCTGAACTCCAAAGCAGTTTTACCATTTTTGAAAAAACTACTACTGACAAACAGCTGATGTTATAAAGAGTAACTTCGATAACTCTTATTAACGAAAAAAAAAAGATTCTCCACAAATATTGTTAAGTAAAGAAGCAGTGCTCAGAACTTCTCGTGTCTCATACGCACTTTTATAATAAATAATTTTTTCAAGACCCACACGGTCGACTTTGTGGATAACATTTAGTACTTAGATATATTATAGCCTATGAAACTCTACAATTAAGATGAATCTTACAACGTTCTCAATACTAAAGCCCATCAGACGGTTTAGACTACAAATCATGTTAAATGTACACAAAAACGCGCAGTCGAATCAAAAATTTCAAGAAACATGAGTAATGTTTGATAATTTACTCTTTAAATGACACTATGTAAAGGCGACAAATACAACAGCTAGCTCTGTTACAAGCTCGTTTGTACAATAGTTAAGTTTTTCTTACAATTCATACAAGTGTTTAGGTTCGAACGTGTGGATTGTAGGCGTGTCTCACATTTTGCTGTATGAATTATTACCCTTGTAATTGGTTTCAAGGTATACACTTATGTTGTCCGTAGAAATCGTACAATTGTAGGTAATAAGTATTGTATTCAATTTTAGTTCAATGTTTCGTTCATTTTTGTTCAAAAGGTGTAAACATACGGGTAATAATTAGGTACAAAAGTATTTGTTTTCTATTTCTTTAACTTTAATATTTAAAACTTATTACTATTAATATAATTACAAAATAATTTTAGAAATAATTTTAACCATAGAGTACCTAGCTTTTGATTTGGCTCGTTAAGGAGAAAAAAGATATAGCCAACTAAGTTTCATTTCTATATACTCGTTGTCTTTGTCTACCATAGTTATTGCGTTGTACGATACAGGAAACGCTTTAGAAATCGATCTTAGACGGGCATCTTACTTATCTCCCAGACTTGTCGAAACAAATACCGGATACCGAATATTATCTCTATTTTTGTTATTATATAACATAATATGTACATATAAATACAATGGAAATGTCTGTTGTTAATTCAGACTAATTTTTTGACGTAAACTTACCAGCAAATAATGTACTTTTCACGATTATTATATAAACTACATATCATTAAGATTTTTCATGGAAATTAGGCAGTAGTAGAGTTCACAGAAGGTAACTTAAAACGCTAAAAGAACAATAACAGTTAAGTAGTATCAAAAAAATTACAATAAAAAATTCAAGACAACTAGGGCTGTCTAAAATAATTTTTAAGCAATTCATTTCAGGTTACATTTTATACTTGTTTCGGACTGATCATATGGCGACATATCGTAACATGAGATCATCAGATGAGTTTGTAATTAAGTAAACTTGAATCATTTAAATCAATTAATATTTGGCGCAGCGTTCCCGTACGTTTTACACTGTCGTATGTTCTTACGAAATGCTTTCAACGACATCGTGGCTAGTGGTAACAAACGCGACCTTTGGAGGGTTAGCGGCTGTCTCCATAAATTATCCCAACCAGCTTTTCAACCCTTAACAAATGCGTATTCATCTGAAGGGTTGAATTGGTTATAAGCACACCCTTCAATATAATAATAACGAGTTAATGTACAATGTCAATTTTCATGACAACTATTCGGGCTCTATTGTGACTTGATCTAGACACTATATTTTGTCATTCGGCCTCCTTGTTACTAGAAACTTTTTATCGAGATGAATGTTTTAAAATACAAGTCAGATGTATATCTACAACAACGACTCTGCCCAAGTCATAGCAGGAGTAATGACGGGCAGCTACATGACCGCTTACAATTCCACCAGTGGTTTCGTACTAAGGAAACAGAACGAGACACGGGAAGCACCTCAGCCTCAGATGTTCGAAACGCCCCCGGAGGATCCAATAGTAGTAGTCGCTCGGTGCACAAGAATCATGCTGGAGGAAAAAATACTCGATAGGGTAAAAACTATCTCGAGGATTCTAAATCCAGCAGTGGTGGAAAGCACTAAAGCGACACCTAAGATCAGATGGACGAACGGGGTTCCCGGCTGTGGAAAGACTACGTGGTTGATTAAAAACTTCAATGTGGAGAGGGACGCTGTAGCGACTACCACAACCGAAGCGGTAAAAGACCTACAGGAGAAACTGGTGCAGGCACACGGCAAAAAAGCAGAAAAGCGTGCACGCACCATGGCGTCCATATTAGTAAATGGTTTCAGAGAGCATGATAAACGTCCAAGGTTAATCGTGGATGAGGCTCTCATGAACCATTTCGGAGCAATCCTGACTGCCGGTCGGTTGGCGGAAGCAAGCGAAATTCTCCTCATTGGAGATATCAACCAACTACCCTACATCGACCGGGAAAATTTATTTCGGAAGGGTATATACCAGACCAACGGCCGTAGCCAGTATTGACAAACAGCTCACTTGCACTTACAGGAACCCGATGGATGTAGCCTATGCACTGAGTCAAGTATATGACGGTATATATTCACCGAAACCGATAGTAAGATCTCTGAGCGTCAGGGGCTATCAGGGCGAACGAATACCCTCAAACACTCCTGATACTCTCTTCCTGGTACACACACAGGAGGAGAAAAAAGCCCTGATTAAAAAGGGCTACGGGGTACGGGAAGGATCGCGCGTTCTGACAGTCCATGAATCCCAGGGACTGACCTTCAAATTGGTGGTGATCCTGGAAACAAAGAGCAGAAGGGTACAAATCCACAATAGCGTTTCACATGCTATAGTGGCAATATCTAGGCACACCGACACTTGTGTCTACTATACCGACGTGACTGACGACGCGATAAGTAGGTTCATTCGTCGGGCCATGGACGCTCCGGCAAGGGATATTGTGGATTACAACCTAAAAATGGCCATAAAGAATGGAAATGCAAGCGCTATATAAAAACAATAACGTCATTAAAACAAAAAAAAAGTTAATAATAATTAAACAGTGAATATTTGATAAAGTACTGATAATAATAATGTATATATATATATATGCTCACGGATACGATTTTTACGTAAAAAAAAAACTACATATAAGCAAAAAAAAAGTGCGTACCAAACTTAAAACAAAAAAAAAGAAAAAAGTCGGATGTATTGATTATTTTTATACGTTTGTTTAAATATGAATGTGAGTCTATTTTTTATGCTTCTATTATATCAAAGGAGGCAAACGCACAGCTAGGTCACCTAATGTTAAGTAATTACCACCATTCATAGACACTAACAACACCAGGGGAGTCCCAAGTGCATTGCTAGCCTGTGTATGAAGGAAAGCAAGGTGGGCGTCCGGTGATCTCACTAACCAAACGAAACGCAATAATGCAAGCACTGTTACTTTACATGGGTGTTTCTGTTGGTCGGGTGGTAGTACCGGAGGCGAGCCGACCCGATTCATGCTGAAACCAGTTACAGCTTTAGCATGGCTCTACCACTTTCTGCCTTTACATTTTATCTATTCAACCCATCATCTTGAGATTTTGAATACCTATTGCGGCATAAAAAAGAACATAGGAAACTTTTCATGCAGAAAAAGGTACTGTTCTTGAAATCAAATCAATATTATCGCAATCGAAGCCATAAACAAAAGCGATTACAAACCATTTTTGATGTGAAACAGCTATAAGCGGAGAGTATACCTGATTGTTAGCGTGGCGACGCAAAACACGAACATTGCATTATTTACGAAATACTCAAAAACAGTTGCAACACTATCTGTATAAACATAAGATTTAAACTGTTTTGTAGGCCACTCAATCTACTAGGGTTGCGCGGCACGCACCGACGACCTAGCACCCTTTGATAAAAGCCGCCAAACATACCGCACCTACGCCTACTTGAATTTTTGTGTTTAAGAAAAATGGATATTGGTGTAATAGAATAAATAAACAGTCATTATTTTATGGAACATATTTGTAATACTTTATCTTTTCACTATGCCATAGCTGATTCCTGTAGTAATCTGTCCCTCTATGCATATAACTTATACAAAACCATTTCGATGTTTCACATCTGGCAGGCGTTCCGTGACGGCTCACTTTTTTAATTTGTGTTTCTCTTATAGATATTTTTCTTGTTACTAGCCTCTTTTGTACAATATACATTCATTAAATGACGATATTGTTAAAGTTATAAAATCTACAGGATGATTAGCTCTCCAGTGCAAATGCTGAAATAATGCATTATTTGTATTTGGCGATATAATACAAAAGTGAGAATAGAAGCTAATCAGATAAGTGTTATGTTTTCATTGAAAGCTGATGGTTAATCCTTCTTCCAAACTTACATCCTAATACTAAATACAACTGAGCTATTATAACTACTCAATTATACTGGCTAATTTTTAAATCTTTGCTTTTTCTCTTTATGTTGACCATTAAAAACATCTTACCGCTATTAATTTCGAATTTATCCTGGAAAATATAACTTTCTTGGAAATCATAATTGATAAAAAGTCGGCGCGAGGCAAAATATGAATGTTGTATATTATTTCTTTCAAAACATACATCCAAGAGCTCCCGTTTATTGTGTTGCCTTCGAGATCTGACAGAGAAGGTTGCAATTAAAACTAATTGGGTATTAATAAATAGGTATTACTATAAAGTAAACATTTCATAACAACGCAATAGGCTTCTTTGAAATACTTTAGCGTGGGATGAAAATAAAAGTCTACCAGAATAAGGACTAGAAAGTATAGTAAAGTACTTTTAAAATCTTCCTAAAAAAATAAGCAGTTGATACAAATCTGTCAAGATACTAAGAAGCGCATAAATGTTCTCCGCAACCGATCATCTGTCATATACTCTTTTATACATGGTTTTATAGAAAAATCATCCTTAACACAAACTATTAAGACAGACAATAGCTCGATAGAAAACAAGTAAAATCATCCTAAACGATTTAAGCCGGCAATTCAAGTGAGCTACCGATTTAAATTTCAAATAACCAGTTATCCAGATAGAGGTTAGCAATGAATGGAGCGCATTAACCATCCCTATCTGCCTTCCCACCCTTTTTGGGAGTAATTTGAGCAAAGCACAAATCTAGGCTTTGTATACACTTGGATCGGTTTTGGTTTATTTAAAATATGTTCATTTTATCAAAAAATATTATAATTTTAATAATTACGCGACTTAAGTACGAGAGAAAAGTAGATAAGTGAACAGACTTAATACATTGAGATGATTTTATTGGGCACTGTTTTTTACATTAGATCCCACGCGTACGGAGAGGGACGCACAGTTAGTCTGTGATATAAATTCATAAATAATCATTTTAATTCTATCTAACATAAACAGAAGTATAATTGTTTCAGAGATAGGTGTGTTTTCACCTTAAGTACTAGATCCGTTGTCTTGCTACAAGGCTCATTTTAATTGTAAATTTATATTATTCTATACAGGATTAAGACTGTAACATTACCCCTTTGCGAGGCTTCTATATAATTAAATCACCTAGTTGCTTTAATTATTCACACATGTAATTTTGACATTGCCAAGTGATTTCATTACGAATATGTATCTTCATGATTCATAATAGTAAATAAATATATACCATTATTATAAAGAGGTAAAGTTCGTGAGTTTGTGGCGGGGCGTTGTAGGGGGTAATCTCAGGAACTACTGGTTCGGTATGTCTTCCAATCTTATATAGCTCATTTATCGAGGATTGTTATAGGCTACAATATATCATCACGCTAAAAACAACGGAGTACCAATGAACAATGTTTAAAAATCGTTTTTATTTCTCTTGAGAGCTTCCCCTGCGTGTTAGCTTTAGCCCAAAGTAACTATTCCACGCGAACGAAGTCGCGAGCAAAGGTTACTAATTATGTATTTGTAGAATCAGTCAAAAGAATTCGACAATCACGGCAGCGGCTCAAGCCTAGGTTCGATCCCTCGGTAGGGAGCCCTTAAGTGCGTTGCTTGCGCGATACGGTGACACACAAATATACATCACTGCTACAACACTACACGATCACCCCCACACACGTGCACGCCTACACGCTTACACATGAAAGTGGAAGGGTTTACTTTTTTCCCTTATCGAACTGAAAAATTCTCAATTTTCCGATAATAAATATATGGAGGAGTTGTTGAGGCGTGTATGCTTGGTACACATATACGTTTGAACAACTCATACACATATGAATAGTTAGCTAGGTTAGCTGAGATAGGTCGCGATTTTACATGCAACAGGCAACAGTCAAGCCGAGGTGTGCCGTGCACCCTTGAGCTGGTTGCCATAATGAAATCGGCTGAGTGCCTTAAGCGCTCGCCTTAGTAGTCCGGTGAAGCTGTTAAGACCTTGCTGGGTCAATAGCGTAGACATTTCGAAAAAAAAAAAAAAATTCGACAATCCTTAAGCGTAAGTGGCAGTAACATTTTTTTTTTTCTATTTGATTTCTTTTATTCTGCTGATTGATTCTTTGTCCGATTTTTTTTTCTCACCTGTAATATAAATTTGTATACGTAAAAAATCGATTTCGTCAGCATTTTTTTTATTTAGTTACAACCTATTTTTGGTTTAGTGACGTTATTGTTTTTATAGCGGTTGCATTTTAATTTTTTATGCTCTTCTTTAGGTTGTACTCCACAATATCCCATGCCAAAGCGTCCACAGCAGTAACGTTAACAACAATCGTAACAAATATAATGTAAGGTTTTCAGTAGAAAAAAAAAAGAAAAATGTATGCCGTTAAGAATCCTCAGTCAGAGACGAATTATCTAAGAAATAACATAGATCATATTTTTTTTTAAATTAAAAAAAACAAAAAACAAATAGTTTGTACATCAGTACATCATGAAATCGGCTGAGTGCCTTAAGTGCTTACCTTAGTAGTTCGGTAAAGCTATTACGATCTTGCTACGTCAGTAGCGTAGTCAGTTCGAGCCAAAAAAAATGTCAAATTATATACTGAAATTGCTAAATTGTTATACTTTATGGGAAATCTTTCAAAAATATAAATTCATTATTGAACGAACAGAGAGACTTAAAAACAGTAAATTTAAAATTAAACTTTGTTTTGTTTTCAAGATTTCCGTACAAACGGAACACAAAGCACGAGTAACTTTTAATTCGCATTTAGGCATAAAAGACCCTTCGTTATAAAGGAAGACGGTCGTTACAAACGTTGAATTTCCCTGACAATGTGCGTTTATTATGATAAATTTCATCGTGCGCGCATTTTAACAGAGTTTCGACAACTTCTAACGGCTCCGGTTTGTTTTTCCTTTGTTTATTCCCTCTTTAAAATCTATGGCTCATCGGGGATTTTTGATAGGGTAATTTTCTACGAAGCTTTTTTTAAATTTTACCTTCCCCTTTCCGTACGTCTTATTGGGACAAGAGTACGCGGTTTTGATTCCCAGACGTATAACATTTTTATATTAATTCTAGCTGACCCTGAATTCGTCTGCACAAAATCGGTTATTACCGGTTTCAATTGTATTTTTAAACACAAAAAATCTTAATAAACATAAATAATAAACCAGATTGCAGCGAAACCTACCACTTCTAATTGTGAATTCAAACTATCCAGGAACTTGATCAAACATATACCCAGTTGGTATGTTAGAAATCTTTTAAAATAAGCCTAGAACCCATTCGCAGTATCACCTACCGAATCCAATTAAGATAAAAACTAACCTACATAAATATTGGCGGTAAATGAATTGTTGCCGATTTCAATTACATTTCTAGTAATTAACTATTGAAAAAATATATATTTGCGAAAATAAACATTATCTATGAGGGATAATATATCTTTTTAACCAATGATATTACAATTTGTAATATCATTGTTTCTAACTAGTATATGTTAACAACAAACTGTATTATATAATAAACATAAGTACAGTTATGTGACGGTAGTCATAAAGTGTGATTAGTGTGACCACCTTCGATATTGTCAGTCGTTAATAAACAAGTGATTGTGTCGTAACACAATCACTTACACATCATTATAAAGTTGCATCTAGGATACTTTTTGTCCCATAGAACGCAAGCGATTCTCCAGGACAACGGACGAAAGTCAAAAATTTGTAATTAATGAAATACTTGAAGGACTTTGGTAATTTTTTTTGTGCAATATTATATAGCAGACAGCTAAACATTTAAGCTATATTGCATATTTTTATCGTTTTGTGTTCGGGGAATCTTTGGTACCAATGATCCGATTTTGATTTTTTTTTTATGTTAATATAAACCACTAACATTAAAAAAAAAATCAAGGGGAGAGGGTGGGTTTTGTCCGATTCACACGGACTAAAACCCCACGGTGTACTGACAGACTGCAATTGTTGGGTCGGCAAGGGATCGTTCCAGCTACTCTACCTTGTAGAGCCACCCTGACGGTCCGCCCATCGAAAGGTAGCTGGGAGGCAAACGAACAGATGGGTCACCTTTTTTTTTTTTTTTTTTATTAACGTGGGGAAATCCCTAACGGATACGCTACCCACCCGGGGGAGAGGGTAGGTTATGTCCGATTCGCACGGACTAAAACCCCACGGTGTACCGTCCGCCGCATGGAAGGGGCAGCCAGGGATCGAGCATGCTCACTGACCTGAAACTGCCCCTGCGGCAGCCTGGCGAGTGAACGCCAGGCTTCGCCCTACTATAGAGAGGCTACTGGGTACACGACCAGCAGCCTCCCCTCGTCAGCCTCACCCGTGTAACAAGGAGATGGGGGGCCCCGCCCCATCCCCTCAGGTTTGGCGACGGTTTTGGGATGGACGGGCATTACGCCTCGCCCCTCCCGCTGTTCTTCTTTGGCGGAGAGGACCACTTCTGGGATCGACCTCCCGGGCCCTCTCCGCCGCCTCCTTCTGTGAGATGACGGTCTCGCAGAAGGAGGCCACAGCAGCCCAGACGTCCTCGCTGCCGAGCATGGCTGAAACCACGCCCGGCAGCGAGAGATCGTCTCCCACCGCCGCAACCAGGGCGCGGCGCTGATCGCCCCACGCGGCGCACTCTGAGTGAGTGTGCTGCGCGGTGTCCGTCTCAGCGCCGCACTCGTGGCATGCGGCGGTGGGCTCCCTGCGCGCTATCCGGTGCAAGTACTAACCGAAGCATCCGTGCCCGGTCAGCACCTGCACCAGACGGTACGTCAGGGAGCCCCAGCCCCTATTCATCCAGGCCGACGGGACCGGGCGGACGGCGTCTATGGTAAATCTTTCGTAACGCTCGTCCGCCAGGTGTCGGCCCCACCTCTCTAATTGCTCGCTGCGGGCTGTAGTCCGCAGCGCAGAAATCTCCCTGGGCGCCGGAGGTTGACCTCGGGATTTTCCTGCCGCCGCGTAATTGTACACGGCGGCAAGAGTTTCCGCCTCCAGCTCCCAGGGTAGAGAGCCCGCGAGCACCATGGCCGCCGCTGAGGACACCGTGCGGTACCCGCGGATCTCGCTCAACGCCACTGTGCGCTGCGCTTTGCGCAGAACGCGAGCGTTCGTGGCGCTGAGGGAGTCCGCCCACACCGGCACCCCGTAAGCGGCCATGGCCCTCACCACCCCACTATAAAGACGGCGGCAGGCAGCGCCCGGCCCTCCCGTTTTCGGGAGGGCCGGGCCGGTTCGTCATCTGTCCTATGGAGTGAACTTCCAGCGGTGGCGTTTCCGGATCAATATAACCTACAAACCTTTAAGAAACGAGCCTACGTCTTTCTCAAAGGTCAGCAATGCATCTCGTGTCGTAGGTGTCCGTGGTGGTTGTGATCATTTACTATAAAGTAATTCGCATGTTCGTTTGCCTCCAATCACAAAAATGACGATAATTATTATAGACTAATGTATAAACATAAAAATTAGTTGAAACTAACTATGCTGTATGAAATTATTTATAAAATATTTGGTTTCCATTTAAATCTACATATCCCAATATCCAAACAAGCTGTAAATACAAACTGTCCATCGTACATTAAAATAATGTTATTTTTTTTCATCAAAAAGTTCAAATATGAAATAGCAGTGAACTCGCGAACCCTGTTTTATTAACCCCTTTGGGTCGGAGTGCACGCGTTTTGAACTCCCTTTATACAGGCACAAAATAATATATTTAAAATTAACCAGAATGATCAATATGCATAGCGGAAATACTTTTGTGATACTAAAGTCCTTGTATATAGGATAAAGTTGAATATAAAGCAACATTTTAAATTCATGATTAAGAATATATTAATTAAATGTAGATTTAAAAAAAAAATTGTCCATCTATTCTTTCGTTTGCTCAGGTTAATATTGAAAGTTTTTCAACAAATGTTACCTAGAATTGCGGTAATAGATAGACAATTCATCAAAAAGTTATTAAGATTATGGACAATCACGCAAGTGAACAAACATATGTATGATTACAGGTGTACCACACCAATGATGTCACATTGTCAGAAGTTAGAGGCTGATCTGCGATAAAACTTCAGAGGTTACTTCCAAAATAAATGCACCGCGCACGACGACCGCCGCCGCAGCCGGCTTACAATGTCTTTTTTGCCAGTCTTACCTAACCTAACCAAACCGAGATGAAACTGTTTTGTTTTAATTTGAAAATCATCAAGATGGTCCATACAAAATTATCAATGATCTTATGCCGCCGTAATGTGACGTGATGTGATGCGGGCACGTCCGTTGCCCTGCGCTATAGCAGGACCACGTGATGGAGGCGCATTGTGCCATGCGACTCCCACATTTCATCGGAAGGGACTTAACACCCGCCCCTCCCTAAGGGGAGTTATTGACCTACTCAGGCAGCAGAAGAGGCCCCTGGGCAGAGGCCAACACCTGCCGGGGGAGCAGATGCAGTGCCGTGGGCAGCTCCTGCTTCCCGGCCAAATAGGTGTAAAAAAAAAAAAAACAAAATGTTAGGTTAGACTTACGAAAAAAGATAACGCGCTGGCCGTGGTAGTGGATGGCTAACATGGTGCATTTAATACAAAAGTACTCTAAATAGATATTAATGCAGGTCGGTATGTCAGCGACGAACATCAATTTACTTGACTTTTTGAAGGTCACCGCTGTTTTTCGATTGCACTGAATCTACCAAAGGGCAGAATATTTTCATTTTGCTATATACCTCTGCAGATATAAGCGTCTTTCCGAAGGACACAAGGCATAATGACCACACCAACCCACTACGTATTGGCCATTTCTAACTCTGAGAAATCCATAATTCTATATTTTCGTAGTACAAGAGCATTTATCAGGTTCAGGATTCCTACTATGTTTTCCTTCACCGTAATCTGACAGTTTTACTAATTCAAATTAGGAAATGTACGGGAATTAAAAAAAAAATGTTTGTACGTATTAATGTTCCACGACTTTTTGACATACGTCAATTATATGTAATATAAAGTGTTACAATAGTTTTTGACGGGATCTTGGAATGCCATGTAGTGGTCTTTATAGTTTATCCATAATCTTGTGATATTTGACTCTATATTGTCTAATGTTGGTGGTGCTTACGTTATATAGTTTGGTTATTGTGCACAATTGAAGTGAATCGGAAATAATACCATTGAGCATGGATTCTCAGTTGCCACAAAAACTTCGAGGAAAGTTCTAACAAGACGGTCACCATCTTGTTTGTTCATTGAAATAATATCAAGAAACTTGTAATATTTTTACTCACTTGACAATAGCAGTTATTATCTACTAGATAACTACTTGTTAAAAATAAAATAGAAGAAGAAGTGTTAGAATAGTTCGACAACAAAAAGTTTTTAGTTAAAATGTTAAAATTGAAAATTGCACGCTTATTAAAATTAAGGCGTCTGAAATACATTTCTTGTAACACTACGATGTGTTACTATAAACTCTATAAAGTTTCTGTGTTACATGTTTATTTAGGTCAGTTTATCTCGTTAAACTTATGTCAATTTTCTGATTATTTTTATAGTAGTTTTTATGGTTGTGTGTTTAAAAAACGTGTAAGTTTATGAGCATGTTTTTTTTTTGTTGGTTAATCTAATTTACTCCAATGCATAAATGAAGGATGCTGTTTTTGATCGCCTGTGTATCGCCTGTATATATATGCATGCATGATATGGGTACTAGTTTATTTTAGTTCTTTAGAAGCTTTATTACGCACACTTTGTCGTTGTGGAATGAGTTAACTGGTACATTCCAGTGTTCCCCCAGAGTCATTACATAGTATTTTTTTCTGATAATCACTATTGTTTTTAAACTGCTGTCACTATGTCATGATTCTATAAAAATAACTGAAATATATCTTTAAAAAATGAAAGGAGAAATTAATTAATTAATCAAAGATAATTATGATGTGGACATTTAGTAAAAAAAATATTAAAATGTAATGAAATAATTAGAAAATAGGAATGATGATGGGAGACTAATAAACAAATTAACAAGATTTCCAACAATAAATTAAAATTCAAATCTGCATATTAGAGTACGGAATAGATCAATATAAAGTCTATCACATTACAACTGAGCTACGGCTGCATGACATTTGAATGTGTGATTATCAACCACATATGAAATGTCCACGAAGTTTAAAAATATGTGTAAACGAAACTGTACTTAATATGTAACGGACTTTAGGCTTATTATATTTCTCATATACCAACTGGGTACAAGTTTGGGTCCCTGGATAGTTTGGATTCACAATTGGAAACGGTAGATGTAGCTGCAATCGGGTTTATTAAGATTTTTCATTTTATTTTAAATACAATTAAAACAGGTAATAACCGATTTGGTGCAGACGAAATTGCACGGGTCAGCTAGCACATAATAAATGCTCTGCTGAACGCTTTTCACTTTGAACTACTCAGCGGTCGGCTGTAATACGACATGCGATAGATGCAGAAAACAATTTGAGGTAATGAAAAAAAGCTTCACTTTTAAATAATTTCACGGAATAATATCAAACACGGCTATTTCTATTTACCTTACGTCTGTTACAATGTCCGCGTTTCACGGGAAATGTACATTTTCCGAGTTGAGATGTGAAGTCGCGTCGCCCCCAGCGACGGAAGTATAATTAGTCCTCCACCGTAAGTACACGGTACAAAGGAAAAAGATTTATATAAATGCGAGTGTCCAATCTCGTTTCCAAGGACTTATTTCTGGCATATTTTATCCGCAGCATAAAATGAAATCAATTTCATTTTATACTAACAATCGCCCATGGTTTTGCGGTGGGTCTTTATAAAGGTTTATATATACGTGGAATTCTATTTGTTTTTAATAAAGATAGCCTAATTATATCACTCTATCTACCTAATAAAAGTACCGTCAAAATTGGCCCATCAACTGTCTGTATCTTAGAGATCAAGCGAATTTTTTTTTTTTTTTTTTTTTTTTTTCTCGAACTGACTACGCTATTGACCTAGCAAGGTCTTAACAGCTTCACCGGACCACTAAGGCGAGCGCTTAAGGCACTCAGCCGATTTTATAATGGTAACTAGCTCAAGGGTGCACGGCACACCTCGGCTTGGCTGTTACCCATTGCATGCAAAAATCGCGACCTAACTTAGCTAATCTAGCTAACTATTCATATATGTTTGAGTTGTTGAAACGTATATGAGTACCAGCATATCCGCTTCAACAACTCCTCCATATATTTTTATCGGAAAATTAGGAGAGTTTTTCAGTTCGATAAGGGAAAAATCTTTCACAAAATAACCCTTCCACAAAGATGTGTAGCATGTAGGCGTGCACGTATGTGGAGGTGATCGTGTAGTGTTGTAGCAGTGATGTATGGATGTGTCACCGAATCGCGCAAGCAACGCACTCAAGGGCTCCCTACCGAGGGATCGAACCTAGGCTTGAGCCGCTGCCGTGGGAGGCCTAATCGGGTGTGCGGGAGCGAAGTTAACACCCAGACCGCGGCGGCGCGATCTGTGGTTACGCGGGCGTGGGCGTGAGCACGCTTTATTACGTGGGACAGGCTGGTACTGATCGTTTGCTGACGTGATATCGTCGGGTGGGTCGATAAAAATATGTCGCGGACGTCTTTTATAACGCCCGGCGTTGGGCACGGGTTCGTAAGTCGTGGCGGATACCACTAACGGACTGGGATGAATCGCGGCTCGCTCGAAATAGCTAGTAGTGAGTGATTTAATATACGTCCAGATGGACGGCATCTCCAGGTCCCTGTGGAGATCCGCCTTCCGGACGAACCAAGGAGCACCTGTGATTTTACGCAGAGCCCGGGTCTGCAAAACTTGAAGCGAATCTAGCTTCCTCGCGTGGGCGAAAACCGGACAACTATACGTCATTACCGGACGAATACAGACTTTATATAATGTGAGCTTGTGTCTGAGGGACAGTTTGCTCTTCTGACAGAGTAAATAATGGAGGCGACCCAAGACCATAGCGGCTTTGTTTCGCACTCTTTTAATGTGAGAATCAAACGTTAAATGTCGATCTAAAGTGACGCCGAGATACTTGACCTCGGTGGTCCAAGGTATCTCAGAATCGTATAGCCTTATGGGCTTTAACTTGTTATGGCGATATCTAGGATCGAAGAGTATCGCGGCACTCTTATCGGGGTTAATACCTATACGCCATCGAAGAAACCAGTCACCGAGCGTGCTAACGGCTTTTTCGATGCGATTCCTAAGGACTTTCGGCCGCCAGCCAGAGGCGTAGATAACTGTATCATCAGCATAACAACCTACCTCGACTCCCGGGAGCTTAGGTAGGTCACTGATGAACAGGTTGAAGAGGGTGGGCGCGAGAATTGAGCCTTGCGGCACACCTGAACGTATCGGACGGGGCGATGAGAGTTCGCCGTCTACTCTAAAACGGAAGGTTCTATCGGCTAGATAATCGCGGAAGATGTGAACTAACCTATCGGGTATGCCGGCTTGATTTAACTTGTATATGAGCCCTTCGTGCCAGACCTTATCGAAGGCCTTGGCGACGTCGAAAAATACTGCTATTGTACGTTTCGGATTAGTGTTTTTTCACGGGCGGATCCGGCTCCGGATGCGGATCTTTATTGAAATTAGAAAGGATGTACTCCGTGAGGCGGAGTACTTGATCCGGACAAGAGTGTTTGGCGCGAAATCCAAACTGCTCGGGTGGAATTAGACTTTGCTCGTTAATCGTGACCTGGAGACGGTTCAGAAGGAGCCGCTCGTAAAGTTTACCTAAGGTATCTAATAAACTAATCGGACGATAGCTATCGGGAAGCGTAGCTTTCTTGCCGGGCTTGTGAATCCCTATCACTACGGCCCTCTTCCAGACGGCTGGAAAATGACCCTGGGACATGGCCGCATTGAAGATGCAGACCAATAGAGCTATGATGCGGTCAGGAAGGAGCTTCAGAACCTCGTTCCTGATCCCATCGGGACCTGGGGACTTCCTAGGTTTGAGACGCCTGATGGCGGCCGAGACTTCGTCAAACGTTATCGGGGTTAGGGTATCCGCCGGAGGAGACGCGAGTGCATGCTCTACAGCTGTTAAGATGGACTCTATTATGGAAGGGTCAGTATTATTAGTGTTTAGCGAACACTGTTTTTCTAAACTCGCGGCGAGACATTCTGCTTTGTCAGTGTTATCGAACGCGGGAGGCAACCCGGGGCCTCTGTCGAGAGGGGCATAGGGATGACCGTATCGGACTTGAACTTACGCGTGAGAGTCCAGAATGCCAGGTGAGAAGGTTGGAGATCCTCCAGAAACCTGTCCCACCTGTCACCCCGGATCTCAGAAATGCGAGACTTGACTGCTTTACGTAAAACACGTAAGCGTTCGCGGTTCTCAGCGGTCGGGTAAGCGTCGTGAGCACGAGTCGCGGCGTTCTTTTCCGTGATCAATGCTCTCACGTCATCAGGGAGTATAAAACGGCGTTCGTTCGCCGCTTGTACCTCTTTCGAGGTCTCCCTGACGGCGGTCTGGAGATAATCAACCAGGGAATCGATGGCCGAATCCGCGTCGGCTTTAGACACCAACACGTCCGGAATTCTATCTAAACTGTTGGGCGACGGACTATTTTTAAAGTATTCGCTAAGTTTCGCGTAATCGGCCACTCTGATCGGCGTCGGGCTAAAGTCTGAGTTATGTCCTAATTGTAATAGAACCGGGCGATGATCCGAGTCGAGTTCGTGTACGACTGATATGAGTCGCACAGGAAGCACGACATTTTTTAATAAAGCTATATCTAAAACTGACGGTCGACAGTTATCCTGATAATGCGTGGGTTCCGGAGGGGCTATGACGTCAAAAGCGAGCACCCTACCTAGTTTGTCGAGTATATTCCCGTTACGAGAGGTACACGGACTGTTCCAGATAACATTCCCGCAATTGAGGTCCCCCGCTATAATGACCGAGTCACCTAAGTCGAGCAGTGCCTGCAAGTCGGATCTGAGTAGTTCTTTGCTCGGTGATAGATACGCGGAGACAAGAATAATATCAGAGTGGCCCGTCATACCGACGCGGCATACTGAAACTTCCATATGAGTAAGCGCGGGCGGATCTAAAGGCATGCAGTACAATGAACGCCTAAAATAGATTAAAGTGCCACCCCCGCGGGTGACACGGTCGTTTCTAACGATACAGTAGTTCGCGATTCTCGGGTTACGCATACTCGGTTTAAGCATCGTTTCCTGAATGAGGAAAACGTCAATCTGTCTGTCGCGTAAAAAGTCAGCTACTAGATCGCGCTGTGTCCGAAGGGATCTCGCGTTAAAAAACGAGATGCAAAGACCGCGTGGCTTAATTTTATTAATTCCCGGGAATTTTAAAACTAATATTTAGATGGTTGTGAACGGACGAGGCGCTGTACGGTGGCTCCGATAGCCGGAAAGCGCGCTAGAGCTTTAATGAGTTGTACCCCGCGGGGGTTCTCTTCTACCAGGGCGTAGAAGGCGAGCACCTCCTGCATGTCGTGCTCTATAAGTAGTTGCTCCATCCAATCAAACTTCTCCTCGAGAGAAGAAGATGAAGGAGCCTGGGTCGCCTTAGGTGGCGGCGCCAGAGGCCTTGAAGAGGCCTGAGGCTGAGGTCTGGGAGCCCAGGGGGCCATAGGGGCCCGCCCGGGTTGGGCCGCGCGCGGCACAGAGGGTGGCGAACGTGGTGTAGGTGCGGGCACTACCGGGGCGCGGGAAGCGCCCGGCAGGCCCGGGAAGGCCTCCACGGACATGAGAGGTGGAGGCGGACGGCGGGCGGCGGGTGCAGACGCCCTGGGCGCCTGCCTCGCCTGACGAGGGCGTTGTGTGCGCGGCGCGCGGGGACATCCGCGATAGTTCGCGGGGTGACCCGCGTTACCGCAGAGCACACAACTGGGAAGGTCGGGGGTGCCAGGAGCGCGCTCGCACTCCTTCGTGGCGTGGTCACCCAGGCACTTGACGCACCTGGGGCGAAGATGACAATTCTTCGCGGAGTGGCCATAACTCTGGCAGTTATGGCACTGCGAAGGAATGTGGGTCTTGCGTGGGGGCTCAACGGTGATCCCGTTGAGGCCACAGACGAACGTGAGGGAGAAAATGGCCTTGCCCTCCTGCGACCGGTCGAGGATGACTAGCACCATGTTGTACGGGGCGCGAGTGGTTGGGCGGTACATACGGTGTACCTCACGGACTGGGAGATTTTTCTCCTTAAGGGAGAGGGTGACTTCCTCGACCGAGATTTCGGCCGGGACGCGGCGAAGCACGACACGCAGGAGGCGCTCCTCTTCTAACGCGTATGTAAAATACGCGAGTTTCATCTCTGTGAGAAAACGGATCAACGCGCGGTGATCGTCCGACGTCGGACATTTAACACGAATGCCCGCCGGCGTGCTAAGGGCATTCGTGTAATTAATACTGAGAGCTTTAAGTCTATTGGAAATGAAAGTCCACTGGGACTTGTCCTGTATCGTAACAGGAGGCGGCGGACGCGGTTTCCTAACTGCGGAACCCGGAGTGAGCGAGACGGAACTATTGATCGGCTTACGCGGTATTTCCGCGGTCGTCGGTACACGCGCGCCACCTATATTGGCGACTTTTTTTGGGCCTGCGGAACCCGAATCCGTCGGGCTGGCCGGACGACGTCTATTGTGTGAGACGGTGGTAAACCCGTCCTTGTCTATCGGCGCTGAAGGCGCAGGGATCGCGGACTCGGTCGCGGTAGGCTCAACGGATGCCGTCACGTCTAGCTCCATCTCGGAGCCGGCCTCCGAACTGGAGCTAGAAATCGCGGCCTCAAGTAGGCCTTTGTCTCGCGCGTCTAGAGGAGACTGCGGTGAGAGGGACGCAAAAGAGTTCGCGGTCGGAATATTAGATGTGAAATGGCACTCGGCGGCCTGCGATATAACATTATTATAAATGGAGTTTACAATCTCCTTATTGATCTCGGCGTCGCTCGCGAGGAGATTTTGGCGAAAATAGTCTACTAGAGCTAGCGGATCCATCGCGGTGGATCGAGGAGAGGGAGGGGCCGCGAACAACCTCCCTGCCTTAAGGGCAGGGGGGCACGCCAAACGAAAAACTAGGGAACTATCTTGAGTCCGGTCCAAGAGAGTTGTTTAAAACAAAATGAAGGCACAAAACATGTAAATGAGTGAGCGAGACAAGGGAACATATACTACGTAAATAACACACTATAAAATAAGTAAGTAGCAGTTAAGTAGATAAATAAATAAATAGTTACATATATAAAGATAGAATTGATGGATAAATAATAGAAAAATAAATAGTAATAAGAAGATAATAGATAAATAATTAACTGTATAGGCAAGTGGTTAAACAAATAAATAGATAAATAAAGGCGTAAATATATAAGTAAGGGAATGTCTCACTCACTCAGGTAGATGTTGGACACGTGCGGCGCAGCTTTGTCGAATTAATAGCAAACACAAAGCACAACGAAACACAAAAAACAACGGGTCGTCACTAATCTGCGAGTACCGAAGTCGAAAACAAAAAAAAAATAACGGTCACTTTAGAAGCTCCGTGCGTACGTCCGAAGCGTGCGGCTACACAAATCGGACTCTCTGAGATCAAGCGAAACAAACAAACATACAGACAAATATTATATAAACTGATATTTTGTTATAAATACCGTAATACCTTGACATCCATTTAAGTAAAAATGTGTTACTATCCTGACATTACAAACAGAAAAATTCAATTTTATTTTCTTTTATCTCCTTAACCAATTCTATGCCTACTTTAAAAGTTATAGTATACTAGCGTTTACCTGTGGCTTCGCACGCGTTTTTTTAATATATTAAATAAATTTAAAATTGTGATCACACATCGAATGTAAATTACAATAATACTCTTTCAAAAATATTGATAAGTATCACACGCATATCATCTACTGTAACTGGTAACGTGTACATTATATTTGTGAATACAAATAGTAAATCGAATGGGTTGGGATTTATCATAAGCAACATAACTGGAACTTTAAACTGCTATATATCACCCTCAGTGCTCACTTACACCATATATGAAATTAATGAAAATATTAAGCTAAATATTATTGAACAATATGTGTTAAATCTTTTATTATATAGATATAATATGTCCATAGTGTCGATATAATTGACCTATTATTTATTGACTGTCTTATTGGACGCATATTATTACTTCTAAACTGTTTGAATAGCAACACAAAATAAACTTTAGAACTGTTTGCGATATAAACGTACCATATATAATTATAAATTGGAAACAAAACTAACGTAGAATAAACTTTTTGAGTAGGTAGCAGAACATAAAATAAACCATGAAAATATTTGCGATAGAATGTTATCGCGTTACCATGGCAACGCATATAATACTGACATTAACACGCAGCGGAAGCTTCCAAAATAGCCCAATTTCGAGACAATCTTCATTAGTGCTCAGCTCCTATTGGTTTTAACGTGATGATATGATCCTAGATAAATGAGCTATCTAACCCTAAAAGAAACTTTCAAATCGAACCGGTAGTTCTTGAGATTAGCGCGTTCAACCAAACAAACAAACAAACAAACTCTTCAGCTTTATATATTAGTATAAATTTTACATGTATTTTAAGCTACGTTTTAATGTAAAAAAAGGAAAAAAAATGCCAAATTTACTTTCGGTTTTGAACATTTAAAAAAAGTTTTATTCAAGTTTTATTATATTTTCAAAAAAAGCAATTATTCTTCTATATACATCGATACGTTTAATATTTTATTGTAAATTTGTTCAATTTGAAAATCTACTTCCAAATAAACTGAATTTCAGATGTGACTATTCTATAAAAGCCCATAACTTGACAAATAAACGTGACAGAAAAAAAAATTATGCATTCACATTCATATTTACTACAAGTTCAATTAGGCTGAATATGAACGAATTTCAGGACTTCACCTTTTTCCCGTTATCCGCTTCACGTGAAATGCCCCCTCCCCTGCCATAGGCCAGAATTACGAAGGATTTTAAAAATTATAATTTATAGCTATTTATTACATATCTATTTGCCTTCAAATAGCATTTAATTATTCTATAAAAAATTTCCCCCAACAAATTCATTTTAAAAATATGTTGCACGCTGCTATTCTTACGTACAGTTAGGTACTCAAACCCCCCATGACTGTCATGACGTAGGATTGACGTCACACCATTGTAAACAAAATATTTGTCTGCCGTATAAATATATCGGAGACTTAACATTAAAGCAATATTTTATATTCTTGTGAAAGTATTGTTAACAATCAATAATTGATCTTAAGGCTTAAATAATAAAAACGTTTAACCTTAATCAGCCGAGCCATCAACAAACATCTTAACATAGCTATATACTACACTCGATATGTCCCATCACGTTAGGATTGATAGACTAAGAACAATCACATACAAGGTTAGCCGATACAGAAATACAACACATGTATAGTTAGTTACCACGAATTATTGTTCATACCGTAAATATTACTAGCCCAACTGTCTGACCGAGAATGTAAGAATGTCTATTATCTCGTCGTCGATCGAGTTTTAAAGAATTCAGTCTATAAACGGAACGGCGGATAACTTTGACCAATAGGGTTTCAGGTTATTAGTAACACTTCCGATAGTCAATAGTATGGACAGTTCTAATATGGCCTCTCCTAATATCATTATTAATTGTCTATTTAATTCTTAAAATATGTCAATAAAAATATATGATATTTGGTATCTATATCATACCAACTGTGCGACAAAAAATAATGTATTTAAATACCGTTAGTGTTTGAATTACTTATGAAATTTATGAATACCAACATACTAATATGTCAATGAGTTTATTAAATGACGTTTTTTTTGCTGTCGTATGATTTAATGTTTACGTCAAAAATCGTACCTATTGAGTGTTTTTATTTTTACTTTATTTTTATTTATTATTACATTTATTTGTTTATTTTTATGATTTTATTTAATTGGTAACTATTTTAGGTCAGATTTTTTAATGACGCCATAAGCTATAAGCCTCTATGGCGGTTGCATTTTGGTCATTTATGGCCATTACTTTTAATTGAATGACGTTGGATTTCAATTTTTACGTTGTTATAATCAATGTGTAAAATAGACTAAAATTAATAATGCATAAGCACAAAATCTGTTAGACAAGTTCATCGTACTCTAGGAAAACATGCAAGATGACAAAGTAGACTATTAAAGTCATATCCGTAGTATGAGCGAAGTTCACGCGTAATTACAAACCCACAAAGGAGGCTACACAAACTGCACGGTTCGCGAGATCACGTTGATGCTGTGAAATGAGAACAGGAATGTATGGAGACTTCATTTTACTAATATAATATTAAATTTTGAATAAAATTATTTCTCATACCAAATCTATACCAACATTATAAACAGGTAAAGTTTGTGAAGGTTTGCAGAGGCCTATGTGGTTGAGACGCATTGTGCCGATGCGCCTCCCATAATCGTCGGGGAGGGCAACTCTCGTCCTCTCCTGAGGGGTCTACAATTTTGGCCCCTCGACCGCGACGAGGCCCCTAAAGGGCCCGACACCTACCGGGAAGGAGACGCAGAACCAGTTCGGCAGCTCCTACTCCCCAGCCTATAGTTGATTGAAGCCACCATGGGGATTTAGTCCGTAAAAGTCAGATATACCCCACCCTTATCTGTCCGGCGAGAGTGGGTATCCGTAGGGATTTCCCCATGTAAAAAAAAGGTAATTTCAGAAACTACTAGTCCGATTCCAAACAGTCATTAAGTGTTATATAACTCAGTTATGGAGGCAGATTATAGGCTATATATCATTATGCTAAGAGCAATAGGAGCGAAGTATCAATGAAGAATGTTTCAAAATCGTTTCTTTTTTTCTCGAAAGCTTCCGCTGCGTGTTAGCGTTAGCCCACGTTAACTATTCCACGTGGAGGAATTCGTGGGCAGAGTCTAATCATTTAATATTGCTATACCCTATTTAAACGTAAATTTTGGGTAGAAAAATTTATTCGGAAATCCAAAGAAATCAAAAAGTGAATCAACGTCACCATTATACTTATACACTGTGAGAATATTTATAACTTTATTAATCTGTGGTTCGTATTCCCATGGATTTCTAACTTTTCTTTCTTCATTGTATTATTTATTTCGAAGCTAAGAGTCGAACTTGCTTGTTTCTTAAAAATATTCGTCTTATCATGCATTGATGAGTCATTATACTCCCTTATTTGTAAATAATATCTGTAGATAATTCCATAGTATTTTTAGAGAGTTTGGAGATAATTAATCTTTTGTAAATTTTACAAAATACAATCTTGGTTTGTAGAAACACAATTACTTTGTAGCAGTAATTCACTTTTGTTGCTTATATTTATTATTATTATTCAGCAGTTAAAGCAACTGATTAATAAATAATTTTTTCTTCGCTTTCTTATTTTAGGTCCGCAGAAGCATTTGTCAATGTCATTGTTTTGTTTCAATGCAGATTACGACACATTTTAGACAACAAGTGTCGTGTGATTATTTCAATGTTCCAACAAAATGGTGGACCGCCTTGTTATAACTTTCCAAGGAGTTTTTGTGGTATCTGAAAATTCATGGTCTGAGGTATTATTTTCCATTCACTTCACTTATCCACAATAACCAAACTGTATTTCGTAAAACACCACCATTATTACAAAATATTAAGTCAATTAACTCAACATTATGAATAAAATATAAAATCCACTACGTGACATACCAAAATTCCACCAAAAAATCTAATAAATAATGTGCTTTGTGACCTAAATCTATCGCTATGTGTATTAATTAGTTAATGACTTTGTATTATGAGATATTATTTTGCCGAGACATTATTGAAGTAGTATTTTTTATACCATAATGATAATAAACCAAAAGACGAAAGAAACTCATATTGAATATATTAAGATTTTTTTATTATCATAGAATAACTCGGTGTAGCATAAACATTATTCAAGTAATGAGGTATTCTCATTTATGTGCTTTTATATACGCCTCATATAAATATTATTCAAGAAATTTTATTTCAGTTTTCGCTCCACGATTTTAACAAAATAATAAAACTGTAGACACATTTATGTCTGGTGACAAAAACATACATAAAATATTAAAGGCATACTGTTAGCACTCTCCGTATTACTATTGATTTACTTTTGACTACAGCGGGGGTGTTACTAATGACCTGACATGCCATTAGTTGAATCGTAGTCCGGTGAAGCTGTTAAGACCTTGCTGGGTCAATAGCGTATACATTTTGAAAAAAAAAAATTGAACGTTATCGGCCGAACGCAACTTGACTGTATGCTATGAAAGACGAGTCAGTCGAGTCATTGGGAACATTATTGCTCACTCATATCTCTGGAACATAGTATTTATTGCGTGATTGTTGTTGTATTGCGTGAATTCTTTCTAATTTACGTTGCAATTTATATTTCGCCATTGGTCGAACGTTATCGATCAGCCGTAACTTGACTGAATACTATGAAAGGCGAGTCTGTCGAGATATTGGGAACATTCTTGCTCTATAGTCTCTCTGGAACGTTGTATTGCGTGATTGTTGTTGTAATGCGTGAGTTTATTCTAATTTATATTGTTATTTCTGTTTATCTGGGTTTTATGATTAATTGTGTTACTTAAGTTATTTAATTGTTGATGTGAGTTCTTGTGTAGAGATCTGTATAAAGTATTTGTGTTATTTTTATATATAAATCCACTTTTAGTATCTAATAATACATAAAAATAAAATTTTAATATTTAGGTATAAAACATTCCAGAGATTTACAGTCATATTTTTGACTCCAAGGATTTCTTTGTTCATTGTACATTGACATTCAACAAATCCTAGTTGACATCACTCACTGCAATCGTTTGCATATGTTTGGTTAATTGTTACTGTGTATGCTCTTCTATTGACTGACGCACCGAAGTTTCGTGACATTAATCGTACTGGTAATTTAGTGGTACTAAATACAAAATCTACTTATATACCTGAATACCAGAATTGTTATTAGATTGTTAAATTGCGACGTGGTCTATGATGGCCAACAGGCAAAACCTCGAAAGAACTAGCTCTCAAGTGTAGCTGTTGTAACATACCAACAAGTGCTTAGTGACATTTTTTTAATTGAAGAGTGGTTAGCTACCGATAGGAGGCACACGAATACGTGGGTTATCTGATGTTAAGTAATCAATACCGTCTATAGACACCAGCAACACTAGAGAAGTCACAAGTGCGTTGCCAACTTAGGTCGGTGGAGAAGGTGGGAGGTGGGCCTCCGGCGCTCTCACTGACAACAATGCGTGCACTGTTACTTCATGTCGGTGTTTCTGTGAGAAGTTAGTACTAACCCGAGCGAGCTGACCCATTCATGCTGAAACCAGTTGTAGCTTCAGCTTGGTTCTACCACCTACAATAAACCCTAAGATCCCTAGGATTTAGAAAAACCCTACCATCATGATATATAATACCTATATGATACCTTTAAATACGTTATATATACAGGATCCTGGAAACAGAGTCGGCAATTTCCGTGAAATTTAGTATGTAGGTGGTTTCAGGCACAAAAAAATAGCACAAAATGCAAATTTTGTGAAGCAAACCTAACAGATTATTTTAATAAAAAAATTTTTAAAGAAGCAAACTTCTCTCGGTCTTACAGGTACTATCAATAAAGTGCTTTGAGGATTCCGAATATTTCATAGGTTTTATCTTACAATCACTATCATCATTACATAGTATAAAAACGTCTCCTACCCTTTGTCTACTAGTCTGTCTGTCTATTCGCTATTAACTCAAAAACTACTAAACGGATTTTCATACAGTTTTCATCAGTAGATAGAATGATTCATGGAAAGGTTTCGTTACATAATTTATCGTTTTCTTTTTTTATTACCAAGGAGGGATAACGTCTTATAAGTGGTAGAGCCACGCTGAAGTTATAACTATTTTCAGCATGAATGGGTCGGCTCGCCCGAGATACCATCATCCGATCTGCAGAAACACCGACGTGAAGTAACAGAGCTTACATTGTTGAGTTTCGTTTGATCAGTGAGAGCGCCGAATACCTACCTCCCCTTCCCCTCCTCGCTCCTTCACTGCCCCATTCCCCAAAAACAGGCTGGCAATGCACTCGCAACACCACTAGTACTGACACTGTCTATAGACCAGGGTGATCACTTAACATCAGGTGACCTGCCTGTACGTTTGCCTGCTATGATATAAAAGTAACCTTGTTTTTTTGACAGAAACCTCCTAGTGAATGGAATATAGAAATCAGAATTTGTAAACAAGCACTCTTAACATCGCGATAGAGCTGTATCCTAAATATTTTACAGCGCCATCTATTACAGCACAAGCGACTTAACGACATTATATACAAGTTTCAGAATGTATGTAAGCCCAACATTTCAGAACGGTGATACACAAATAGTTAGATCTTTTTCGTTATGTTTGTAAGGTTTAAAAAAATCTCATGTTTGGCTTAAGTTTAATAAACTTTTTTTTACTTTTTATTTTATTGAAGCACGACATAGTGACTGCGCTATGCCTGATATTAAACATAGTACAATCCAAAAACATCGGCAACCACCGAGAGACAGATTATCTATCGCTGGTCACCGCTGTCATGCCAACCATAATGACGAAAGTTACCCGGTACCTGATATGCACAGGCTGATCGCGAAACGCGACACGCAGAAGCGAGTCACTATGACGGGCGTTTTCGCCATATACATGGTTGCGACCCAGTCAGGCTGTAAAACCCTACCACCCCACTTTCGCCATTGCCTCGTTCCTTATTCACCAGGGTGCACCACGTGCAGGTGAGGTTGGCTTGGGTGTCTCAAGTCTTAAGATGTTACTCGACACCCCTTACACCACAAAACTGTATGTAACTTATATTCTTATCCCTTCTCTGTGACGCTTATGAGATTTAGTAGAGATATCACTACTACATCTGTCCGCGTGGAATAGATACGTCGGGCTAACGCTAACACGTAATGGAAGCTCTCCAGAGGAAAAAAGAAAACGATTTCTAAGCATTCTTCATTGGTGCTCCACTTCTATTGGTCTTAACGTGGTGATATAACCGCAACAGCCTATAACCATCCTCGAGAAATGAGCTATATAATATTGAAATATTTTTTCAAATCGGACCAGTAGTTCCTGAGATTACCTCTTACAACGTCACAAACTCACAACGTCACAAATTTTACCTCTTTATAATATTAGTATAGATGAACAGTTCTCTATACTAATTGTATGCAGATTTACTTTTTTCCACCAAATACGTCACTCACTGTTTTGTTTTTGTCTTTCAATCATGCATATGGTTTGCAAGTAGAATGAATAATTATTATGCTCTTCCTTTTCTTTACTTGTTTCCCTTACTATGCACCCTAAAAATAAAGGCTGCAAAATCCATTATACAATCAGCGATACCTTTGAACCAAAAAACCATAAAGCAAATATACCTGACAAGTCAAAGGACAAAAAAAAGATATCCGAGCAGATATGAATCTGGCTCGATTTAAATAAAAAGCCTTCAACCTGTGTGGGCTTGACTTGTAAACTGTGTAATAAACAACATTTCATATACGCGATATTCTGAAATAGAAAATGTTCCGTATGATTTTTGTTAGATCTGTCTAGATCTATTTACCATTATTGATATTGCAACAGCCAAGAGTCCAATAAATATAATAACAATAATCAGAAAAAGCATACTAGACTAAAAACCTACATACACTTTTAACAATACTTAAAAATTAAATTATGTAATAATAGCCTCTGCCCACGACTTCGTTCGCGTGGAACAATTACTTTGGGCTAACGTTGTGCAGCGGACGCTCTCAAGAGGAAAAAAAAAACGATTTTAACATATTCTTCATTGGTGCTCCGCTCCTATTGGTCTTAGATTGATGATATATAGCCTTGCTCGATAAATGAGCTATATAACACTGAAATAATTTTTCAAATCGAACCAGTAGTTCCTGAGATTACTCCCTACAACGTCACAAACTCACAAATTTTACCTTTTTATAATATGAGTATAGATTAAAAATTGATTTATAATGAATATTGAAATGTAATTCTATGCATAGAGAGTAATAATTATACATAATTTACTGAATATATTTTAAAAGTTATGTATTTAAAATATATTTAATTTTCCTTTTGGATTGAAACGCTTGGTTGTCAAAATTTTTTAATGAGATTGCTGCAGAACATCAAACTTTTAAAACTAAAATACATTGGAGCAATTGCTTGGCACAATAAATAAACGGTAATATTAAAAAAAAACTAATTGACTTTGATAGAACAAACCATAAAGTAAAAATCCTAACGAACGGTACAGATTAAGCCAGTCTCAACATTAAAATTAAATTAGAGCCAATTAGAGTCTTATTGTAATGTAAATTAAGTGCAAGATTTCGTAATTGTCCTCTAACTCACTGGCCTCCAAAGTTGTCCATATAGACCAGAGGTCGTTTTCAAACTTCAAGCGGTCCACGTCAGCGAAAACAACATCTGGGGGTTAACAAGCTGCAAATGGGTGTCGATAATAGCGAATACCATTGAAGCAAATAGTGACGGAAATTTTAGCTTTATATTAATAGTATAATAAAATACGACAGTCTGTTTGTACCTACACAAGACTTCTTTACAATAAACATATAACCTCTAAAGAATAAATGTTTATGGAATATAACAAAGATACGGAGCCAGTTTCAGAAAATTTCATGCTTACCGTCCGTCTATCAGGAGAAAATTCTTGATCGATGATAGGATGAATTTGCATAAACGCATTGAATTATCTCACAGAAAACCGACGTGAAGTAACAGTGCTTGCATTGTTGCGTTTCGTTCGGTCAGTGAGAACGCCGGAGGCCCATCTCGCCTCCCCTCCTCTCCTTTCTCCTCTCCCGTTCTCTCTATTCCCCCAAACACAGGCTGGCAATGCACTTCTGACTCCTCTGGGGTTGCTAGTGTCTATGGACGGCGGTGATCGCTTAGCAACAGGTGACCCGCATGTACGTTTGCCTCTTATATGGTATAAAAAAATATACATAATTTCCATAGTAGAAAAATATTCTATTGTTCATACCCAATTATATGTACACCACGATTCAATCTGAGAACTAAACATCGTGCATTTTTGTGTTTTAGGCATTCTTTTAGAATTTAGAAAATTAGAGATATTTTTCTCCAATACATTATTGACATGTAGTAGAATATATAAGCTATTTTATGCGGAACCCTAAATAAAGGAGGAATGAAAAATAAACCCCTTTGATGTCGTCGACTGACGTATGATGGTGTACACATGAATTTAGTACTTTGTAGCAAACAGGAAAGGAAATATAAGGGTATATAAAATACATCGCGCATTTCTTTGTAAGATTTAGGGAAATTGAGTTTCAGTTCATACTTTTTTGTTCCTTATATTATGATAATCCAAATTTACTTGGATTTTGTTGTAGGAATATCTATTCGGATTTCCCGTATCCAAATGATTAGAATACGTATAAAGAATATTTACTAGAGAAGTCAGTGTTTCTATGCCTTCTTGATTTTATGCATCTGTTTTTACCACATGGTTAATGTATCGATTATCTATTTATTAAATAATAGCTGGAGAAAGATGTATTGTGAATGAAATAAAATTGTAACATAATTATTTTTATTTTAAGAGAATTATGTATTGTGTGTGGTATAATTGATTAATATATTAACTACTTAAAAGGAACTCAGTTTTATCATTCACTAGCGGGCCTGGCAGACGTTGTCGTTCCCTGATAATAAAGAAAATTTTGACAAATTATACATCTAAATGTTCCTGATGAATCACTTATCTACTGGTGAAAACCACATGAAAATCCTTTCAGTCCTTTTTGAGTTTATCGTGAACTGACAAACGTGGCAGAGAACTTTGTTTTATAAGAAGTAGTGATGCCTTAAGAGTCTACTCCTTCAGGTGTCAGCAAGGCATCTGTGATTCATCTTGTGTGATGAAGTGACCCACATACTCATTTGCCTTCAAAAGAATAAAAAAAGGCGATCACACGCAAAGATTACATATGTAAAATATGTCGCAATTTCTTATCTTTGCCGTACCGTGAAGCTGTGGAATAATCTCCCGGCCATTGTGTTTCCTCCTTCGTATAACATAGGGTCCTTCAAGCGTAACGTGAAGAGACATTTATGCAGGCCGGCATGACAGCGGTGACCGCCGAAAGATGGCGTATCTCTCGGTGGTCGCCATTGTTTTTGGATTGTACTGTGCTTACCATAAGGCATAGTGCATTCACGTTGCTGTGCTAAAAAAAAAGATTTCCTAATTAAAAATTAAAAGCCGCAACCTTTTTCTTACTTGCAAAAGAGATATTAAATAACATTATTAATTACGGCAATAATTTTCAATATAACTGAAATGAAATACTTCATACCTCTTATATCGTACTCTACAGTCACAAGGGACAATACAGTGACGAACAAAGACTTCAAAGCATCGAGGACAAGGACCCTTGTCTTTATTTCATATAGAAAGACGACCTGGTTAAGATATTTTGCTTTAGTTAGATAACAGCGGCGAAAGGGCACTAAATTCTGAAAGAGACAGTGTTGAAGTTAATGTCTAGAACAGCGGACATATCTGATTTTGCGATATCGCTATGGAATGGTCAAAGGTTGTGAGTGAATATTCTTATCAATCTTTTGACCGCCTTAAATTTAGCTTAACTCAGAGAATAGCATTGTGATAGAGCTCAAATTTCAAATGCTCGTGTCTTGTTTCATTAAAGTTGAAAATCTGATTCTGGACATCTGTTGATGTTTTCAGGCAGGTAAACTTTAAAGCCAGGGTGCCTGCCCACGTTGCTTATCGACAATCACTAACGTAAATAGAAAACGAAAAAATGTATGAAGATGACAACATATCACGTGTTTATCACGTGATATAGTGCTCAAATGTCATCTCCATATATTTTTTCGTTTTCTATTTGCGTTAGTGATTGTCGATAAGTAACTTGGGTAGGCCCCCAGTTTCTTTTAGGCTTAGCTACCGTCTTGAACTATACTGGTATTTAAAAATAGCTGAGATTGAGGTCAAATACTTAAAAACAATAAAAAAGTGAGGGTATGCTTATGAGCTCCCGACAGAACAGAAAAGATATTTTTTTTATGTTATAGGAGGCAAACGAACTGGTTGCTCACCTGATGTTACGTGATCACCACCGTCTATAGACACTAACAACAATAGGGGAGTCGCAAGTGCGTTGCCAGCCTGTGTTTGGAGAAGTGGAAAGGAGGAGAGGGGAGAAGGTGGGCCTCCGACGCTCTCAGTGACCAGACGGATCACAACAATACAAGCACTGTTACTTCACGTCGGTTTTCTGTGAGGGTGAGAGAGGGTAGTCACCTGACGAGAACAGCCCATTCATGTTGAAATCAGTAATAGCTTCAGTATGGCTCTACCACCTACTGCTGTTGTAATTGTTGACGACTGGAGCACGTTTGATGTTGGGTGGAGCCGAGTAAGCCCAATTCAGCATCACCGCTCTAAGAGTGATGGTTCACTTTCTTTCTGTATTGAACAGGCATAAAGAATTTTTGTTCATAAAATAGATAAGCAAATTATTCGTAATTATTTATCTATTGGACTCGTTATATAATTTCAATTACTCTTGAATTCTGCGAATATAGCATTAAAATAACTCGCTAAGCTAAATCTGGCAGCACCGGCTACGTTTACAGCCAGCGGACTCGCATACTCACTAATTTGCCAATCGAAAGAAAAATCAACTGGGAAAGGCATCACATCACATGTCACCATGCAACAAAATAAATAGTCATTTTTAACGTTATAAATATTTATATTTTTTTATGGAATAGTACTGTAATCTTATTTTATTGTAACAACGTTAATATATATAATTCTTTTTTTCGTGTGTATGTCAAATCAAATCAAAATATAATTTATTCAGTTTAGGCCCTAATAATGCACTTATGAACGTCAAATCTACCACCGGTTTAGAAAACAACCCAGTCATCGAGAAAAACCGTCAAGAAATTCATAAATTGTTATGTATGTATATGTTATGAGACTGAAATCGTCCTAAACGGCTGGATAGATTTTGGTAAAAAAATGTGTGTAGAAATTCATAAATTTTTATGTATGTATATGTTATGAGACTGAAATCGTCCTAAACGGCTGGATAGATTTTGGTAAAAAAATGTGTGTAGAAATTCATAAATTGTTATGTATGTATATGTTATGAGACTGAAATCGTCCTAAACGGCTGGATAGATTTTGGTAAAAAAATGTGTGTCTCGAGGTGGATTCAGGAATGGTTTAGATTTAATTGCATTCATTGGCATCAAATTCAATTGGATCCTATAGGTGACGTCGCGATTGGGTTTTTTAGGTTTTTTTTTATTATCAAAGCTGATAACGTGCGCCAGATGCGCAAGTAATAAAATGTTATCTATACTAGTCTATACTAATATTAAAAAAGAGGTAAAGTTTGTGAGTTTATGATGTTGTAGGGGGTAATCTCAGGAACTACTGGTTCGATTTAAAAAATTCTTTCATCGTTATATAGCTCATTTATCAAGGATGGTTATAGGCTAAGACCAATAGGAGCGAAGCAACAATGAAGAATGTTTAAAAATCGGGGTGTTTTTTTTTTCTCTTGAGAGCTTTCGCTGCATATTAGTTAACCCAAATTAACTATGTCAACACGAACGAAGTCACGGGCAGAGGCTAGTATAATATTTTTTTTATCATTTCTAACATTATGATTACTCTCTTAATGTAAAAAATACGATATAATAATTTTCTCTTAACACTATAGAGGGTTATAGTTTGACCACAGTGTTAAACGACAATGTAGCAAGGTGTTTGTCACCCACTCTTTTGTATAGACTTTCTTAATCATCATTCTTTAAATTTTTCGTATGATTCTTAAATATTTTCTCCTATGAAAACCTTTTCCTGATACCTAGACACATTTTAGAAAGTATACAAAATAAATCGGTGCAGTCGTTTTATCATAGATTAAGTTCTTATGGAAAATAAATAATGTTTCGCTTAGAATATTATATACCGAAAGTGTTTCAATCAAAATTCCCATTAAATTGTCATTTCGAAAATTAACCTAAACGAATAACACATTTATTTAAATTTATACATACAACTAGATAACCCGGTGTACTTCGTATCACCTATCTTAACAACATGAAAACTCTACAATTAAAATACTGACGAAAGAAGATTTTAGTAACGGTATAATGGTGACAGAATGATATATAACTTATAACCTTTCGTCTGACATTCGACAGACGACAGAAATATTCGACAACCAACTTACATCATCAGAATTAATTTTTATACGTGTACAATAAAATAAATATTGTGTGTGAAATGACACAATAAAGCCTTTTTTACTTGTCTTCCAAACAATGACAATCATCAAAATATGTCAATACAATAACTAAAATTTCTGAACGAACCAACAATGACAACCATCAAAATATTATAATTTAAATACGAAAAGACGAATGTCAAATGTTTGACAGGAAAGTGGAGGAAAGTAGAACAGTTTGTATGGAAAAATGAAATTGTTGTTTTTACTATCTTCTTCGCAATTTTTCCATATTTTCTCACCGTTTAAACCTTCCCTGAGCTACGACAAATATTTCAAAACCGCTAAATCAGCTAAATCAGTCCAGCCGTTCTTGAGTTTTAGCGAGACTAACGAACAGAAATTGATTTATATATATGTATATATATACATAGATAGATAGAAGATAGATGTATGTCGGCTCAAAGATACCGTTTACTGTCAAAAACGTAAATACATACTTACAAAAATGTTAAGCTCGTCCTCTGTAAAAAAAAAATGAAAGAAGATGGGATCAGTCTCGCGTGGATTGTCAAGCCATTCACATCTGTACATATGTTCGTAATCATATTCATTAGTGAATTACCGTATCTGCTACTAAAGATGACGTCAGAATGTGCTTACATCATACTTTTGTAACTGTTCCCTCCACTTCATCCCAATATGTAGTTTTAATATCAAAAACTAAACAATAACCAAGTTGTTTCACACTGGCAGAGTCTTGAGTCATATAATACGAAGATATTTTAAAATAAAACTTTTATAGGATGAGCTATCGACGTATCGCATAACTCCATCCGATACGTGCTTGAAATACGTACCGGCGAGTCGAACGATTTCGCTTTAACTTTTGACTTTACCTGTCGAATTGTAATGAAGCCTAATATCCACTTCTTCTTCGGATCCGAGCAACCGTCTCAAATATGCCGGATGATATCTAAAGTAAGTTCTTGAATATTACATAAATGGAGAATATTTGAACTAGTTTTCTACTTTCCGATCTGTGAATTTCTCGACACTTGAGGAATAATATTAAAGTAAAATATGATCGACTTATGATGTTTTTTATATAATAGGAGGCAAACGAACAGGTGTGTCACCTGATGTTAAGTGATCACTACCGTCCATAGACACTAACAACACTAGGAGAGTCACAAGTGCGTTGCCAGCATGTATCTGGGGGTGGGGAGGGGATTTGGGAGGTGGGCTTCCGACGCTCTAACTGACCGAACGAAGCACAACAATACAAGCACTGTTACTTCACGTCGGTTTTCTGTGATAGGGTGAGAGAGGGTAGTCCCCGGACGAGACCGACCCATTCATGCTGAAACCGGTTATATCTTCAACGTGGCTCACCTACAAATGTTTGATGTATTAAATTAAATTTGCATGCTCTTTTATTGCGACGATGTTTCAATGCTAGCATGTTCAGATACCATGTGTATAATAAACAATTGTATAGTTTGTCAATCAGGAAAACCAATTAGCACTCTGCACTGTAAGCACTGTGACTATTTATCCAAGCATACCTTCGGCCTACAATTATTATAATATATCACACATAAAGATATACCATGTTACCATATGTCATATTTAACATATAAAATAATAATATCAAAACAAGTAGTAATAAACAAGAAAGAGAACCTTAGTTAAAATTTCTTTTAAAAGTATGGAAACGATATTTTAAGCATAAATATCTAGATTCAATGAACATCATCAAACGGGGCGCTTTTCGAGGTTAATCATAACAACGGAATATCGTGAGAACGCAGCACGGTCGAACATAGGGAAGCGGGGTGCGGGTCGAGGTGCGGGTCGAGGTGCGGCTCAAGGTGCGGGATGCGGGTGGGACTACGCGGTACGGTGTGATTATTTGCTTTCCATACTATTACACCAGTTTGTTTTTGCGTAAATCACCTGATGTTGAGTATATATCAGTTTTGTTTTTCGCTAGATAGTTCAAATATTAAGCACCTATTTAATTGATTTAGAACGAGAATGGACTAATGATAATCCTGTAAAAATATTGTTGGTGACTAACCAGTCGCGCTGTATATGTTTTCCAGCAACTGCCATTGAGAGCCAGTTCTCCTAAGGTTTTAATGTTTAATTTAAGCCATGTCGTCGTTTAATATCATATGTGGATGTGGATTATAGTCAAATGTTATAACCCATAAAGTACACCTGAATAGTTAGAACTTAGAAGTTGAACCTGACATCTCCGTCATACGGTATCCAAAAGTATTGAGTTATGTTGATCTCGTTGTAATCTTGAACTTACTACTCTATAGTAATGCTATCAAATAATTGAATTAAATCTTTGAGCCTTTTTTTTAGGGGAAAATCCTTAACGGATATTCATCCTACCATGCAGCTGACGATAGATATGGCTGAGTCGCACGTTTTGGAGTGGTAGAGCCACGCTGAAGCTATTACTAGTTTCAGCATGAATGGGTCGGCTCGACCGGGGTAGTACCACCCTCTTGCAGAAAACCGACGTGAAGTAACAGTGCTTGCATTGTTGCGTTTTGTCCGGTTAGTGAGAGCATCGGAGGCCCACATCTCTTTACCTTCCCCCTCCCCTTTTTCCTTCCACCCACCCTCCCACAACACAGCTGGCAACGCATTTGCGACTCCCCTGGTATTGCTAGTGTCTATGGACGGTGTTGATCACATACACCTTTTGGCCGGAGGACAAAACTGCAAGAAGAACACCAACTGCAGCCTGAGGAGTCAAGATGGTAGACCCTTCAAGGGGAAGTAGGTGTAAAAACCCTCCCTGAAGAACTGTGGAAGTCACCTCCACTATATCAACCTGTGCAGATCAGCAGTTTTTTTTAAATCTTTGAGCTTAAAAAACAAAATTGTGTTGTTTATTATTTTAACATTTTTCTTTATTTTAACAAGAAAAAACAAAATAATATTTCAAATTTATAAGGTTCAAGATGACTCTAATAAATGTACTGGAGTTACAATATATTACTTAAAAAAAATGAAACTAAGAAATTTTATGAGAAAACTTAAGTATATTTCAATATTAGCTTACGCACGCGTCTTTATTCGCATTATTGTACATTTAATCTATGCCTCGAGAACAAGTCACAAAGAACCGACGTGAAATAACAGTGCTTGCAATGATGCTTTTTGTTCGGTCAGTGAGACCACCGAAAGCTCACCCTTCTTCTTTCCTCTCCCCTTCTCCCTTTCCCCCATCCCTCAAACACAGGCTGCCAACGCACTTGCGACTGCCCTGGTGTAACTAGTGTCTATGGACGGCGGTGATCTTAACATCAGGTGACCCGCCTGTTCGTAGTAGTAGTAATAATATTCGTCCAATAGAACAGGCGAAGGAATTAATCCATACTGCCAATTCTGACGTTGTCAATATATGTGGTTCTTGTATATTCTGTAGTGAGTTTTATTCTATGTTCAAGTTAATATAAAGGCATACGCGCCAAAACTTCTATATAATATTTCGTAAATTTTTAACCATCTTCTCTATCTTAATTTTCAAGTCGTTTTTTTTTTTGCCAATTCTGAAGTTGTCAATACGGATAGTTCTTATGTATTCTTTAGTATTTTTTCTTCAGTCCAAGTGAAAGTAAAGGCTTAAACGCCAAATCTTCTATATAATATTTCAGACATTTCTTATCTTCTTAATCTTTGAATAATCATTAAAAAAATGTTCTGATAAGTCCATGTTTTGTCAGGATATCAGGATAAGTCAGGTGATCGATATGCAACTAAAGTGTCTTGTTACAACTTTCCTGGGAATTTTTGTGGTATCCCAGAATTCATGGTCCGTGGTATTCTTTTTCATTTACTTCACCTATTCACAATAAACTAATAATATTATATAAAACACCACCAACTTTACACAATATAGAGTCAAGTAACACAAGATTATGAATAAAATATAGAATCCACTACATGACAGACTGAAATGCCGCCAAAAAATCCCTGCCTGTTCGTTTGTCACCCAAGCTATATTTTTTTTTTTCAAAATAATTTAATTTTTATTTTAATGATGATCGATTAAGTTATTAAAGCACAAAAACATAAAAAAACACAAAGTAAGCTCACTACATTTGCATTTGTAATGTTAGTAGCAAGGATTATGATGCTTCAATAAACACAAACATCTAAAAAATAGAGCCGTCACGGAACGCCTGCCAGGTGTGAAACATCGAAATTATTTTCGATAAGTTATATGCATAAAAGAACAGATCGCGACAGGAATCAGTTATGGCATAATGAAAGGATAAAGCAGTACAAATTTGTTTCATAAAATAATTACTGCTTATTTAATTTATTATATAAAAAATATTTTTTATTAAATACAAAAATTCAACTAGGCACAGGCGCGATGTGTTTGGCGGCATTTACCAAAGGGCGCTAGATCGCCGGCGTGTGCCGCGTAACATTAGTAGAACGAGGGGTCGACAAATCACCTTGAATCTTATGTTTATACTGATAGGGTTGCAAATGTTTTTGAGTAGTTCGTGAATAGTGGACAATGTGTACTTTGCGTCGCCACGCCAACTATCAACCCTCCGCCTATAGATGTTTCACATCAAAAGAAATGTATAAGTATTTTATTAAACACGATCTACAACGAACTCTGTTGGTTTTACATTAATGCGAGTTCTTTTTAAGGAAGAAATAAATTCCGCAGATTTAGTATAGCAAGTAATAATAATAACTCCGATAGAAATGGCCTCATGAGGGAAACTATATTTGAATATGGAACGTTCTCGGCAAAGAGCATATAAATTGCAAATTTATTGTTCGCTTAAGATATCTTTACTTTAAATAATAGGGTTGTCACTTTTTATGTACTAACATTTATTTTATTTAATGTTGTCCACGTTTTTACGTCTTATATATGTTTGTATTTTAATCATGCTCGAATGGCTGCAAGAATTTAAATGAAATTTGTCACAGAAATATACACATCTAAAGTACATACATGGGTAACCAAAATAAATGTATATAATATTGTAAGAACTTATTTAAATATATGCTTATGGTTGGTTATACGATAAATGTGAAAATTATCGCTCGAATTTTAAAATTGATATTAATGTTCATACAGAATTTTTAGTGTTCATGTATGTATATACAAGGTGAATATTTAAAGGATGTCCTTTCAAGCGTGAGGTAGTTCTTGGTCACATTTAACATTTAGAATAATAATATCAAAACAAATGCTAACAAACAACAAAGAAAACCTTAGTTAAAGTTTGTTCTAAAACTTTTAAAAGTATAGGAACGATAATTTTAAATGTAAAAACTATACCTACGTTCAATGAACAGGACTGAAAGGAAGCATGTGATGAGTAATCTGTGATTATATTGTAACTCTTTTACCAGTCGTGCTGTACATACAATAGCTTTTTACGGGAACTTCATCCATGTGGAATAGTTAATTTGGGCTAACGCTAACTTTAACTCGCTACTTTGTTTACGTAGAATGTGAAAATATTTTCAAATAATACAAAACGTTAACCCCGATTTTGTAACATTATTCATTGGTGCTCCGTTCTTACTGGTTTTAGCAGGATGATATATAGCCTATAGCTATCCTCGATAAATAAGCTATCTATCACTGATACAAACTTTCAAATCGGACCACTAGTATCTGAGATTAGCGCGTTCAAATAAACAAACACTTCAACTTTATAGTATCAGTAAAGAAGTATCATTACATAGGTATAAGACAAAGTCCCCTACCTCGTCTGTCTATTTGTCTGTTCACGATAAACTCAAAAACTATTGAACAGGTTTTCATGCAATTTTCACCATTGGATAAATTGATTCACGAGGAAGATGATATGTAATTTGTCAAGGATTTTTATATTAAATAATTTATATAAACAAGATAGCTAGTTGTAGGAATATATTCATAAAAATATGTCTACTATCCCGACTTTTCAATTATATTCACATGCTTAATACGAATAGATTTTAATATTTAAAAAATGTATATAACATTTGCTCTTGCCGCCACGTTTGTATTGAAATTCTTTGCATATTTCACTCCATTCACTTCAAAATACAGCCTTTGATCCACGCTTACACGATACTTTAAAAATTTAATGAAGTTTAAAGCATTTTTTTTTATATCAAAAGAGGCAAACGAACAGGCTGGTCACGTGATGTGAAGTGATCACCACCGTCCATAGACACTAGCAATACTGGGGGAATCGCAAGTGCGTTGTCAGTCTGTGTATTGGGAAGGGAGGAGAACGAAAGGAAGGTAGGCGGAATGGGTACCGTCGCCCGGGGTAGTACCACCCTCTCACAGAAAACCTACGTAAAGTAACAGTGCTTGCATGTGTATGAGATCAGTGATCAGTGTTAACACCGGAGGTCAACATTCCCTCACTTTTCATCTACGTCCTCCTCCCTCATTCCATTCTTCTAAACACAAACTGGCAAAGCACTTGCGACTCCTGGTGTTGCTAGGGTCTATGAACGGTGATGATCACTTAACATCAGGTGACCGGCCTGTTCGGTTGCCTCCTAAGAAAAAAAACCATAGTAATGACCGACCCATCATTGCTTAACATATTGGAAATTTTGAAATGATTATTAAATAACAATATAAATGTAGACAAAATGTTTGCACAGTTAAAATACATAATTTTTGGGGTGTAAGGGGTGTCGAGTAACATCTTAAGACTTGAGATATCCAAGCCAACCTCACCTGCACGTGGTGCACCCTGCTGATCAACGAACGAGGCAATAGTGACAGCGGGGTGGTAGGGTTTTACAGCCCGACTGGGTCGCAACCACCATGTATATGGCGAAAAAGCCCGTCATAGTGACTCGCTTCTGCGCGTCGCGTTTCGGGATCAGCCTGTGCATATCCAGTACCGGGTGACTTTCGTCATTATGGCCGGCATGACAGCGGCGACCGGCGATGGATAATCTGTCTCTCGGTGGTTGCCGATGTTTTTGGATTGTACTATGCTTACCATCAGGCATAGTGCAGTCACTTTGTCGTGCTACAATAAAAAAAAATTTTTTTTTCTTCAACTTTATGTCTTATAAGCATCAGGTTTGATGACCTGGTAGTGTCGCAAGTCTTGCTAGGTAGCCGACTGTTCGCAGATTCATTCTTCGGACACAAGTCTGAGTCTAGTTTTAAAATATTTCTATATCATTTACCTTATCACTAACTGACCCGACCACGTGGGTCAGTTATTGCATGTTGAATTAAATTATGATAAAATTAAGTTGGTATGAGTTTTTATATATTTAGATATTTATACTATTCCCTGTAATAAAAGCTTTGCAGTAACCTTATTTATTTTCCACCGTACGTGCATACCTTACAAAAATAATAGATATGTTAAAATTTGTTAAAAAAATAATACGTTGTCAGTACAACAACCCTATACAATTATTATAGTATGTTTTAGAGAATCCTTTTGTAACGTGCTTGCCTTTGGTTCCGCTGTACAATATATTATTAATGCGACAGGAAAGGCACTCTGTTTCACGTTTTAATCTTTGAAAATCTACCTTTGTGTTTAAACTGTAAGTTAAGTGTAACATGTAATCTTAGTAACGTATATTACTGTATAATTTTACTTAAAAGACAAACAAATTAATACACATTAGATTTTTTTTTTTCGAAATGAAAACACTGTTGTCCTGGAAAGGTCTTTACAGCTTCACCGATTAGAATTACTTTGTATTAAGAAAAGTACTAAAACCAAACGATTAATTATGTTAGTTAAACTATTAACTACAATAAAACAGCCATAAACGCAACAACGCCATAAAAATCCGTCCTAAAATAGTCAATAGTTAAATGAGATCATAAAAATGAATATACAAAATAAATATAAATAAATAAATAAATGAAAAACACTAAGTACTTGCTCACAGATACGATTTTTGACGCACACAATAAATAAAACGCAAGTAAAAAAGGACCAAGAATCTGTAGAATAGAAGAGAAAAAAATGTTAAATAAAGTTATTATGATTTTAATGACGACGAGACTTAATGAAGTACGAGTGAAAAATAGGTAAGTAAACCGATTTAATAGATTCTGGTGATTTTTTAAGTTACTGTTTTTTTACTTTAGGTTTCACGCGGAAGAAGTCACGGGCGCAGCCTAGTATAATCAATAAACAAAGTTTACTGCTGAAAAGGCGATACCTCAAACAACAGCAGTGGTTATTCTGTCTAGTAAATATAGCAGCTATCGCCTCTTGACTGTTGGTTATTCACGCAGAAATTCCAAATAATCAAATGGACAAATTAGTCACATCTACCTGGTACAAAATCCAATCAATTTTTATTATATTTTTAATCATATGGTATAGTGTAGTAGTAGTAATAATGTTCGTCCAATAGGACAGGCGAAGGAATTAATCCATACTGCCAATGTTGAAGTTGTCAATATATGTTGTTCTTGTATATTCTGTAGTGTTAAAGTTATTATAAAGGCATAAGCGCCAAATCTTGTATATAATATTTCGTAAATTTTAACCATCTTTTTTATCTTAATTTTCAAGTCGTTTCTTTTGCCAATTCTGACGTTGTCAATACGGATAGTTCTTATGTATTCTTTAGTCTGTTTTCTTCTATGTCCAAGTTAATGTAAATGCATAAGCGCCAAATCTTCTATATAATATTTTATCTTCTTAATCTTCGAATAATCATTATAAAAAATGTTCTGATATCTCCAAGTGTTGGGTTGATAAAATCAAGGTTAGGTTTAAAATTATCAGAATAAGTTAGGAGATCGATATTCCAGTAAAGTGTCGTTCAGTTATAACAAGATAGTGGTTCTCTTGTTACAACTTTCCTGAGAATTTTTGTGGCATCTCAGAATTCATGCTCCGTGGTATTATTTTTCATTCACTTTACTTATGCACAATAATCTAACCATATAACATAAAACACTACCAACTTTACACAATACAGAGTCAAGTAACACAAGATTATGAATAAAATATAAAATCCACTACATGACCGACTGAAATCCCGCCAAAAACTCCCCATAGTATAGTGTAATAATCTAATTCATTTTTTTTTTTTGTATGGCCTCTGCCTTATTTGACAACTTCGCCAATATCAATATCAAGACACACGTTACAAACTTATATCTGTTACACTTGATATTGGCGAAACTGCCTTTAATTCATTTAACCACAATATATTTAGCTATTTAATAAGTTTGATTCCTATTTATCTATGCCTGTTTTTGTAGAGAAAACGTCTCCGGCACCGTTGAGCAATTTAAAAAAATAACAAGGGCAGAACTTATTGCTTCGCGTCAGTAATGACTTCGACAAGTTTGTAAAGCGTCATTGATAAACTCAACATGCTCGGGACGTATTGAATTGAGAATATTTTTTGCTTTTTGATAAAAAAAAAAAAACAACCTTAGATCCAATAACGAAAAATAGTTCAATCATATAGAAGAAAGGAGCAAACACGGGGTTTATAATATCTAAAAGTACAATATATTATTCATGTAATGAAGTGGACCCGTGACAGAAAGGAAATTGGGTGCGTTAACCCTCAAAATTAATCCTTTTTAGGGGGATAAAGGGTTGGGAGATTGGTCGGTGACGGCGACCTGCGTTTATTTCCGTTTATATTTTTTAACCCTAAAATATTTGTCTTCATTTAGTTAATACCTTAAAAACAATTTTGAAAAATAGTATTATTTGCAACAACAAGCAACTTAGCCTGCCTTTTAGTATTTTTATTATATCTAACTCTTTATTGTATGCGTAGTTGTAATAAATTATGCAACGCATACCTAAATGGCTTTTAGATGGATTTTTTCAAACTAACTTCATACTTATTGAAGTGAAACTTCTAATGAGAATTCCAACAAGGTTGCGTTAAACGTTTAACTTTACGCTTCAACGATCCTGGGTAGGTACGTATTTCATAAATGTTATAGGTTTGGATATTTCTTCACTCGAAAATAATAATTAAAAGATGCGAGCAATTGTGAATTGTAAGCAATACTAATAAAGTCTGTCTTAATGAAATAATATGATTTCATTAAAAATCAATGTCTACCCCTTCCTATTTTCATTTCCACATTACGAAGTTTCACTTCTTCCGCGCGGAGGGATTTCACGAACTAAATTTTTTCTTATATTTTGACCATTTTAAATGTTATCATTATAAAGGATAATCTATGTGTTATTTCGATTTTTTATTTAATCGTGTCGTTAAGTATTGTAAAATATCTATCTTTTGTTATCATCGATTGATTGATTACTCTATTCGTCACTGCGAGGTTAAATTGTAACATTCCAGTGGCCAAAAATTTGTTACTGTTTGACACCACCCGCGGAGCAAGGGAGTTGCAAATGCGTTGCCAGCATGTGTTTAGTGGGATGGGGGAATTGGGGGAAAGAAGAGAGGAGGGGAGGGGAAAGGAGAGGAGAAGGGAGGAGAAGGAGAAGGTCGGTTTCCAGTGCTCTCACTGATCGAACGAAACGCAATAGTGCAACCACTGTTACTTCACGCCGGTTTTCTGTGAGAGGGTGGTACTCCCGTGCGAGCCGACCCATTTATGCCGTAATCAGTTATAGCTTCAACGTGGCTCTATCACCTACAAAAGAATATCTATATTACTCTAAAGTTTTATGAGAATCTGTTCAGTAGTTTTTGCGTGAAAGGGTATCCAAATTTCCATCCAATTTTGCGAGTTCACAATCTATCGCCAAGAATCTGGTAGTGTTTGCCGGAAACTGTACTTAAGAGTCAGTTCTTCCTCTAGTTTTAACGTGACCATTACCATCCTGGACCAAATTGTCAGTTCATATGCGATTGTAATCAAATATAAAAATGCAAACTTTTAATGAATATTCTCACAATCTACCCTTTAAATAATAAAGAGAGAATATAAATCACACAGTAAACAATGTTTACGTCATATCTGAAGAAAATGACGGAAGTTAGAAGCGGGCCCCGGAACCCGACGGAATGTCGCCGTGGGACTTGGGAAATGGGTTCGGCATTAGTTTTTGCCGGATGTTGCAATTTTCGTCAGACATTGCGTTCTTATTTTATTGTGTTTGAATGAGGAAATACTTTTCCTGCTACATTCTACGTATCTTTGTTCTTTAATAACGCTCGCGACTTTGTCGTTGTTTATATTGTTACTTACATTACAGGAAGCGATAATGGCTTAGTTGATAGCGTCATTGGACATAGCGTCGATAGACGTAGTTTCGAATCCTTGGAACTGAGTCAGAGCTTGCGGTGATGAACCCATAAATTGTGTTAGCGCTGGTTGTTATTGGGATGAAAAGGTTTAATAATTAGGCGGGATACTTTCCTGGTGATCGCTAATAATGCACAACGGTCGGTAGGATAGGGGAAAAAACAGGACTCACCTTTGGGCTGTTGTGACGGTCGTATGAGGCCTCCTCTTCATTCACTAACACTTCGATTCACACCTTTCACTTTTACTCTCAAATTGTATTAATAACGTTTGTAATGCAATTAATTATGAATATTATATCACAGAGATGTGCGCCGAAGTCATTATGCGTCCGGACTGACTTAAGCACCGGTGAGAGGGTTAGGGGGAGGATATATGGCATTTGATAGATTTAATAAGGACGGATAAAACCGTTGTGTATATTGCAATGCCTCTTGATCATTTTAGCCTAAACAAATTGATTTTCTGTACCAGCTGTTAAGTAATCACCGCCGTCCATACTTGCATCACTAGGGGAGTCGTGTGTTGCCAGACTGTGTTTGGGGGAGGAGGAATAGGAAAGGTGGAGAGGATAGGGAAGGGTAAGTGAACCTCCGGCGCTCTCACTTACCGGACGAAACGTAATAATGCAAGCACTATTACTTCACGTCGCTTTTGTGAAAGGGTGGTACTACACCGGGCGAGCCGATCTATTCATGCTGAAATAACACTATGAGCGAGCTATGTGCCGTGGCGCGAGTTATCGATGATTGAGGACAGGTTGGCCTTCCAATTATAATTTAATATTACCATGAAAACCCAAACTGTAAGTGCCTATGCCAATGAGTATCTTATTGCACAGCTCTCCCACGTTAAGGTCTCTGTGTAAAAATGCAACGCATTTTATAAATTAACATGTGTGGTATCTCTAACCTATTCCAATATAGAGCTAAGTTTATCCTTCATATCAAATGTAGCACAAACTCGAGTCAAAGTTCAAAAAGGGCCATTCAATGTGAGTACAAAGTTTTAACCCTAAGTTCCCGTTCGAACTGAAGGTAGCGCCGACCTTAACGTATTAACCTTCCTTAAGAGTTTATCGAATTCAACAGTTCGAATGTTTGTGAATATATAGCAAACTAAAGCATTAAAATTCAATAACAACGCAATATTGCGACCCAGTTCCGTGATGCGGGATTTATTTCTCATTCGATTCTCTTCACAATATCGTATTTTATTCTATTTTCTCCAGTTCGTACTAGAGTATTTTTTATCTTTTTCAACGTACCCTATTTTAATCAATCTTGTAGCTTTGAAAACTTTGTATATTTTATAGCTCTGTTATTATATCATAGAAGTAATGTATAATTGGAGTGTATACACTATTAAAATACTAATTAAAGATCCTAGCATTTACGCTTTAACTACTCTATTGTCTGTTGTGAAAATTTGCATACACGTTGTCAAAGATACAGCAAAGGAGTATACTTCTCAAGGCAATGATATTATTACTAAAAAGCTGTACATACGTTACCTACATGATATTTTAACAAAACAAATGGCGCGATAACGCACACATGCGTAAA
>JACEII010000007.1:6259829-6328107 GCA_014332785.1 Antheraea mylitta | reverse complement strand
CGCGAGCGATTAAGCTAGCTGTCCTAAACTACAGAGCATTATGATGATAATTGAATACATGTTATAGTAATTATGAAGTAGACGCAAATACAGAAATACTCTTTCTCGAGGCAGTATAGATATAGCCAACTGCCGAGAAATATATTTAACACAAATATTAGCACAAACCCTAACAGGTCAAGGTACCTTCTTGGAATATCTAAACAAAGACAAAATATAGAACAGAGTGCTGACCCCATCTAATCTGCTAAAGTATGCCATTCAGATCAATGGAAAAATGTATGGAGATGACATATCGGAATGCTATATCACGTTTACATTACATTACATTCTATTTGCGTTAGTGATTGTCGATAAGCAACTAGCTTAGGCCCCCAGGTTATTTAGGTTACAGACAAAGAGGTCCATTCCCGTGCTCTTCTTTTTTAACCTCTGCATCAACAATCTATTATGATCCCTGGGGGCTGGGGACCCAATTAAGTGCAATTTAGGAGGTGGTAGAGCCACACCACTGGTATAACTGGTTTCAGCATAAATGGGTCGGTTCGCCCGGGGTAGTACCGCCTGTACAGAGATAACCGACGTGAAGTAACAGTGCTTGCATTGTCGCGTTTCCTTCGGTCAGTGAGAGCACAGGCGACCCAAATCTCCGTGCCCCTCCTCCTTCACCTCACCGAACCTCCGACCCCTCTCCCACCGCCTCCGCCTCCCCCATTCCTCATTCTCCACCAACACAAGCTGGCAACGCACGTTTGATACCTCTGGTGTTGCTGGTGTTTATTGTGATCACTCAACACCAGGTGACCCACCTGTTCGTTTGCCTCCTACGATATAGAAAAAAAAGGAAAAAAAAACGTCACGCTAGTGATTCAGTCATGTACAACTTCATATACCGCAGGCAAAAACTAATATTATATACCGTGGGATGAAAAAAAAACCATAATTAATTAGTAAATTAAAAAATAAATCAGATTCAACAGTAAATTGTAATTACATATTAGATAACTCAAGATTCTACTCTGTCAGATAGTGAGTCAAGCTCAGGATGCGTTTTCAATGTGCCAATCGTAAGTTCGATAAACAATAACATACATAGCACATAAAAATCAACACACTCAAAACCCTTTTCCAACTAAAGCTTCTCAGGCTATACAGAGTAAAAGACTCATGTTCGAAATACATGTCGATGGAGCGCGGAAAAACAACATACATTTATAATTTTAAAAAAATATTTCAATTAAGTCATTTTTTTCAGCTGTATGGTCCTACATCAAATATAGCGAATAATTTAAGGTATATTCAGTAGTATAGTAATGCAATTAATATAAAATGTATACTATCTTGACTTGACTTGAATGCCAGTACTTATAAAGGAACCTATGTAGAAGGCATGAACAGTACAGTATTGTTTATACTGAATTACATCCAATCTTGATACATGCTAAGTAAGGATAAATTTAATTATTGCAATGAATTATTTTATTGTGATAATTGACCTCAATGTCAAAATAATATCAATAGTATTATGCCCGTAGGTCAACCAAACGCCGTCCGAAGATATTTAGTTTGTACTCAGTAAAGACAAAACAGAAATAGAACCACTATGACATAACTACACCACAATCATGCCTACGTTTTAAAATGATTTAGTTGTAGTCCGTTTGAAGACTTATTTTATTGTATTACTTCGTATTCACATCAATGTCCAGAACAAAACTCTACTCAGACGCAAAGCAGTGCAATTTATATACCTTTCCATTAACGAAGTTGGAAAACTCTGACGTCATTATTTGAACGATTCGACAACGTTCGAGACGGTTTATTTTAGAACCTCATTGTTTTTGGTTTCCCATCATAGATGAGTCAATCTTCGTGTCTTTGTAATGAATTCGTATACAAATTGTAATAATAATATCTCTCTAAATCATCAAACTCATCGTTACTTCTTTCCTAAACAAAAAATTACCCATCAGCTCATCAAAGGCTAAAATCTTCGATGGTAAATGAAGCCATTGTACAATATGAGATGATGTCATACGTCTACGTTAGAAACGAAAAGAGGTTTAAAAATATACATATTTTTCCATTGAAATAGGGGTGTAAGGGGTGTTTGGGGTGTCAAATAACATCATAAGACTTGAGACACCCAAGCCGACCTCACCTGCACGTGGTGCACCCTGCTGAATAACGAACGAGGCAATAGCGAAAACGGGGTGGTAAATTTTTACAGCCTGACTGGGTCACAACCACCATGTATATGGCGAAAAAGCCCGTAATAGTGATTCGCTTCTACGGGTCGCATTTCGGGATCAGCCTGTGCATATCCAGCTTTTTGCAGGCCGGCATGATAGTGGCGACCGGCGATGAATAGTGTGTCAATCGGTGGTCGCTATTATTTTTGGATTGCACTGTGCTTACCATCAGGCATAGTGAAGTCATTTTGCCGTGCTACAATAAAAAAAATCATTAAAAAAAACGTTGAATACATAATTTTAGATGATGTAACATATAATACCTAATCACACCGATTACCGAACCAAACGGTTATTAAATCACACCAATAGATTCAGTCACTATTTGAAACATTTCGTACAGGTATTGTTTTACTGTTTGAGGTAAGGAATAATAATATACTAAATACAAACTTTTCATGTGTTTGACATAAAATATTCGAAAATGACCTCCAGGGTTTAATAACTTACCAAGCACTCAGTATTGAGGTTATACCGCTCACAATACTTGTCTACTGGAATTACAAAAGAGACAGAAAAAGTAGCATTAAGGTAATATAACGCTTTTTCCTTGCGTGACGGTTTACTGATAGTCCCGATAAAATAACGGCAACAAACGATCAGTACTATCCTGTCTCTCTAAATAGAGCATGTTCACGTAAACGCCCGCGTAACCACACATCACGCCGCTGTGGTCTGGGTATAAATTTCGCTCCCGCATACCGGATTAGACCCCCCTCGGCAGTTCAAACCTAAGTCCGTTACCTCGGCATGGAGCCCTTGAGTGTGCTGCTCGCGCAATACCATGCCGCAATACCATGCCACAAAAACTTACGTCACTTCGACAACAATACACTTATCACCTCCATACACGTGCATGCATACACGCACTTACACATGAAAGTGGAAAGATTTTATTTTTTTCACTTGTCGAACTAAAATATTTTTGGTACACATATATGTTCCAATAGCTCATATATGTTTGAATAGTAAGGTAAGCTTACATTAGCTCAGATTGTGATCTCTCCTTGCCGAGCCTGGTACAAAACATGATCAACAGTGAGAGATCATGGGACGCCGACAAGTCTCTTTGTGAGGATATGCTTCGGCGAAAAAAGGTGGCCGAACGAATGAGGTAGATGGACCCTGAATCTCCTATGGCGCGCCGCAGAAGAGCAGTTCGTCGAGCGAGGAGAGATAGACACTTATCCCACCAGATGTCTCCGTAACATGCCTTCAGGTGATGGACGCGGGTACGTCCGTTACCGTGAAAGAAAGGTCCGTGTAGGCAGAGTACGGCTTTAGCCGCCGCTCCACAAGAGGAGCATAGGAAAGAACTACTTTCTGGGAGGATGGTCCCCAATTTATCATCTACGGATAAACCAAGCGTGTAGCCAGGGTTATGGCGTATGCTAGCCATGAAACCGCTCCCTGGTCCACATTCGCGCTGAGCGGCAGAGGGGTTTCACGTATTAGGTTAGCTCAGATAGATCGCAAATTGCATGTATCAGGCGACAGCCTAAGCCGAGATGTGCCGTGAACCCTTAAGCTAGTTCTTAAATAAAATCGGCCGTGTGCTTTAAGCGCTCGCCTGAAGCTATTAAGTCCTTGATAGGTCAATAGCGTAGTCAGTTCGAGAAAAAAAACTTGCATGACGATTTGTAGCAATCAATTCTTTACCGACTAAAGCCCCACGGTGTACGTCCGTCATTTTTATGGGACGACATGGGGTCGCTTGTACAAACAACTGTACGAGGAGCAATAGAGAATCATTCACCAGACAAGTAAGTCAAACCAAGTAATGCTGGTGGAAGGAAGCGACCAAAACGTTTCCAAGCAAGCCCCGCTAAGAAATTTCGTTTTAATAAAAAAGTTCTAGTAAAGTCTTTCAGTTTATAAATTGGAACAATATAGAAGTCCTTATTCCATTGGGACTATAAGCGACTTGAGAACACTTCGAACCCCATGACATGTTCAAATACGTGACTTTCGGCTATGATTACAGAATAATAGCTAAGAACCCTCTCAGACAAGTGCCAGAGCAATGAATTTCAATACTGAGGAATATATGTTTATATACTTTGAAAAATTGCTCTAAGAATTGTCCAAAATATTTTTTTTACAAAACAATGGACAACTAATCCTTATTTTTTAAACATAACCCACTTATTAATTTCTAGAATTCCTTTTTAAACATTTCCGAAGAAAAACTAGTCCCGGAGATGAAACGATAAATCTAATTTCGCAAATTACCGTCTAATTTCATAAGAATGTTGGAAACGGTAACCATTGACAAATATGATAAGGATGCACACATTGACAAACGTAACAAGTCCAATACGAGCCAAACTGAAAATATCTGATATATTTCTGTAAATTATCATATGCTTTTCCCAATACGCTCTTTTTTGAAGGCACTGGAGAAAAACTACAAAGATGTTCAATATACGTTCTTTTTATTATCGATTATCGATTTTTTCGAATTCTTCTAAATATTCTTTGTTCATCAAATTAGGTTGTTCAGGTGTATAGCATCTAATCATTTCGTATTATATTGTATTAACTAAATATTTTACTGTTTTCTAATTGCCGTGTTTGAACTGTTCAGATACATTACAAGTATATACTAATATGGCTTCGGGGTGACAGCCCTTGATACGTGGGTGTACTGGATTACTTTTCATTAATTGGTCACGCGTGCCCACTCATAGTAAGGGCTCTCCGTGTAAATCAAATGAATTGATCCCTAGCGTGTAGATTTTCATAGACTCTTGATTTTTTTTTTTAAATCTATGCTCTTTAGAATAATATTGAAATATTTGTTTGTGATTGTCAAAATAACTATTTTTTTATTAACTGGGAAAATATATGGCATACGGTATTCGCAACAAAAAATATATTTTAATTTTATATTAAATTTTACTAGTAATTTGAAATCTATACTAATTTTATAAAGCGGAAGAGTTTGTTTGCTTAAATAAGAAAAAAATGTTTTTTGTTCTAAGACATCTATAGGTGGAGGGTAAATCTGATTAGTGGCGTGGCGACGCAAAACACAAACTTTGCACTATTAACGAAATACTCAAAAATATTTCCAACCCTATCTGAATAAACATAAGATTCAAATTATTTGGCTGCTCGTCGTTCTAGTAGTGTTACACGGCCCGCGCTGATGACCTAGCGCTCTTTGATAAATGCCGCCAAACATACTGCACCTGCACCATGTTGAATTTTAGTATTTAATAAAAATGAATATTTAAGTAATAAAATATATAAAAAGTCATTATTTTATAGAACAAATTTGTAATGTTTTATCTTTTCATTATGCCATAGCTAATTCCTATCGTAATACAATCTCGATGTTTCACATCTGCCAGACGACCTGTGATGGCTCAGTTTTTTGTTTTTATTTATATACCCGGTGTCCGAACACGTTAACCACTGATCTACCAGCGATTCAACTTTAACTTGAACAAAACCGCAGGCAAAACCAATATTATGTATTATCGGATGACAAAAAAAAATTAATTGCGTTTAGTGGTTATATATGATGATGATGATTGGTCCGACAGGTTTCGGCCATGGCGACCACTTTGACCCCTAAACTTATAAACTTAGAGTCCAGTAGTAGAAGCGGTCAAATGCGCAGGATATATTAAAGTGCACAAGTGTACTCGCAAAACACAAATGCACATAGTGGTCCTTGTTCTTCTGGACCCAGTGTAACGGGGACAGTTACGACCAGAGAAGGACTTGGACAGATGGTACAGTATCCCGTTGAGAAAATACAAGGGGTCAATACTATCTCACACTCCCTTAATCACCCTTTACGATACCCACGGGAAGATATGAAGTGGTGCTATTCTACTCTGCCGGCACCACACAGCTAACATAGATTATATATAGCACATATATATAACACAGGTTATATATTTGTTATATGTTGTAACAAAGTTCCTTTTGAATCAGTTTCACCGGTAAATTGTAATTACATATTAAATAACTCAAGATACGCATTGAATATTATACTCACGAATTCTAAGTTACCTACGTATTCATAATTATAATCGTAAGAGGTATGTGCCATGTAACTTGAGCGTAGGCATATAATGTAATACACGTCTCCCTTCCAGTATTCGCTAATTGGACACGTGTCGCCACTTAAAGGAAAGGATTGATTCGTTTCTATAAATATAATATGTACCTTACATATTTGTATTTGAAGGATTACAGTTAATAAAGTTTTGTTAATTACTAAGTCCTTAGTTAAACATTATGTATACACATAATGCTATATATATATATATATATATATATATATATAATAACGGGTAACACTCGCGGCTTTGCACGCGTTTTTTTAATATATTAAATAAATGTGACATTGTGATTAGATGTGTAAATTACAGAAATACTCGTTCCAAAAAAAAAAAAAAATGTCATTTGAGGCAAACGAATAGACGGGTCACCTGATGTTACGTGATCACACCAGGGAAGTCGCAAGTGCGTTGTCAACCTGTGTTTGGACGGAAAGGGGGCAGGGGTGGAGGGAGGTGCGAGGGGAGGAGAGGTGAGCATCCGGCGCTCTCACTGACCGAACGAAACGCAACAATGCAAGCACTGTTTCTTCACGTCGGTTTTCTATGAGAGGGTGGTATTACCCCGGTTGAGTCGACGCATTCATGCTGAAACCAGTACCAGCTTCAGCGTGGCTTTACCACATACCAATACCAATGTATTTGTAACTACGACACGTACATCATCTACTGTAATATGTAACGTGTACATTAGATATATTGATACTAACAGCGTGTCGAATGGGATGGGATTTATCACTATCCACATACCTAGAACTTTAATACCACCCTCAGTGCTCACTGACACTGTATAAGAAAGTAATAAAAATATTAAGCTATACATTATCGAACACTATGTGTTAAATCTTTTATTTTATCGATATAAATGCCCATATTGTCGATATAATTAAGTTATTATAATATGTTGCTATAATTTATATTACATACAAACATATGACTTTCATGTATAATTATTCTTGGAGTCCAGTACAGTGCATGTCTCACACGCATATTTAGAGTAAACAACATATTTTTGATAAATTTCACACGGACGAATGCACGGGTAACAGTTCATGACTATGTACTACATAATGTAAAACAAAGTTCTCAGCTATGTTTGTCTATATGTCTGTTTGCGATAAGCTCAAAAACTACAGAACGCATCTTCATGACGTTTTCACCTATATATAAAATGATTATTGGGAAAGGTTTAAATATAGTTTGCCGTATTATCAGGGCATTTAAAATAAAGTAGCTAATTAGTTCGTTATTTGCCTGTAAAATTCTCGTTCAAATAGGTCCGGCTGTTTCGGAAATAAATATACATACACTATTCTAACACAGTAACCAATCGCCAATATTTGTAAAACATAAGGCCAGATCCGAAAAGCGACGGTCTATCAAATAAAATACCTCGCTTGACCTTGTGAGATTACATGTGAACCCTTTTCATATAGTTGTTTGTCTTAAGGCATAAGTGTCAGCGTATAAGTAACTATTAATACACCTTTATGCGTTTAAGCACCTACGTATCATTGTTTTTATTTTCAACCTCTATATCACTTACATTAAGATGAAGATATTATTGTATATTATAGAGTTATCTTTACTTCTGATATAATAATAATAAAATAAAATGTTATAAAGAGGTTGTAATGCACCTAATACGACCCTGACCGCGGAGTACGTCCCTGGGCTGCGCATGCGCCTCCCTCTCGGATCGTACGATGTCACTCCACCCTAGTCAGTCACTCACAGACCGTGATAGCGTTAAACTGGCTCCCAACGTATTGGCCTTGAATTCACTAGTAATATTTTGAAATACCGACTTATACAAATATAATGCCGCCGCGAAAAGTTCGAAACGACAAAGACAGTGAAGGAGACTCCAGTTCAAGTGAAGGATCTTTGAAATCGGTGCAAAACACCACCTTTAGCACCTGTGCTTATGTCTGGAGACCAGCTATCCTCGCTTTTGGCCGCCTTTTCTAAGGCTCAGGCCGAAGCGAACCAGATGCTTGTGGAATCTTTTTTGACATCGCATTCAGGACGACTACCAAGCGTGGATTCCGAGGCCGCGGTCATGTCATCGTCTTCGTTGTCGTCACAGATCCCCGGTAATCTATCTAACTGCACCACGCGCTTTGATGGTTCGTCGCAGCATCCCGAAGCTGTGGAAGCATTTTTAGACGCAGTTGAAATGTTTAAGGACTGTACATCAGTTAACGACGATATGGCTCTTCGAGGACTTCCCATGCTACTTCAGCAGCAGTATGGTGGCGTGGAATTAGAAAGGAAATAGTGACGTGGTTAGAGGTTATGAAACTCGATGTACGGTATACCACGCCCTGCATATAAATTATATCGAGACATCTTTGCTGCTGAGCAAGGTTTGGTTCGAGCCGATGTATTTATTGTCAGGATACGAGCTTTGCTGTCAAAATTACCATATCAACTGCCAGAGGAGGCACGATTGGATATGATATACGGTTTACTACATAAGAGGATTAGAAAACGGTTGCCCAGAGATCTCGTAAATGACATTGAAACACTGATAGAAAGGGCACGGTCTATATAAGAATCGCTCTCTAAGAATGTCGAGGATATGGAATATACTTCGTCGCAGCCGTCCAGAGAACCCGAGGGGGGTTCGATTTCGAAATCTACCTACAGTGTTGTTACTGCGCAGTGCTCCCGTGGCGTTACTGCGCAGGGCTCCGGCCCGCGTAGTTCTGCTACTGCGCAGGACTTTCAAGGTCGCGCGATGACGCCGCGTCGCGATTGTATTTCAACCAAAAGTGATATGTGTGATTATAAAAGAAAGCTATTTTGTGTTTACTGTAAATCGTAAGATCACAACCGCGACTCATGTGATAAGTTAAGTAAAAAGTTTTCAACGTTCACAGATATATTCTGTTATGAATGTGGTAAAAAGGGACATATCCGAATAAATTGTACTAAATGTGAACAAAGTAGTAATGATAATAGAATTAATGATAATGTTAAGGTAGAAAATGTATTTTCATCTATATGTATGAATAATAATAGACAGGGTCAGCCTATCGTACAAGTGAGCATAGAGGGGTTCATGGGCACAGCGTTATTGGATACCGCCGCGCGTTGCAGTATAGCAAGTAATTCGCTTTATGTATTATTGAAAGGTTTAGGTTTAAACTTTCGCTCCAAAATTATGGTAATAAAACTTGTGGACGGTATTGTTAGAAATACTAGGGTACTACTAACTATCGTTGATGTTCATCTTGCTTCACTAATAGTGCCGATTGAATATGTTATCTTACCCGACGCGGTTAACAATGAAACCTTGTTAGGTATTGATTTTATTATTAAAGCGAAGATGATTCTTAATTTTTCTAACTATACTTGGTGCACAGCTACCCGGCCTCAGATCTTACACCCTCTGACGTGGGAAATCCCACAAGACCCGGTTTAGTGCGCCTCTGTGAACGTGTTACGTGAAGATGAGGGCATCACACTATCAAAGTCGGAGAGGTCTTCCCTGGAGAATCTATTAGGTGAGTATTCCGATATTTTTAATGTAATGGGAGAATCAACACCATTTGCAGAGCACCACATAGATACTAGTGATCATCCGCCTATTGCTGTGCCTCCATATCGCGTCACGCCTGCGAAGAAAGAGATAATGCGCGTTTAGTTAGACTGAATGTTGGCAGAGGACGTGATTGAGGAGTGTGAATCTGCTTAGGCGTCGCCATGTGTTCTGGTGCCTAAACCTAATAATAGGTATACGTTTTGTGTAGACTATCGTAAATTGAATGCGGTTACCAAGACAGATGCGTATCCTATGCCACGCATCGATGAGCTGTTACAGTCGATCAAGAAGGGTTGTGTAATGAGCTCATTGGATCTTCGTAGCTATCTTCGTTCGTTCTTTGGTGAGTACATCTGACCGAGATAAAACGGCATTTGTTACTGCTTTTGGTACATATCGTTTTAAACGCATGCCGTTTGGTCTTAAAAACGCACCGGCAACGTTTCAACGATTAATTGATCGATTCAGGTCTAGTCATACACTATGTGATAAAACTATTCTAGGATATATGGATGATCTTCTGGTGATTTCGGAAAATTATACCACTCATATTTCAGATTTACGTGCAGTATTTGAACGTCTACGCATCTTCAAACTGCGGGCGAATCGAGATAAATGTACTTTCGCTAGAGAACGGATTGAGTACCTCGGGCATGTGATATCACGACATGGTATATCTCCGGACGAAGATAAGGTAAGTGCTATTGTAGAAATGAAGGAGCCAACTGGTCTCCAACAACTTCGTACCTTCCTTCAGACTTGCTCCTGGTTTAGAAAATTTATACCAGAGTTTGCCAAGGTGGCTGAGCCTCTTTCTCGCCTTACCAAGAAGACACATACCTGGAGATGGAATACAGAGCAAACTAGTGCTTTTGAACAACTTAAAAAGCTCTTAGCTTCCCCATCTATCCTGATACAACCGAATTATTCAAAACCATTCATCCTTAGAACGGACGCAAGTTATTTTGCTCTAGGAGCAGCTTTGTTTCAGGGGGAGTCTCTGTCTAGAGCTAAAGAGAGTATGGAACATCAACAAGATATTTGAAAGACACAAGCTGATGCAGGACTCTGCAATGTGAACCCGTTTGAGGTAGGTGACCTGGTATTGATGAAGACTCATATATTGAGTAATGCTGCTAAGGGTGTTACTTCCAAGTTCGTCCCGAAACAGGATGGTCCTTATGTCGTCACAAAGAAGGTAAGTCCAACTACCTATCTTCTATCCTCGCAGCGTAGTGGAGATGCCATTGGGAAGTATCATCTATCCGATCTTAGTAGATTTCGTGACAGAGGGGGTGAGAGTCTGGAGCCGGTCGCGTCAAAGCGTCGTAGAGGTCGTCCGCAGAAAATCCGTTCCTAGGGCGTTGTTGTTATAGTTTGACCATTCGATAGGGTCTCCTCTTGGTCAAAATGGGGAGTATGTAACGCGCCTAATACGGCCCTGACCGCGGAGTACGTCCCTGGGCTGCGCATGCGCCTCTCTCTCGGATCGTACGATGTCACGCCACCCTAGTCAGTCGCTCACAGACCGTGATAACGTTAAAAGGTAAAGTTTCTGATTTTATGACGTTGTGATGTTGTGACGTGGTAGGGGGTAATCTCAGGAACTACTGGTCCGATTTGAATAATTCTTTCAATGTTATATAGCTCATTCATCGAGAATGGTTATAGGCTACTATCATCACGCTAAGACCAACAGAAGCGGAGCACAGATGAAAAATATTTCAAAATCGGGATGTTTTTTCCTTTTGAGAACTGCTGCGTGTTAGTGTTAGTGTTTAGGAAAACATTTAATAATTATACACTTACAATAATATATTAGCAATGACAGATTCCTAGCTCATGACAATGCAAAAACAGAAGACCGTCCATTTGACATTTCGTAATATAAATTTTATAACACGAAGTGAGAGAGTCGCAGTAAAAAGGTTAGTAGCACGTAAACATGCAAATAGAGTTCCTACATCACTCCCCCCCAAGTGCAGGACAAAGATGGTGTGAATCTGCGAATCGAACACGTTTATTACACCGTGTCCGATTTTGAGTTTGATTTTTGTCACCCTGCACTGATGATGTTTTAGTTAATGATGGTGTATAGTTATCTAACTCTGTTTCTTGTGTCAGTATGTAAGCCGGCTTTAACCTGTCAATAGATACTGATACCATTTTATTTTTGATATTAATTTTGTATACCTTCGGTCCTCTCTCTAGCACCCTGTAAGGGCCTGTGTAAGCTGGCTGAAGGGAGCCACGTACTGTATCATCCCGGATAAAAACGTGGTCGCATGTTTTTAAATCTTTGAATATAAATACTTTTTCTTTACTATGACGTGACGCAGGAATGGGTCTCAAATTTTTTGCAAAATGACGCATACGGGCGGAAAAGTCAGCCATATCAGTAGTTCCGCTTGACGAACGTTCAAAAAATTCTCCAGGTAGTCTTAGAGGTTCGCCATATACAATTTCGGCGGGTGATGTTTGTAGGTCAACTTTATAGGCGCTTCTTATGCCTAGCAGTACGAAAGGTAAACATTCTGTCCAGTGATTCGATGCGTGGCACATAATTGAAGCTTTTAATTGACGATGAAATCTTTCCACCATACCATTGCACTTTGGGTGATATGCAGTTGTTCGTTTGTGATTAAATGCGCATATTTTTGATAATTGCTGAAACAAGGCAGATTCAAATTGTCGGCCTCTGTCCGTGATTATATCAACTGGACAACCAAATCTGGCAATCCAACCTGAAAAAAGCGCTTTTGCCACTGTCTCGGCTGTAACATCCATAATGGGTATGACTTCTGGCCATCGAGAAAAGCGATCGATGGCTGTTAAACAGTATCGATAACCTTGCGATACTGGTAGAGGTCCGATTATATCAATATGAATTTGTTGAAATCTAGCACGAGGCAAATCAAATGTGTCCAATGGTGCCGATACGTGTCGACTTACTTTAGTGCGTTGACATTGAAGACATGTCCTGGCCCATTCCCTACAATCTCTTCGTATACCTGGCCAAACGAACCGTTGTGAAATTAATTTCACTGTTGCGTTGGCACCTGGGTGACTAAGTGAATGTAAAACATTAAATACTTTTTTTCGCCATTCCTTTGTTATAAAGGGTCTAGATGTAGGTGTACTGATATCGCAGTACAAAAATCGATGACATCCTGGTAGCTCGAATTTATGTAAACGAAGTGACGAACCTTCTTTAAGTATATTTTGTAATTCTTGGTCGGAATACTGAGATTCAGCTAAGTCTTCCATTTTAATTGGTACTTCAAGTTCATCTATTCGTGATAAGGTGTCAGCAACTATGTTATTTTTTCCAGATATATGCCTGATATCGGTCGTGAATTGGGAAATAAAATCCAGATGTCTGTATTGCCTGGGTGAACAATTCCGCTTTTTTTCATGAAAAGCGAAGCTAATTGGTTTATGATCTGTGTATATTACAAAGTGTCTGGCCTCAAGCATGTGTCGAAAGTATTTAATGGCTTCATAAATTGCAAGAAGTTCGCGATCATATGGCGAATATTTCTGTTGTGCTGGAGTTAATCTATGCGAAAAGAAGGCTAAAGGTTGCCACTTGTTATTTTTAAATTGCTGTAAAACGGCACCAATTGCTGAATCCGAGGCATCGGTTACTAATGCAAGGTTAGCTTCACAATCTGGGTGAGCTAGTAACGTTGCATTGCATAAGCTCTCTTTACTTTCATTGAACGCTTCAAGTGTGTCTCCATTCAGAGTGATTGATTGTGAATTTTTGACATTACCCGCTAATAAGGCATTTAGTGGTGCTTGTATTCGTGCAGCGTGTGGTATAAAACGTCGATAAAAGTTTAACATTCCCATAAATCTACGCAACTGTTTAATATTGGTAGGAAGAGGAAAATCTTTTATAGCTTTAACTTTAGCATCAAGAGGTTTCGTACCACTTGCTGATATCTGGTAACCTAAGAATGTTACCTCGTTGGATCCGAATACACACTTTGAGACATTGATCACTAATCCATAACGTTGCAATCTGGAAAAAACTTCTCGTAGATGCTTTTTATGTAAGGCTTCATTTTTTGAAAAAATCAAAAAATCGTCGAGATATGTATAACAGAAATCTAAACCCCTAGTAATTTCATCAACAAATCTTTGAAAAGTTTGCCCAGCATTCCGAAGACCGAAGGTCATATATGGAAATTCAAATAGCCCAAAAGGAGTTGTAATTGCCGTTTTTGGAATATCTGTTTCACAAACAGGTATTTGGTTGTAAGCCTTAACTAAATCTATAGTGCTGAATATCTTACAGCCCTTTATGTTATGTGTGCAATCATGAATGTGTTTAATAGGATACCTGTCTGGGATGGTTCTAGCGTTAAGCATCCGATAGTCACCGCATGGGCGCCACCCATTATCTTTTTTAGGGGCTAGGTGCAGTGGTGATGACCACGCACTTTCGGATGGTCGCGCTGTTCCACTTGTTAACATCTCTTCAAACTCTTGTTTAGCTATTTTTAACTTATCTGGAGCAAGACGACGTGGTGCACTACATATTGGAGGGCCAGGTGTTGTACGTATGTGATGTACTGTAGAGTGTGTGGTCGTACGATTTACACCGGGTGGTCGAGTGATTTCAGGAAACTCTAATAAAATTTTGTGATAAATCGTATTGTCTAAAGGTATTTTAATAGAATGTATGTTTGCAGAGTCATAAACTAATGAAGCAACAGATGATAATTTTGTAATGCTATCTAACAATCTCTTATTACGACAATCTACTACTAGTTGATAGTATGCTAAAAAATCAACACCAATAATAGCTTTGGTAACGTCTGCCACAATAAAACGCCAGGTAAAACTTCTACGAAGTCCAAAGTCTAATTTAAGATTAATGTGACCGTAAGTGTTGATTATAGAACCGTTAGCTGCTCGAAGTTGGTAGTCTGTTTTGTTAAGTTTCTCTTTTACTAAAAACCGAGGATAAACACAACGATCGCTACCAGTGTCCACTAAAAAATGAATTTTTGATGTGCGATCGGTGATGAATAGGCGACCTGTAGTACTTGGGCAATCATTGGCCGCCATTATTGATTGCCCTTGTAGTTTTCCATCTGATAATCACAAGGCTTTGAACAACGTGTGGCTTTTTTACCAAATTTCATATGGTACCAGCAAACTGGATATCTTCGGTAACTAGAGTTCAGTCGAGGTGGTGGAGACCGGGATCGAGATACATTTCTTGTACGAGAACGCGCACTTCGGGACTGCTGCAATGTTAGTTGTTGTACTTGGTCACGCAATGCAGCTACTTCTTTTAAAATATCATCCAATCTGTTTTCTTGACCAGTTGAGGCTACATGGTGCTCCGCTGAAGTAATATCTAGGATACGATCTGCAAGGTCTGCTAAAGTTTCTAACGAAGCAGTGGGTTGAGCTGCGAGTACTACCTGTACATTGTGAGGAAGTCTATCAATCCAGATAGTTCTCAAAAAATTATGTGGTATTCCAGGCCCTGCTAGACCTTGCAAATGTCTCAGAAATTGAGATGGCTTACGGTTTCCAACTTCTTCGTGAACAAGCAATTGCCTAGTTTTCCTTTCCTGAGAATCACTTACTCTACGGATTAGTTCCGTTTTCAATTTTTCGTACTGATTGGACTTGGGTGGGTTTGTAATTACGTCTTTAATTTCTCGAGCGTACAGATGATCCAATTGACCAATCACGTAGTTAAATTTAGTAGTATCGCTAGATATGCCAGAAACGGAGAACTGTGCTTCGACTTGAGCGAACCATATTTCGGGTTCTTCTGGCCAAAACGGAGGAAGTTTTATACCTACTTTGAATAATTCAGGTGCAGTTTCTTCCGAGTTTTGCGAAGTGTATTTTAATAAATCATTTTTTTCGTTGGTCGACATCTTTTCGTGTCCTAGTTCGGGGTCACCAGTTTAGGAAAACATTTAATAATTATACACTTACAATAATATATTAGCAATGACAGATTCCTAGCTCATGACAATGCAAAAACAGAAGACCGTCCATTTGACATTTCGTAATATAAATTTTATAACACGAAGTGAGAGAGTCGCAGTAAAAAGGTTAGTAGCACGTAAACATGCAAATAGAGTTCCTACAAGTGTATATGTAATAGATATTCCACGCGAACGAAGTCGTGGGTTAGTCTGATATAAAATTTGTTTACGTTTGTCTCACATTATTTCTTCTTACATAGAAAATATCTAATACAAGTAAATTACATCCTGGAGTTGCTTTTTAACCGACTTCAAAAAAGGAGAAGGTTCTCAATTCGACTGTTTTTTTTTTTGTTTGTTACCTCAGAACTTTGGACTGGGTGAACCGATTTCTTTTCTTATTTGAAAGCTGGTACTTCCCGTGTGGTCTCATTTGTGTGGCATCGACTTCCAATACATCTCCAGATAGCGTATATATTCGTATCTTTTATTTAATTCGGTTAATTTAATAAATTATTTATTTTCCGTTTTTTAGTGCTTTATGGGTTTTTGATCGATATTGAAGTTGGATATTTTTTTTAAACCCGTGTGACAGAATACCATCTTCGAATTACCAAAATATGTTATCTATAGGTGAGTTCCGGTAGCTATACTTAAGAGTTACCTACTAGGGTTACAGTGACATTTTAAACCATATCATAATTTAACATAAGATGAAATTGCAATCAAACGTCAAAATCTATAGTAAAAACAAAGTCCTCTGTCACGTCTGTCAGTCTGTTCAAGATAATCTCAAAAACTACTAAATCTTCATGGGGTTTTCACCTGTAGATAAATTGATTCATAAAGAAGGTATAATTATATAATATTGTATAATTTGCTAAAGTTTTTTTATCATCAGAGCGGAACAACGTTCGCCGCATTTGCTATTAAAGTATAAAAAAAGGCACAAGAAGTATCATGATCTCTACCTACGGTACCTAGCCTATCCTATATTTTAGTAGTTAAATTTTGTACATTGTTAAATTATATATACGTTTGGTCTCGCAACTTCGTACTTGAGAAAATAGTTTTGCTGTTTTACTGAAAATGGATATTTTAATTAGGTTAAAGTTAGATTGATTTTTATTTATTAATGATTAATTATTGCCATTACTGTCGTACTTAACCTTTATTACTAATTTTACATGGTATATAAATAAAAAACCTATGGAAAAGAATAAAGATATGTACCTTAATTCTTTGAAAAGTGCTGTAAAGTTATCTGATAGTCTCATCTAGGTTGCTTGAGACATTTCGGAGATTAACTCTACAACCATAAATTGATATTTTTATATTATATGAATTATTTGTCAATCAGATACGTGAAATAATTATTTACGTGAAAGCCTTATTCTTTCTTTAAGAATAAATCCTATCCTTTATACTGTGAAAGGTATAATATTGCGAATTACATTTCTGACGTCATCAGATGACTCTTCAAACAGACTGTTAGTTTTTTTAAAGAAATATTTAAACAACTCGCTACCGCTCATAGATTGGGTCTCGACAATAATTTATTGCCATAATATTTTTCACGTAGGACTTGCGTAGCTACTAGACTTCCATTAATCCATGGTGACTGGACATCGACACTTTACTGAGAGTATTTTTCACAGGTTTTATATTTTTTTTGCTTTAACATTTCTCATGTCGTATGCCGCTTTGACACTGTTTGAACAAAAAAATGTTGTACATTTATCCTATATATTTATCTTTATGTATAAATTTCTTCTGTGCGTGTGTATGTCGCTGTACTCCTTCAAAACGGTTGAACCGATTTTGACGAAATTTTGTGTGCATGTTCCAGTAGATCCAAGAATGGTTTTGATTCACAATTGGACGTAGTAGGTGGCGCATCTTAAAGCAGGACAACGCCCACAGGGCCCGCTTGCTATATATAACTGTTAATGTAAGTTTGTTTGGGAAGCTTTCACGCCTTATTAATTCGCCCGATCATTATAAAATTGTACATAAACGTGTAACCGCGAGCAAAAGCTAGTTTGAAACAAATTACGTTGCCGTTATATGAAAACTTCCATGTACCGTACATCGGTATAACTGAATAGATTTTTCTATACTTGTATTAAAAACATATGTTTTTTTTATATACTTATGTCCTACCAGTTAGATATTAATAATTCATATACAATTGGTACCTTACTTATAAAACAAGTCTATATTCTAATATTATACTGCAACCCTTAGGACCTAAATAATTATAAGAGAAAATGCAAGTTACAGGTTACACTAACTAAGAACTGAATAATATCGCGGCGCGGCCTACCTGGAACTGAAGAAGAGTTGGCTGCCTGAGAATAATCATGCATTACCTATAAAGGCCGAACTGTAAATGCCTATGTTAGTGAGGCACAATGTTTCGTACCTCAGACGCGCGGTAGACTTATTATGCAGTAATCTTGCTTTATGGGGAAATAGCGTATCTTTAAAAATATACGCAAGTAAAACCACCACGCATAACTAGTAAGATTATGAAGAAATTTATTGGGTGAATGTCTTCGAATATCAAAAACTTTACTCGGTTTTGACTCACGCAAGGTACATTAATTTTAATATAATGGGAATATGATTTATCTTAGCGTATTAGTTTTTTATTTAAATTATAAATTTACAAATTCTATCTATAATTTCATTTAAATTATCTACGAACTCTGTTATACTTTTTAATCGATTTCTAATCATCTACATATTATTTAATTACAAAAGTAAGCACCATTAAGTTACGTAGAAAAAATATTCTAGTATTTAATTTGAGCTCGCTTTAGGCACCTAGACTAGGCACTGCGTATACTCACCTTGACACAGTTACGAACAGCCGTCTTTATTACAGCCCAGAATGGAGGTAATTAATTTAAGCAGATATTAAATTTTGACGGCCAACGTAGGGACGAAGCGAGATTAACAGGGTATTTGGACTCAAACCTAAGATATGTCAGAAAGAAGAGTAAATAAATACAGACGCGATATTTAATATATGTGTAATATTTCAAAATGAGCTGAAACCAATTTTAATCGTTCGTATAACATGTTTAATTTTTTTAAGAATACACTGAGAACGAAGTTTAAATTTTGCCGGCCATAAGGTTTAACACGTTACATTTACGTTTTTATTATATGTATAGATCTTACAATAAGTAAACTTTTTTTTATTGAAGCACGACATGATGACTGCACTATGTCTGATGTTAAGCATAGTACAATCCAAAAACATCGGCAACCACCGATAGACAGATTATCCATTACCGGTCGCCGCTGTCATGCCGGCCATAATGACGAAAGTCACCCGGTACTGGATATGCACAGGCTGATCCCGAAACGCGACGCGCAGACGCGATTCACTATGACGGGCTTTTTCGCCATATACATGGTGATTGCGACCCAGTCGGGCTGTAAAACCCTACCACCCCGCTTTCGCCATTGCCTCCGTTATTGATCAGCAGGGTGCACACGTGCAGGTGAGGTTGGCTTGGGTGTCTCAAGTCTTAAGATGTTACTCGATGCCACTTACACACCAAACTATTTCTTAGAAGCTCTTTTAACATAACACTCAAAAACTAATTGTGCCGTAAAGTTATTTGAAACACTGTAAAAGGACACATCTGTAATGTTTGTAATCGTTGGTTCAAGGGTCTCAGAGACCATAAAAACCGCAAGTGCCCTCTGGGCCTTGAGGGTGCGGATGAATATTTTACGTGAAGCCAACCAGTAGAATTTATAGTTTGACAAAACACTTTACGTCGTACATAAATAATATGTAAATATGAGAAGCCATTTGTTAAGGGAAAGGTCAAAAGGTCACGTGGTTAAACTGAGATCTTACCATAACAATACATTATGACAGAATAACTTAATTAGCACCACAATATGATATTGTATTTTATGGTGTTTTCAACATCTGTTTCATACATTAATACATGTCGGCACAAAGACTCTAATCACTCCCAAATACTTATTATATAGTCGAAATATGTTTTTATTATGTCACTCTACTGTAAACAGACAAATTCATATAAACATGGCCGATACTTAGACAACGATTATATCCTCCAATTCTTCAAACAGAGCATGCTGACGGCCATGCTGGAGTAACTCCAGATTACGTCACTATGACCTGGTGGTTAATTTCGCTGCCGCATATTCGTCGCCACCCTACTCAGCAGCGTCTTAAGCCTTAATTCCATTCCAAGCGGAGAACACTGCTATCAAGATACAATGAGACTACATTCACTAGCTAACCATATAAACGACATATACGTTTCACAAATGCATTGCAAAAACAACTTAGCTTGATACGCGATTTTGCATTAACTGTACTGTTACCCACAAATCCAAGTCCGTCCACTTTGTCAGCCTTATACTTGTTGCCATACGGCTGAATGCCTTAAGTGTCACCCAAAAAGCACCATGAACGTCTAAAGACTCGTGATACCAACAGCGTATAGTCAGTTAAAAAAACAAACGATATAGCATAGATCCGATCTTTTGCCGTGGAATCCTACAGCGACACCGCATTTACTAGCCAAAAAAAGCGCAGCACTGCACCATTCACACATGCACCCACAGTTGGTACATAGATTATGTAAAGAGACTTTATTTCTTTTTTGATGTGAAACATCTATAGCCGGAGGGTAAACCTGATTGTTGGCGTGGCGACGCAAAACATGAACATTGCATTAATAACGAAATATTCAAAAACATTTGCAACCCTATTTGTATTATCATAAGATTCAAATTGTTTTGTCTGCCACTCGTTCTACTAGAGTTACAGCGGCTTTGACAAATGCCGCCAAATACACCGCACGTACGGCCTAGTTGAATTTTTGTTTTTTTTTTTTTCGATCTGACTACGCTATTGACTTAGCAGTCTTAATAGCTTCACCGGAGTACAAGATTTTTTTTATTTTGTATTTAATAAACATGAATATTTATGTAACAAAATAAATAGTTATTATTTTATGAAACGAATTTATAATGCTTTATCTTGTTATTATGCCATTGCTGAATCCTGTCGTAATCTGTTCTTTTAGGCATATAACTTATACAAAACAATTTCGATGTTTCACATCTGCCAGGTGTCCTGTGATACCTAACTTTTTTTGTTAGTAAGCCTTAGCTAAAATTACCGATCCATTATACATGTACTCGTACAGCGATATACACCGGTGTATATTGCATAAGTGTTTACACATATGATTAGTTAATTCATTTTGATAATTATATTTAATTCGCGGATGCAACGTGACAACCCAAATTCAGCCATTTTGCCATCTTTACGTTTTTGTTGCTTGTAATCAAGCGCGATGAATTTGTATAGTTTATTCCAATCAACAATTCAGAAACAACGATAAGCGATATTCCCGCTTGAATCGTCAGAGCATTCAAATACATGTGAAATTGACCTATGGTCTACAAGTACAATTAAACAATTAATATGTCATCGCTCTTCTAAAGGGCATCCTCCGTGTGACCACCCATCACTATTAATGCACGCGTAGTAGTATGTATGAAACGTAATAATATATACTATGACGTCACACGAACTCCGTCATGTAAATCGTAAAACGAAACAGAACACATTATTTCTTTAACTAGCCTCTGCCCGCTACTTTGTTCGTGTGAAATAGGTACTTTGGGCTAACGTTAACACGCAGCAGAAGCTCTTAAAAAGAAAAAAACATCCCGATTTTGAAACATATTTCATCTGTGCTCCGCTCCTATTGATCTTAGCGTGATGATATATAGCCTATAATCATTCTTGACGAATGAGCTATATAACACTGAAAAAAATATTCAAATCGGACAAGTAGTTCATGGAGATTATCCCCTACAACGTCACACACAAACTCACAAACTTTACCTCTTTATAATATCAGATTAGTATATTAGTATTAGTATAGATATAGTATAATAGTATAGATTAGTAATTAGTATAGATAAACTAGCTTCGCACGAGTATAGCTTTGAATACAATGAAACAAAATCTTCCTTATTTTATTTTTTGTATTTAATTGCCTCTCCCACTTTCTTAACTATCTTTCTTCTACCCTCCCAATATATTTTTGACAATTTAATGTATGTACGTAAAAACTTTGAAAAACTGAATTTAGTAAAAGACCGGCATAATGTAAATACTAGAAACTGTAATAAACTGGTCGACCCATGTTTCAGACTTTGCAAAACCAGTAATAGTTTTTTAGGTAACAGTGTTAGGTTTTACAATAAAGTCCCAAAACATGTTACCGATTTACCGGACTGAAAACTTAAGCGTCACGTCAAGCGGGTTTTAGTGTCAAAAGGTTATTATAGAGTGGATCAGTATGTGAACGATAATGATGTCTGGAATTCAATTCTCTATGCGCATCCATTAAAAGTTAGTAGACAGCGAATCTTATAAATAATAATTGAGGTTATTCTATGTTAGACTAGCTGTTACCCACGACTTAGTCCGTATGAAATTTAGCAAAAATATGTTGTTTACTGTAAACATGTGCGTATTTACCGCGCTTTAGTATATAAAATTTTATATCTTGATTTATATATATGCAAGATTCAAGACGTCAGTCACCACATTCATTGTTTACAATTTAATATAATAATTATTATTAGTAATTTTGAAGATAGAAGAGGCATCTCTAATAAGATATTAGACAATAAACTTATAGACAATATTGGCACATTATATCATTATCTATTTTAAGTCATTTTTTCATTAGTTTTGTGTACAGTGTAAGTAAGCACTGAGGTACTTATATGGTTGGTTAATATTCCAGATATGTTGGTTATGATAATCCTCATTAATTACACTGTTAGTATCTATATATCTAATGTACACGTTACATGTTACTGTCAGTAGCGTGTGTGTCGTACTTATAATAGTTTTTAAAGAACATTTCTATAATTGTAAATAGTTTCATAATTTAATAATAATTTAATGCAATTTAAAAAAAAAATGCATGCGGAGCTGCGGGTACAGCTAGTTCTAAAATAAAAATGACCAATCACAATAAATCTAATTCTAATCACGAATGAGCCGTAGAATGATTGATATTTGGATGAGGCTTGTATGAGGAGTTCAGTACGCAACAGTATTTTAAGTATTGATTCAGAGAGCGTGGGCGAGGAACCTTCTAGACGAATGGTGCAATGCTTACATGAGACGTCGCAGACTTGCTGATACCATTTCCAAGGATGTTGTTGCAATGTTTACATAACTACGTGGTAGACCTCCAATGTTGTGTCTAGGTGGTAGACTAGACTAAATATGCTGTCTACCATTTACCAGCTGAACACCTGACAATATCTGCAGTTAATATATTGCGTAGTTATGTACTTATGTATGTTTATCTTATATTTTGGTGGTTTCCATTCCTTTACTTGCGCTAAGCCTAGAGAAATATGTAATTGGCAAGAAATTTTCCACTTTAGTTAGTGGCTAATTAGGCAGGCATTAGACCCTAATATAATACTATGGTTCTATTACCATATTTATTTTTACATATATAAAAATAGCCTCTGCCCGCGACTTCGTTCGCGTGGAATAGCTACTTTGGGCAAACACGCAGCGGAAGCTCTCAAGAGAAAAAAAAACCCCGATTTTAAAATATAGTTCATCGGGGCTCCGCTCCTATTGATCTTAGCGTGATGATATCTATAGCATATAACCATCCTCGATAAATGAGATATATAACACTGAAAGAATTCTTCAAATCGGACCAGTAGTTCCTGAGATTACCCCCCACAACGTCACAAACTTACAACGTCACAAAGTCACAAACTTTACCTCTTTATCTATATTAATACGAGAAGCAAAAAAAATTGTACCACTTTTTAACCTATTTCCCCTTAACGGATGAACTTGAAATTTGGCATAGTTAAAGTTTATATGGCGGAGAAGTGCAGAAAGCTGTTTATTTTATATAAAATGCATTAGAAGTACATTAAATTTATTAAAATATGCACTACTCACACTACTGCTTGAATTTTACATAACGTATACACACATGTAAATAAAAAAGACATTTTGACAGCCGTCAATAATTACGAAGTTCAAAAGAGGTTGTGAAGGAGATTGCTGTGCTCGACTGTATGTATTTTTTAACTCTTACGTTCCAATTACCATTGTTCATCCTACATTCAACAATGATATTATAAAATATAACTATTATTGTAATGTTTATTATTTTTTATGGTGAACTCACTTCAAATGATGATTTAATAAAAAAAATGAGCCAAATAATACTGTATATAATCAAAATAAGAATTTTGTTCATAAAAGTAATCCATGACTTAGACCTCCGTGGTTACAATGTTGCAATTCAACCTCATGTAGCATTAAAAAAGAATTTATTTTCAAAAGCTAATGATAGTATTAAAACATCTTTGTATTGGATTCACCATTTGATTGTATTGTGGATCCATTAATTTTCCAAAAGATGATACTGGGCATATCATTATTTCTCATAATGACCAGACTACATTTAATTTAATATCAACCAGAAATATTTATGGTGTCATGGGTTGCGATAAAATTTTTTATTATCGTAAAGTTATGTTTACTTAAAATTTGAGATTTGTTTCAAATTTATAATTAATTTCAATTTCCATTTACACATGGATCTTTTTAAATGTTTATATAATTAAAGATAATAGCGAATAACTGAGTAGCCATGATGAAAACCTTTGATTATAGAAGTATACCTTTTGACAAAAGAACCCAAATAAAGTTAAAACTTTAAAAAATTAATCAACTATGGTCGAATGTCGACCACTGGGCGTCCACTAGTATTATGATAAACTATAAATTAAAAAAGCTAAAAATAAATTACAAAAGAGATATCGGACGGGGACAAGTAACAACCCTGTCCGTTCCGAACGGATCGAATTTATCCCGAATAAAAAATAAGCAACCGGAGTCTTCCTATCTGTGTATTATCGTAGAATCCTAAATCCAACCAATAAAATTAGCCGTCTGTCGAGATTGTAGTGATGTGTGGAGGTTTAAAGTTATCGACATTTTTCTGTTTTTTAATTTTGCCATTAACCATACCAAATATTGATTAAATCAGTGTGTTCAAAGATTTAAACCCAAACGTAGTCATAATATCTATATTGTTACGATTTAATTAGGTTTATGAATAAATTTAAACCGATTTAACAATCCTTATAAATTATAGATTCTTATGAATTTACGCTCATGTAGATATGGGCTGAAAACACTATGAGACGATTTATAAAACAGAATACTTCCATTTTAGTTTCTAGATCTTTCATATATTTATAAATATTTAATATAGTTTATGATCACGGAGTAATAATATGGGTTAGAAGTATCTTTAGAACCTCCTTGCAACATTTGCAAGCGATATTACACTTATCACCTCCACACACATGCACGCATACACGCTCACACATGAAAGTGGAAGGGTTTTGTATTTTTCCCTTATCAAATAGAAATAGTTTAGAAAATTATCCGATACGGAATATATATAAAAATTGTTGAGGTATGTATGCTTGTTACACATATATGTTTCAACAACTCATATATGTATGAAAAGTTAGGTTAGTTCAGATAGGTCGCGAATTGCATGTATCAGGCAACAGCCCAAGCCGAGGTGTGCACCCTTGAGCTAGTTGTCAAATAAAATTGGCTGTGTGCCTTAAGCGCTCGCCTTAGCGGTCCGGTGAAGCTGTTAAGACATTTCTAGGCCAATAGCGTAGTCAGTTTGAAAAAAAAAATGTTATTTATTTGTGCAAGAACATCACTATCAGTTTATCGGCAAGCAGCCAATCGGCACGATGTCTCCCCGTGACGTATTACTGTACATTCTTCTAGCTCAAGCTCTTGATACCTATTTATTTTCAAAGCCCAAATCCACCGGGCTTATTGCAATGCGGTACACTGATTCAGCGGTTGTTTTTCATGGACTAACTCGTGAGGTTAATTTTTTATGGGCTTACTTATATCTTGCAATTATGTTTTATATTGCTATTTATTTATCCATACAATAAGAATCTAAATCTAGTGTCTATAAAAAAATATTGTAGATATCTTGTATTAAGCAATAAAATATATTTCAATTATTTTTACAGATGTCTGTTTGTCTATCTATCTGTCTATTTTTTTTTTTTATTTGAACGCGCATCACTTCCAAAGTATTGCGTTTATAATAAAACCTGACCAAGAAAATCATAAAGCTTGTCCTTGAGTAACATTTAATCTTAGTTTAATTAAAATCCGTTAACTCTATCAAAAGTTATTTTAATTTTAATGACGATGCGACTTTAGTACGAGAGAAAAGTAGATAAGTAAATGGACTTAATCCATTCAGATAATTTTAATAGACACTTTTTTAATTTTTACTTTAGTTTCCACGCGGACAAAGTCGCGGGCACAGCTAGTATGTAATAAAATGACAAAAGGTCAATGGAACCCTAAAAATAGGTAGCCTAGAACTATCTACGGATAATTCCGCATCGAACGGTTTTAGTTCTATGCTAATACGTACAATAGTTTTAACGTGATTCAGCCTCAAATAATCGACATAGGACTATGACCTTATAATAAAACCTACAGTATTTTTTATGTCATAGGAGGCAAATGAACAGACGGGTCATCTGATGTTAAGTGATAACCTTCGTCCAAAGACACTTGTAATACCAGGGGAGTTGCAAGTGCGTTGCCAGCCTGTGTTTGGGGGAAGGAGAAAGGGGGAGGGAAGGAGGGAGGGGCGAGAGTAGGGGAGGTGGGCCCTCCGGCACTCTCACTTACCGAATGAAACGCAACAATGCAACCACTGTTACTTCACGTCGGTTTTAGGTGGCTCTACCACCTACATAATTTAATACTAATTAAACATTTTTGTAATGACACCGTAAATCTCTAGGATATAACATTCAATGAAGATATCGAATTGTAAGTAGCACTTTTTGAGTCAAACGCGCAGAACTGCAGATTCCTATCATTTTATTTGTGTGGAACATATTACTCTATTACAAAGCGGCGAACATCTATCTTAACAATATGCCCTTAGAGTTATTATATCATTATTTATTATTATTTATTTGCACAAACACGGCACGTAGATAAAATTTATACATGTACGTGACGCAATTATGCAGATTAAAGCGGAGACGTGAGGGTCCTTCTCGTACTTTAATCGGATGAAACTTTACTATTGTGACGGGTTATGTCGCGTCGCCCGACCTCTACTTCTGTACTTTCAAAAGTTTCCAACAAAGGGTTTACTATCTTTTTGAAGTTCATACTTTTGAACATTATAAATGTGAGTTTGTTTGTAATGCTTTCACGCTCTAAGTACTGACTCTATCATTATGAAATGTTACCTGCATCAAAATACGAAATCGTACCTAACGCTGCTCGCTACAAAAGACGCCCGCGATATATTTTTTTATCCCGATGAAATAACGTCAGCGAACGATCAGTACCAGCTTGTCTCTCTAAACAGAGCGTGTTCACGCCCACGCCCGCGTAACTACAGATCATGCCGCCGTGGTCTGGGGGTAAATTTCGCTCCCGCACACCAGATTAAGCCCCCTCGGCAGCCACTCAAGCCTAGGCCCGTTCCCTCAGTGTGGAGCACTTGAGTGCGCTGCTCGCGCGATAGAGTGACACAAAATCTTACATCACTGCGAAAACATTACACATGTCACCCTCACACACGTGCACGCATCATGCTAACACATGAAAGTGGAATTGTTTTGTTTCTTTCCCTTATTGAATACGATATATATATAAGACTTGTTGAGGTATGTATGCTTGGTACACATATATGTTTCAACAACTCATATATATATGAATAGTTAGCTTAGCTTAAGTTAGCTCAGATAGGTCGTGAATTCCATGTATCAGGCAGCAGCCCAAGCCGAGGTGTGCCGTGCGCCCTTGAGCTAGTTGTCAAATAAAATGAGTGCCTTAAGCGCTCGCCTAAGTAGTCCGGTGAAGCTGTTAAGACCTTGCTAGGGTAACAGCGTAGTCAGATCGAAAAAAAAAAAGTTACATCCACGTTGTCACACATATAAAAAATCGAGCCGTCACAGTACGCCTGACAGATGTGAAACATCAAATTATTTTGTATAGGTTGTATGTAGAAGATAACAAATTTTACCATATATTTGCGCAGTCAGGTAATTACACGGACTCGAAAAAAGCGTATCTGCGGACATGACCTCATCACACAATGAAATCAAACAAAAGGTCGATAAATCATATAACGTTTATGTTATGAATATCTGTATCGATATGGGAGTGTTTGAATACATCAGGTCGCGGCGAACCCCATTCATCGGGTCGGAAAGGTCAAATGTTGTCCTTATCCTAGTTCTATAAAGGTCATTTGTCAAACGCCGGAGCGACGCGACGCGACGGTCAGTTACGAATTGTCGCAGATTGATTTATCAACTCGCCTTTGTAATACGTCTAAATAACCTACTTCTGTGGTTTGATTTAGTTATTTTACTAAAATTATGTTAGTGCTTTAATATACTTAAGGTAAAATTGTGTAATAGTGGTTCATGACAATAACATCAATAAACAAAAGATTGATGTTAGAATTACAGTCCTCGAGAAATCTTTTGACTGCATTGAATATGTATTGTGCAGAACAAAATTTAGGTATAAATATGTATTTATTACTTATATTACTTTTAATAAAACTGTACCTAGGCCAAATCTGTACATCAATTTTTTTTTGTAAATTATAAGCGGGTTAGACTTTGTTATCGATATAGAAGTTTAAAATAATCCTTTAACAATTTTTAGCTGTCTATTCCTGTGAACACATATCACTCCGAAAGTACTGAACCAATTTTGACGAAACTTGACACAAAGGTAACTAATATTATAAAGTTACATCTAGGATACTTTTTGTCCCATAAAATGTAAGGGATTCTCGAGGATAACGGACGAAAGTCAAAAAATTGTAGTTAATTGAATTTCTTTGCGTTATATAGCAGACAGAAAAGCTAAAAATTTAAGGTATATTTCATTATCACCAATATAGGTAGGTTAGTTTTTTTTGTATCATATAGGAGGTAAACGAACATGCGGGTCACCTGTTGTTAAGCGATCACCACCGTCCATAGACACTAGTAACCCCAAAGGAGTCGCAAGTGTGTTGCCAGTCTGGGTTTGGGGGAATGGAGAGGGAAAGGGAGAGGGGAAGAGGGGAGGGGAGGGCTCTCACTGATGGAACGAAACGCAACAATGCAAGCACTGTTACTTCACGTCAGTTTTCTGTGGGTCCGGTGGTGCTACCCCGGACGAGTCGACCCATTCATGATGAAACCAATAATAGCTTCAGCGTGTCTCTACCACCTCCAATCTTATCTTAATAGAACCCGGTAAGTGCTGTTACGAATGGATTCTACGCTTATTTTACAGGATTTCTCTCATACCAGCTGCTAATGTATATGTTTGAGTGAGCCCCTGGTTAGTTTCAATTTACAATTGGAAACGATAGGTGTGGCTGCAATCGGGTTTTAAGTTTATTACAATTTTTCGTGTTTAAAAATACAATTGAAAGCGGTGATAACCGATTTAGTGCAGACGAAGTTGCAAGGATTAGCTAGCATATATATAACATTGTGATAACTAAAAGATATATGAATACTGATTTTAGATTCATGTAATAATAATAATTAATATAATATTGCTATTTTGGGGTGTAACGAGTAACATTTTAAGACTTGAGACACCCAAGCCAACCTCACCTGCACGTGGTGCACCCTGCTGATCAACGAACGAGGCAATGGCGATAGCAGGATGGTAGGGTATTACATCCCGACTGGGTCGCAACCACCATGCACATGACGAAAAAACCAGTCATAGTGACTCGCTTTTGCGCGTCGCGTTTCGGGATCAGCCTGTGCATATCCAGTACCGGGTGACTTTCGTCATTATGGCCGGCATGACAGCGGCGACCGACGATGGATGATCTGTCTCGCGGTGGTCGCCGCTGTTTTTGGATTGTACTTTGCTTACCATCAGGCATAGTGCAGTCACTTTGTCGAGCTTCATTAAAAAAATATATATATTACACTTAAGCCCAAACTTACGGCTGTATTCAAAGCTGACAAAGCGGTTGACGAGGACTGTATTTTCTCACACATGTTTTCATATTAATTAATATGGTTTATTTCCAATACAGTACCTACATATTATCTCTCTGGGGCTCAAAATACAGTATCTACCACCCTTTGGTGATTCATGTATGGGACATGTTACTATTTTAGATAATTTTACATTATTACACCGAATATTTAGCAATCATGTTTAAAACATGTATTTCCCACACTTGACATTGGCGGAATCGCCTACATAAGCAGAGGCCATACCGAAGAAAATGGGTGTAATTTATTCACCTTCTGCACCAAGATGAAGGCGGGCAGCGCCATATGTATAGGGCAGTGACAAAGTCTTCATCCAAAAGAGCCAAATATGAAAAACACATAACTAAAATGTATTCAAACAGTCTATTTTTAGCTAAGTTTATATAGATATATTTTTATACAAATATTTAGGATTAATAGTGAACTCTCGATGTCTTTTTTGTGAGCGATTAGCCGTGCTTTCTAAAAATGTACCTTATTTCTGAATGCTTATGTTTCACAAATGTTTACTCGTTTCATACAAAGCAACTTAATTTATACCAATATTATAAAGAGGTAAAGTTTGTGAGGCGGTGGGTGTTAATCTCAGGAAGTACTGATCAGATTTGAAAAATTCGTTTAGTGTCATGTAGCTCTTTTATCGAGGAACGCTAATTATCAATACGTTAAGATCAATAGGAGCGGAGCACCAATGTAGAATGTTTCAAAATCGGGTTTATTCCTTCTGAGAGCTTCCGCTACGTGTTAGCACAAAGTGAATATTCCACGCGGACGAAGTCGTGGCAGAAGCTAGTATATAATATTCCGTGTCTGCACTAAAAACTTTGGGAAGAACCACAATTAAATAGTGAAAGAGCCACATTTGGCCTGCAATCCACGGATTGCCGACAACTTCTATAGGATACTAGCCTCTGTCCGCGACTTCGTTCGCGTGGAATAGATACATTGAGCTAACGCTAACACGCAGCGGAAGCTCTCAAGATGAAAAAAAACCCGATTTTTAAATATTCTTCATTGGTGCCCCGCTCCTATTGGTCTTAGCGTGATGATATATAGCCTATAACCATACTCGATAAAAGAGCTATATAACACTGAAATAATTTTCAATTCGGACCAGTAGTTCCTAAAATTATTCCCTACAATGCCACAAAGTACAAACTTTACCTGTTTATAATATTAGGATATATTTAACAAACCTATCATGAATCATCACAACATCACATAAACCAAGATTAATATGGATTATGAACGCTAAGGCTGTATCATCACAAGACCCAGCTGGCGTTATCAAAAATATCAAAAACTACTGAACTGATTTACCATTATATGTAATACTATGACACCTACCATTTTGACGGCAACACAACACTAGTCCATTCTAAAACGATGGAGCGCCATCTATTGCCACCTTTCGTAAACATATCTAATGTAATGTAGCTATACAGAGAAAAATTCTTATCTTCTTCTGTATAAATAAAATAATCTCTCAAAAATTACTGGATCATTTTCGACATTTTTTTTTAGATTTACTTCCTAGACAGTCCGAAAAATATTGATGTGTTTTCTTGCGTTTTTTCTTTTCTTTCGAAATGACTACGCTATTGACCTAGCAAGGTCTTATCAGCTTCACTGGATTGTGTTTTCTTGCCATGGAGAAAGTGATGTAGTGATTATGTTTTAATTAATGACGCAGCCGTGTCATATATAGTTTAATCTATGATTATCGAATTACATTATAAATTAACAAACATTGTGAAATAAATTATGATACTTTTTAATATCACTGAAAATATGTATAAGAAATGTTTGATATGTGACCTATTTTCATCTTCATCATATGTGATGACTCGAGTAAAATCACTTGAAATATTAAAGACGATATCTCGCCTCCCATCACACCGTAACGTAATAAATATATATAAAATTTATAGCTGCATATCTCAAATTTAAGAACAATTAACGTTTAACATGCTAATTTAATAGTATTTTTTAAAAAAGGCCGACAACGTTTTTGCGACTCCTCTGGCGTTGCTAGTGTCTACGGACAAGGGTAATCTTAACATTGAGTGACCCGTCTGTTCGTTTGATATAAAAAACTGATTATATTAGTTCTCAAAAATGTACCATAATCTAATACTCGAAACACCAAACATCAGATTGAGGCCCGCATCTTAACAGAGCTAACAATATATAATGTCTTATTAACCAAAGAAAAAAACTGGTAATTTCCTGTTTAATCTTGTAAGATTTTTAATTCTGATTATAATTTTATCCTTATAAAATTATGCCAAAACTAATGAACTTAGTTATACGCAAAAAGAAATCAAAATAATATGGTATCCGCACTGAAGCATCGTTTGATAATTATAACCAAAAATATCCCTTTATCCATTAATTCTTATATCTAATTTTATTTATAATTTGGAATTTAAAAAGCTTGAATGCTATATATACACCATCTAACAAATGAACCCACAATAATATTAAATCTCTGCTCTAATGTAAGTAGATAGATTTTTTTGATTTTATTATTAATTGTGAATCTAATCTAAAAACTATTATTTAATACGGTACATGTTCTGTAAACAATAATATCAAATAAATTTCAAAACATACATATTTATTTAATTTATTTACAATAGCAGTCGTAGTGTCTTAAACATACGGAAAAAAAAGAGTTGCGTGATTTAATTCAACCAAAGCTGTTTCTATTCATTCAAGCAATTTTATTACCTTGAATTTATTTTTTACAAGGAAAGCAATGCAATTTTAAAACTACATCTAAGCTTATCAAACAAAATAATCATTTTCTTCACTAAATTCGCTGAACTTTTCTCCTCTCGAACAAATTTGATTCATTTTGATATAATGTACGTCTTCGACCAATGAAATTTTAATAAATTTGTGGACAAATATTCATTATGACTATTTTTGAAATCACAATTTGAAGTCACAATAAAAATATTACTTGAAGATCCTAACTATTATTATAAACCCAAATGTCCTCTATTTAATTTAGGCCCTGACAGACCTAGACAGAAGCTCAATCTGGTTTACATAATCTCTTCGTGTTATATATTTTTACAAAATATAAATAGTTACATTCGTTACTATGAATGCACAGAGAGGGGCGTCTTTTCCAGAGATCACAATCGTTCAAATATTGATTCACCCTATACTTATGGTTCTTGAACTTATTATCCATCAGTAATGTGTTTTGGACCTTGGTTATAAAACCTAACACTATTACCTAGAAAACTGTTTTTGGACTTAGTGAACCTTGCAGTATGGAATGACCAATTTGTTTCTGTTTCTAATATTTAAATCATGTTAGTCCTTTACTAGATCCAGCATATCTAAACTTTTGCGAACATATATCACCAAGAATCTATTGTGAAGGCAAAGTTAAGATACTGTATTCCTGAAACTTAGTTTTTAATGATTTGCAAAGCCCATATTATACATTGCTCAAATAAAAATGTGTAGTTGTTTGTTATACCTTAACTACCGAGCCGATCATCACAAAATTTTACGTTTACATTGTAAGGCTATCTTTTAAACTATTTATTTTCCGGTTTTTAGTGCCTTATTTTTATGCCTCTGATTAATATTGAAGTCGGTTAATACTTTTTGTTGAAAATTTACTTTATTTTTCCATTTTTAGTGTACATAATTTTTTTAAAACATGCGGTTCACTTGATGGTAAGTGATCACCGTCGCCCATGGATACCTGCAACACGAGAGGAATCACAGATGCGTTGCCGGCCCTTAAGAAAGGAGTAGACTTGTTTCTTGAAAGTTGTGTTACTTTGTCAGGGATCCCATAATCAGAACCTAACCAAACTCTCATCAAACTACCCTTGAAGAACACCCTTTACAATAAAAAAGGAATCATCGAAATTGGTTGGCATGATATTGAGTTATTCGTCTATTTGTCGTATACACACCAAATGCAAATTTAACACTTATACGGTTTTGCACTGGATGCCGTTGACAGAACTGGACCAAAAATGGGACCACACGGGAAGCACTAGCTTTCAAATAAAAAAGAATCTTCAAAATCGGTTCAGCCAGTCCAAAGTTATGAGGTAACAAACATAAAAAAAAAAAAAAAAACATACAGTCGAATTGATAACCTCCTCACAAGTTTTAGTCACGTTATAACTTTTCTTGCTGTTTCATTCTTGTCGACCCCGAAATCGAACGTCATTCTGGTAGGAAAATTCCAAAAACAACATCAGCAATTCATGTTGTTTCCAGTAATTACAATTAAATTAGTACCAAAATACTTATATATTTGAAAATTCAATTAGTCGCTAATTTTTTTTTAAGTTGCTAGATTGAAAAAGTCGTTAAACATCTTCAAAATCCGCTAGATCTCGCGACAAAGTCGCTAAAACGACAATAGTGTACCACTGTTATGTACACCATACCATGGCAATACAAGAACATATTTTAGGATTATGATTTCCTAATGATGTAATAAGATGTTTGCGTTCATCGACCATCGACAATACTACCAACACCAATTTCCTTTAACACAGTATTACGAACGCTAAGGCTGTATCTTCAAGAGATGCAGCTGGGCGTTATCAAAAATATCAAAAACTACTGGACCGATTTGTCGTTCAACGGCATTGTTACGACACCTACCATTTTGACAGCGACACATCGCTACTCCGTTCTAAATCGTTACAGCGCCATCTGTTGCCGCCGTTCGTAAACATATCCAATACATTATCGCTCTCCATAGAGAAGGATTCTTATCATGTTTTATATAATAAAATAATCATCAAAAATTACTGGATTATTTTCGACATATTATTTATTTTAATTTTTAAACAGGCCTGATCCAAAATATTGATACATTTCAATATTTAGGAAAAAAATTAAATATATACTAATATTATAAAGTTTGTAAGTTTGTGACGTTGTGAGGGGTAATCTCTGGAACTACTGATCCGACTTGAATAATTCTTTCAGTGTTATATAGCTCATTTATCGAGAATGGTTAAATGCTATATATCTTCACGCTAAGGCCAATAGGAGCGGAGCACAGATGAAAAATGTTTCAAAATCAGGATGATTTTTTTCCTTTTGAGAGTTTCTGCTGCGTGTTAACGTTAGCCCAGAGTAACTATTACTACGCGGACGAAGTCGCGGGCAGGGGATAGTATATCATATGATGCAAACGAACAGACGAGTCAACTGAAGTTAAGCGATAATTGCCGTCCATAGACATTAGCAACACCAGGGGGGTTGCAAGTACGTTGACAGCCTGTGTTTGTGGGAAAGGGGGAGGGAGGGAAGGAGCTGAGGTGGGCCTCCGGCGTTCTCATTGACCGGACGAAATGCAACAATGCAAGCACTGTTACTTCACTTCGGTTTCCTGTGAAAGTTTTGTCCTACCTCGGAAGAACCAACCCGTTCAAGCTGAAACCAGTAATAACTTCGGCGTGACTCTACCATTACATTTGTAAAAATATAAAAGTATTTACATTATTAGTTAAATTATGGCCGTAAAGATATAACTAACATTATTAGCAAAAAAGTCGGTGTGACAGCCGGAAATAAGGTATCCGATCCACCGTCGTAAGCGATGAAAAATCACCCCCGATGTGAAGTAAATGCTTTCATTAGCCACGCAAAAGGCGACGGGTAAAAAATGATCCGTCTACTTACCGTCTTAAAGGATTAATGTTTAAGTATACGGATATTGAAATAAGTGTTATGAATATTAAAATTAGGGTTAACGTAGGTGGTTTTTTTGTAGATTTTTTTAAATAAAATCGTTTATTAATTAAGTCTCAAGGTAAAAGCGTTTAATACACTTTACCTATTTACTTGGTAACAATTTTATTTTAGACTTATTTAGATCTACTTAAGGTATATTTTTCATTGTATTTTACATGATGGAGATAGCCAGGTTAGAGTAGTAGACTCGTGACGCATATTCTTCTCAAAGGAAGGCCTATGTTAGAGATAGAAAGTGAGATAGGAATACCTTACTAAACCTCTCAAAAATGTAAATATATTATACTGTAGAAAGGTAAAGATCAACAACGATGAACTAACATTCTTAGAGATGAAAAAAAATATATAACAATACTATCGGTCTCGGCGGACGTTGTCCTGCCTTGATAATAAAAAAAAAATTCAACCGCAGTGCCACCTACCACGTCCAATTGTAAAACTAAACCATTCTCGGATACACTGGAACACGCACGCAAAATTTCATCTAAATTGGTTCAGCTGTTTAGGAAGAGTTCAGTGACATACACACGTACAGAAGAAATTGTGACGTTTGGAGTTTGTGACGTTGTAGGGGGTAATCTCAGGAACTACTCTTCCGATTTGAAAAATTCTTTCAGTGTTGTATAGCTCATTTATCGACAAAGGTTATAGACTATATATCATCACGCTAAGAGCAATAACAGCGGAGCCCCAGTGAAAAATGTTATAAAATCGGGATTTTTCTTTTTTAGAGCTTCCACTGCGTGTTAGTTAGCCCAGAGTAACTATTCTACGAGCTTGAAGCCGCGAGCAGAGGTTAGTATATTATACTGTAGAAAAGAAAGATCAACAACGATGAACTAACACTCTTAGAGCTGAAAAAGAAATATAATAATATACATCAGAATTCTTTGGTACATTGATGAATTTTGAGCTTTATGTATATTTTTATATTGTTACAACTTCAGCTCTATATGATTATAGGAACTATAATCAGTATATAAACAGGCGAAGTTAAAACTGTGCGGTACCTTTTTGTCCTCTATATTACAACGGGTTAGTAGCTATTGACGAGCTTTAGTATTTGTTGTTAAAAAAAATAGGAAAGAGTATAATTTTTTTAATCTAATACCTTTAAACAAGCAATTCTGGTATATTTTTATATATTCAGGATCTCGGAAACGGCGTCAGCGATATCCGTGAAACTTAGTATATAGGTGGTTTCTGGAACGATATACCGATCTAGCTTGATTTCATTCATAGAAAAACTTTTTTATCTGAGTTTTCAGGCAATGACAAAATATAGCTAGAATATAAAGGTAAATTTCGCCGCCGCTGTTAAAACAAAAATAGCTCGGATGGAAATCGTCTGCTTCGAAAATCCGTCTAACACCAGTTCGAATCCGAGTGACAGCAAAAGCGATCTTTTTTATATTTTTTTTTATAATAAAAATTGCTAATTTTGTGAGGCGAAACCTAACAGTATATTTTGATTTAAAAATGTTTTTAAAGAACCGAGCTAGCCTCGGTCGTCCATGTGGTACCTAGTACCTACTTGTCCTTGTCATAGAAGATCTAAAGCCTTTCCTATAAGTTCTCTATTCTTCTTACTTCATGATACTTGCATATACTAATCATACTAATATTATAAAGAGGTAAGAATTGATTGTTTGTTTGCATTGAATAGGCTCCTAAACTACTCAACCGATAAAAAAAATTCTATCACCTTTCTGAAGCTACACTATCTCCGGATGACATAGACTATATTATATTTTCAAAAAATTAGGTATCCTTTTACTAGAACTCCAATAATGTAATCCAAAGTGTAAAAAAATGGCCTAAAATTTCTTAAATCGCATTCGCTACAAAATATATTAATGAAAGAACAAGATACTGTAATATGACGTTGCAGAAGACATTATTTTGCGCCAAACCAATCTTTTCATTATGCTTTGGTTTCATATCGATACACATATTACCCGCCCTTTATAGAACAAACTTGATAGAGATGTCCAATTCCAAGATTAGAATTAACTAGCAATGCTTTGAACTACAATATTGCTGGATACCTGAATAAACGGCGAAACTATGAACAATGAATAGCACACAGCCAATAAGTAAATTCAAATCCGTTGCCGTTTCTATCAATGTTGAGATGAAATGCGATGAATTATTAGGCTTGGCCATAGATTAAATACACAGTATAGAAGAGATAAATCATTTTTAATACATAATTCATGTGGATTGTTTTTGGTATTTGTTTCTTAAAAATTCTTAAATATATATATTTAAACAACAATCAACAAATAAAATGATGCTTTTATGAGTTACGCAGATTTTGTTATACAACATTTTAAATTTGATTTTCGGCACATAGATGTCTACTATGTGTATCATATAATAAGAATGTAAATGTAATGTGTCTGTATTATTAAGAATTTTTGTAAATAAAATTATAAGGAATTAAATACATTTCAATCATTTTTAGAAATGTCTATCTGTCTGTTTATACGAACACGCATCACTGTTGAAGTACTGGGTTGACAATAAAACCTCAACAAGATAATCATAAAGCATATTCTCGAGAGTAACTTTTTTTTATGTCATAATGTAGGCAAACGAACGCCGTCCATAGACATGAGCAACACCATAGGAGTTGCAAGTGCGTTGCCAGCCTGTGTTTTGGGGGAATGGAGATGGAAGGAGGGAGAGAAGAGGGTAGGGGAGAGGAAGGGAGATGGGTCTCCAGCGCTCTTACTTACCGAAAGAATCGCAATAATGCAAGCACTGTTAATTCACGTTTGTTTTCTGTGAGAGGGTGGTACTACCCCAAGCGAGCCGACACATTCGTGCTGAAACCAATAATAGCTTTAACGTGGCTCTGCCACCTTTGTAACTGAGTCTTTGTTTCATTAAAATTGGTGGACTCTATCAAAGTAATTGTAATTTTAATGACGACGCAGATGCATAAACAAGCAAATGGATTAAATACATTCAAAAGACTTTCTTAAACACTATTTAATACATCAGGTTTCAATGTTTAAATGTATCCATTGCCTTCTAATTAAATAACTAAGTTATGTTTATATTAAAACAATCACATAGACGTATATAGGCATAAATAAATTTCATTTGTCAATGATGACCCATCTGTTTTCAATTTATTTCTCTTGTTCATTTAACTATGAATTCGAGACCAAAATTTGAGCTGAGCTTTGAAGATCTTAGTGAAATGTTGATCCAAATTATAACCCTCTGATTGAATACAAGGTTGTTCAATATTATTTTGATTGCAAATTCATTCTTGAATAATGGTGTATATAAATAAATTGATTTATAACTTGCATTTATTCTACTGGTGATTGTAGGAGCTTCATAAATTCTAATAGCTCAAAGAATAACTCTGAAAGAAATCTCTATAAGAAGCGTACGTACAAAAATGGATAACATCTAGCTGAATCGAAAAATAAATGAATAAATCGTATAGGAGCAATGTCTGAACTTGAAAAATATATAATTAACCCTTATTTTATCTTTACTTGTTCATTTGAAGTAACAATTTATGATAACTTTACCTATATTAATATTATAAAGAGGTAAAGTTTGTAAGTTTCTGACGTTGTAGGGAGTAATCTCAGGAACTACTGGTCCGATTTGAAAAATTATTTCAGTGTTATATAGCTCATTTGTCGAGAATGGTTATAGGCTATATATCACCACGCTAAGACGAATAGGAACGGAGCACCAATGAAAAATATTTCAAAATCGGGAATTTTTTTTCTCCTTGAGAGCTTCCGGTGCATGTTAGCGTGCACGAAGTCGTGAGCAGAGACTAGTGTATATAAGTATATATAATAAACATTTCAAATGAGAAGATAATCAGCTTTGAATCAAATTCATTTAGTACTTATAAACATTTTACTGTCGCTAACATAAACGTAAAAAAATAAAATCTATTTTTATTATTATTAGCTATAGAGAATTAACACTTTAAATGGCTACAGTAAACCGAACGATGTATTTATTTATTTATGTATGGTGTAACATCTAATTAATTATTCAATTTTAAATTCAAATAGCCAGATGTTGTTTATGTTCATCGTATTAACGATTAGCAGCCATTTTGTCTCGATTCTAATTTAATGTGCTGCCATATTTTGGTCTAATATTAATGTTTTTGTAAATATATTATAGGGGCAAAGAAATAGACGGGTCACCTAATGGTAAGTGACCATCGCCGTCCATAGACACTAGCAAACTCAGAGGAGTCGCGAGTGCGTTGCTGGCCTTTTAAATAAGAGTATGCTCGAATATTAAGACAATCTATACATATAAAAAATTGAGCCTTCACGGGATGCCTGGCAGATGTGAAATATCGAAATTGTTTTATATAAGTTCTATGGCTGAAAGAAAAGATTACAATAGAAATCAGTTATGGCATAATGAAAAAATTAAGCTAAAAATATACAAATTTGTTGCATAAAATAATGACTGTTTATTTATTCTATTACATAAATATTCATTTTTATTAAATACAAAAATTCAACTAAGCACAGGCACGGTGTGTTTGGCGGCATTTATCAAAAGACGCTAGGTCGTCGGCGCGTGCCGCGTACCACTAGTAGAACGTATAGCCGACAAAACAGTTTGAATCATGTTCAGGCAGATAGCGTTGCAAATGTTTCTGAGTATTTCGTTAATAGTGCCAAGTTGTTTTGCGTCGCCACGCCAAAAATCATGTTTACCCTCCGGCTATAGATGTTTCACATCAATAAGAATGTAAATCAATACTGTCTTTATTTTTTAGAAGTTTTTGAAGAAAATGTTGCAGTTATCTTGGAATAAGTAATAAAATACATTTCAGTCATTTTTAGAAATGTCTGTCTGTCTGTTTGTTTGTTTGAAAACGCATCACTGTTAAAGTATTGCGTTTATAATAAAACTTTTTCAACAAAATCTTAAAACACATCTTCAAGTAACATTTAGTCTTTATTTCACTACACTTGGTTCACTCTATTACAAGTTATTGTAATTTAAATGACGACGCTACTTAAGTAAGAGAGAAAAGTAGATAAGTAAATGGACTTAACATAAAGAATGGAAATGCAAGCGCTATAAAAACAATAACGTCATTAAAACAAAAAAATAGTTAATAATAATTAAACAGTGAATATTTAATAAACTACTAATAATAATAATGTATATATATATATGCGCACGGATACGATTTTTACGTAAAAAAAAACTACATATAAGCAAAAAAAAGGTGCGGACCAAGAGTCTGCAGACTAAAACAAAATATAAAAAAAAAAATGGACTTAATACATTCAGAAGATAAAATCGTTTTTTTTTCTCGAACTGAAAACGCTGTTGACCTGCAGAGGTCTTTACAGCTTCACCGAACTATTGAGGCGAGCGCTAAAGGCACTCAGCCGATTTGGGATGTTTGGGCGACTAACTCAAGGGTGCACAGCACACCTCGGCTTGGGGTGTCGCCTGTTTTGTGCAAAAATGCGACCTATCTTTTTTTTTTTTAACGTGGGGAAATCCCTTATCGATACCCACCCTCCCGGGGGAAAGGGTGGGTTATGTCCGACTCGCACGGACTAAAACCCCACGGTGTACGTCTTCCGCTATGGTTGGGACGGCACGAGATCTCTATAGACTTCATCATGTTGACCCAGCGGTAGGTCCAGCAGCAAAAGCGCTACCGCCAGGCCTCGTCTTGTAAGGAGACAGCCGGGTACACACCGACCGACTCCCTCGTCCGCCGGACCTGTGCAATGGGAAGATGGGCCCCCGACCCATAGCGGAAGGACCTATCTGTGAGATAAAATGGCTCATTATGATCTCTTATATGCAAACGTACATTGTTAACTGTAGTTACATATGAGATACGAAAGAAGATGGCATCTTGACAATTATTATCTTAATTGAAACTTGTAGAAAAGTGCACGGGTTTATTAAGAAATATTAATGTATTCTGACATTTAAACTGCGAGCGAAAAATAGGTCAGCGTGTTTTACTATGATTATTTTCTAAGAACTACGTGATTTACATAGTTTTATGTGAAAAATATTTCCCGTTTCAAAGTTACATTTCACTTTTTCTTTTTAATTCGGAGTCGGTGAGTATTGCGTTTACTCGGTGAAACATGAGAGCATTAACATGTTATTTTTTTTCTTATTCTCAGTTATTCACCTACGAATACGTATATTCCATTTTTGTTTATGTATTTGGTAATTCATTATGAAATGTAATTAAAATTGAAAATAACTGTCAATGAATAAATTTAAAGACAATTGGTACAATTGTGTGTTTAAGTGACAAGTTTATCACATACTATCCTCTGCCCATGACTGGAATACTTACTTTGGGCTAAGGCTAACACACAACGGCAGCGGCAAAAAAGCCTTGATTTTGGAATATCTAATACAGATATATATTGAGTGTAAATCCAGCACATTATAACTGAGCTACGGCTATATGTGTAGACGAAACTGTACCTAGTATGTCACGGGTTTTAGGTAGGGATGTTAAAAAATAATCGATTTTTTTTTTAATGATTATTATTTTTTAGAACCGATGTTTAAATAGCTATTTATCGATTTTTAAAAAATCGATTATATAAATTACACGTTTAAATCGATTTTTAGTAAACAGCGCCATCTATGCCACGGATGAAAAAAATGGGGTGTGACTGTGTAATGGACACCACGGCTGTTTGTCGTACGTGAATACGTCTCGTAACGGGTGATATATTTATAGTGTATTCAATTCAACTGTTTACTCCATTTTTGCCATACGATTAAATAAATGGTTAAATCACCTAATGGTTGTCTGGCAGAGAATGCCTTCGGCATTAAGTCCGCCATTGCGTATTTATCGCATAAAGTGTAAATAAATAAATAAATAAAAATATCTAGTATGGAATAGTTAAGCTTGATATTATTTATTCAACATCGATGAATATCTTGATATTATTTATTCAACGTCGATGAATATCGATCATCCCTAGTGACATAATATAGTTGTTGTTATTGTTAGTAAACATTAAGAATGTCTTCTAGCCGTAAAATATCTAAAAGTATATGGCGAAATGATTTTTTAATAAAGAAAGATAATACCATAGCGAAATGCATGTACTGTTCGAAAGAACTAAAAAATTGTAGTAATACTTCAAATTTAAGACAGCACATAGAAAGAAAACATCTCACTGTGTTACAGGTAACATGAATTACTATATTTTATAATGATTATTGTGGTCGTTATGACAGCAAAGTAGTGGTCTCTGTAAAATTCCTTCAACAAAACTAAAAACTTCTGAAACTCGAGTCATACGTTTTATAAAAAAAAAGTTATGATAAACGCGACATTAATACGTTTTTACAAACTAAAATAGGTTACTTTTAGGAAAATATTAGTAGTAAAAGTGTAAGTTTTTTTTTATATCAAAGGAAGCAAACGAACTGGTGGGTCACGTGATGTTAAGTGATCACCACCGTCCATAGACACTAGCGACATCAGGGACGTCGCAAGTGCGTTGCCAGCCTGTATATGGGAGAAGGGGGAGGGGAAGGAAAGGGAAAGAAGGAAAGAGGAAGGGACGTGGGCCTCCGGCTCTCTCACTGGCCGAACGAAACACAACAATGCAAGCACTGTTATTTCACGTCGGTTATCTGTGAGAGGGGTGGTACTACCCCGGAGGAGCCGACCCATTCATGCTGAAACCAGAAATTGTTTCAGCGGAGCTCTACCACCTACAGAAGTATTGTATTCATTTGAAATTAACCGGTTATATATGTTTAATTATTTGTTTATAAACGAGTTACGAAAAAGTTTGCTTATATTGTCGTGATAATGACTATATAATATGATATTTTTTTTGGTGTTGCCAGAAATAGAAAAAAGTTTTGCGGGAATTAATTTATATTTTTATGAAATTACTTGATAATTTTATTTGTGTAGAACTTACGTGAAGATGATATTAAAGATATTAGTGTGTCTGGGAATAAAGATGCACCGACGCAATCTCCATTGACAGTAATTGCAGCTGGTCCTTCGATGCCGAAGCGTGCGAGATCAAACATTGAAGCATCTTTTGCGAAAATTGTGGCATACGCCTCAGAGGGAAAAAAACAAGGAAATAACTCAAAACAGCAGAAATGATATGCCGTGACAGTCTACCATTTAGTATAGTAGAAGGACTAGGTTTCAGGAAATTAATGAAGAATGTAGCTCCTTTGTACAGAGTTCCGTGCCGTAAAACTATCACAGATGTTATAGATACTAAATATGAAGAAAAAAAACCCTTGTCATAGAAAAATTATGATTAATTAAAAACGTTTCCCTGACTATCGATGAATGGAAAGATTTGCAGCTAACGAGTTTTTAGGCGTAACAGTACACTTCATAGAAAACTTTGAAATTAAGTCAGTAAATATTGCATGTGAACCATTTCACGATAATCATACAGGAGAGTATTTGTCAGAAATTATTATTAAAATTTATGATGTATGGGGCTTGTCCCATAACAAAATTGTAAGTATTACTACTAACAATGGCAGTAACATCGTTAAAGCCATCGAGACCACTTTTGGTCGAGCTAAGCATGTTCGATGCTTAGCTCATACTCTTAATTTAGTGGTAGACCATTCAGTTAATATACCAGAAATTAAACTTTTTCTAGATAAGGTCCGAAAAATAGTAACTTAGTTCCACCAAAGTGGTGTTGGTGCTGAGGAATTGAGACAAACACAAACCCTTCAAAATGTTGCCGTGGGAAAATTAAAACATCTGATAGGAGACGTATCAACTCGGTGGAAGTCGCAACTATACATGATTGGACGTTTTGTGTTAATGAGTAGTAATATAGGATCTGTATTGATAAAGCACCCAAATGCACCCCCAATACTTCAAGCAACTGAAATTGTAGTGCTAAAAGAAATTGAAAAAATTTTAAAACCTTTTCATAGCGTTACTGAACAAATGTGTGCATAAAAATTCGTGACTTCTAGCAAAGCAATTACCTATTATAAAATGTTTGAGAACTGTGTTAGACACAGTTACGATAACAAGTGTTTTGGCAAAACTATTGAAACATTCCTTGCAAACGGAATTTAATAAAAGATTCGATAACATCCAAAAAGTGCACCTTTTTTCGGTTGCAAGGTTTTTGGATCCTAGATTAAAAAAAAAACATTTAGATGATGATTCCTTATCCTTATCAAATATGATAAATTATACTAAGAAATGTTTAAACTGGAGTACTAAAAACCGTGATAATTCGGGAGCGGCTAGTTCTGAATCATCTGTTTCATCAAAAGCGATGGTCGACAGACTAGATAATATATGGCAGGTACATCATGAAAAAATAATAGCCTTGGCATCTAATCCGTCAATGGTCAAAAATACTGAATTGGACCTATACGTTGCGACACCGCTATCAGATCTTAAAGTGGATCCTCTCAAAGTTTGGATGAGTTCTGAAGGGACCATCCCTAAATTAACCGAATTTGCTCTAAAATATCTTTCTGTGATGGCCACTTCTGCTCCGTCAGAAAGATTGTTTTCCAAAGCGGAAAATATGGTCAGAAAATCAAGAAACCGTATTTTGGGAAAGAGGCTGTCAAAATTATTATTTTTAAATTGCTTACCTGAAAATTTATGATAATTATTATTTTAATTTTAGGCACTTACATTTGAATTATATATTTCATTCATAATTATATTTGAACATACGTTAACATAGTCCTTTAAATTTTTCCCTTATCCTTTCATTTTATGTGCCAATAATTATTTTTTGTCTTTTGATCGTTTAAACTTAAAGATTAACGAGATATTTGTTTTATATTTTAGTTATTGAGACCATAACATAGTCGTTAAGTTCTTTAGTCCTGGTTTTAAGTATCTTATCTTAATACTAGTCAAATGTAAAATAGGACTAGACATTTGTAACAATAATTATTTTCAATGTTTAAACTTAAAGATTAACGAGATATTGGTTTTATATTTTAGTTATTGGGACTATAGAGTAGTTCTTAAATTTTTAAATTCTCGTTTTAAGTATCTTACCTCAATGCTAGTCAAATGTAAAATAGAACTGGACCAATGTCCATGTGTGATATAAATTATTTTTATTTTATTTATTGTTTAAAATTAAAGATTAACGAAAGATTTGTTTTATATTTTAGTTTTGGAGACCATAACGTAGTCGTTAAGTTCTTTAATCCTGTTTTTAAGTATCTTACCTTAATACTAGTCAAATGTAAAATAAGACTAGACATTTGTAACAATAATTATTTTAAATGTTTAAACTTAAAGATTAACGAGATATCTGTTTTATATTTTAGTTATTGGGACCATAGAGTAGTTGTTAAATTTTTAAATTTTCGTTTTATGTATCTTATCTCAATGCTAGTCAAATGTAAAATAGGACTGGACATTGTGACATAAATTATTTTTATTTTATTTATTTTTTAAAATTAAAGATTAACGAAAGATTTCTTTTATATTTTAGTGTTGGAGACCATAAAGTAGTCGTTAAGTTCTTTAATCCTGGTTTTAAGTATCTTACCTTAATAGTAGTCAAATGTAAAATAGGACTAGACATTTGTAACAATAATTATTTTCAATGTTTAAACTTAAAGATTATCGAGATATTTGTTTTATATTTTAGTTATTGGGACTATAGAGTAGTTCTTAAATTTTTAAATTCTCGTTTTAAGTATCTTACCTCAATACCAGTCAAATGTAAAATAGGACTGGACATTGTGACATAAATTATTTTTATTTTATTTATTGTTTAAAATTAAAGATTAACGAAAGATTTGTTTTATATTTTAGTTTTGGAGACCATAACGTAGTCGTTAAGTTTTTTAATTCTCGTTTTAAGTATCTTACCTTGATACTAGTCAAATGTGAAATAGGACATTTGTGACAATAATTATTTTAATTTATAAACTTAAAGACTAACAAGCTATTTGTTTTAATTTGCAATTTTTTAAATTTGATTTATATTGTAGCTTTTAAGACAGTAAAATTGTCATTTTGTTGTGATGCTCATAATGTAATTTTTATTACAATAAAAGATTTAATGGTAATGAAAAATTGTATTAATAAAGATATATGGTTTCCTTATTCCTTACCTTGAAAGTTCAATGGAACATTCGCTGTAGTTAGTGTTAGTTTTAAATTGTTTATTTTTTTATACATACCATTTTATTTGAAGTTTCATGTGATAAATCGTTAATATGAATCTTTTAGTTTTATTATTGGAATATGAAAATCACGTAGAGTTTTAAATAATATAAAAAATCGATTTTTCACAAAAACCGATTATTTATTTTTATTAAAATCGATTTTTGACAAATCGATTAATATTGAAAAAATAAACATCGAATTTCAATTATTCGATTATTTTCAATTAATCTCACATCCCTAGTTTTAGGCTTATTATAAAAAAATATTTCTCAGATACCAACTGGTTATAAGTTCGAGTTCCTGGATAGTTTGGATTCCCAATTGAAAACGGTAGATGTCGTTGTAATCGGGTTTATTAAGATTTTTCTTATGTAAAAATACAATTGAAACAGGTAATAAACGATTTGGTGCAAACGAAGTTGCATGGGTCAGATAGTTTAAAATACATTTTGAAACATACGGAACGATAATATTTTTTTAATATAATAGCGCAAAAATGAACAGGGAGTTCGAGTACATTTATCGAGAGCCACAAATAATCCTTTAAAAAGCCCCAGGTTGGTCACCCCTGGTCTGTACGGATAAGCAACATAAATTCTATATGCATTTTACTCGTTATTAATGTGTAATCGAAGTGATAATTCTTATGCAAGAGCTTTGAAATACTGTTTAAATTTCAGACTGATAAGTAGCCAGCCAGGTTTAGTAATAACCTTATCACCATGATATAGCTTCATCTCGATGTTGGCTGAAATTACTCGCGTCCGCAGAAAGTGTAACTCCATTCTCCTGCACGTAATCTCCGGATAATGCTAAAGATTACCAACATCTTGATCGCTGCACTGTTCCACCTAAATTAAATCTCGCAGCGACGAATATTTATGCCGATGCATTAGACATAGCACCCGTTCGAGTCCTGCTCGGAACTTCAGTTGTGTATAAATCAGATTTCCAAGAGCCAAACATCAAAATGCGCCTCGTGTGATATGTTAGCACGTGCCTTTTGTTCAGGTACGGTATACTCCGTGGTGCGGCACTTGTATGCAAAATTGACTGTAATTCTATAGAACACGCTAGAATGTTTTAGAGTATTTGACGTTTTGTTGAAATGCACATACACGAATACGTGAGAGGAATTTCCTTTGATATTGTTCTGTTAAAATTACATCTTTAAGTATTGAACATAACATTTTCAATGTATTTTGTAATGTGATATTTCTTAATATTTTAAACGGATTTATGTCTTAATGTAATCTATATATTAATACGTGAAGCAAAATCTTTGTACCCCTTTTTGATCGATTTCCCGTGAACGGGTGAACTTGAAGTACATTAAATTAATTAAAATATGCACTACTCACACAACTGCTTGAATTTTATACAACATATATACAAATGTAAATAAAGAATACATTTTGACAGCCGTCAATAACGACTTCCAAAAAGGTTGCGAAGAAGGTTGCTATGCTCGACTATATGTATTTTTTTAATTCTTACGTTCCAATTACCATTTTTCATTCTACATTCAACAATGATATTATAACATACAACTATTATTGTAATGTTTATTATTTTTTATAGTGAACACACTTCAAATGAAAATTTAATAAAAATATGAGCCAAATAATACCTTGTATAATCAAAATAATAATTTGTTCATAAAAGTAATCCATGACTTAGACTTCCGCGGTTACAATGTTGCGATTCAACCTCATGTAGCAACAAAAAAGAATTTATTTTCAAAAGCTAATGGTAGTATTAAAAACATCTTTGTCTTGGATTCACCATTTGATTGTATTGTGCATCCATTACTTTTCCAAACGATGAAACTGGGCATATCACTATTTCTCATAATGAACAGACTACATTTAATTCAATATCACCCAGAAATACCACCCACCCATGGTGTCGTGTAAAACTATTTGAAAATTGTGTCACGGGTTGCGATAAATTTCTTTATTTTCGTAAAGTTAAGTTTGCTTAAAATTTGGAGCTTTACCTCGTGGTTTTTGTTTCAAATTTATAATTAATTTCAAATTTATATGATTAAAGATCATGGCAAATGGCAAATAACTTAGTAACCATGATGAAATACTTTCATTATAGAAGTATACCTTTTGACAAAAGAACTCTAATAAAGTTCAAACTTTACAAAATCAATTAACTATGGTCGAATGTCGACCACTGGGTACCACTAATTTAAATAATTTCCTAGGTAAAAACGAAAAATTGAACCAAAAAAAAATGTTGGACGGGCAATTGATCGAACATGTAAGAATTATAAGCTCCTATTTTTAATTAAATAGCTAAGGTTTAATGGTATAATAATTGAAACGTTTATATAGACGGCATCATTAAAAAAAACATAACCCAAGACATTCCAGATTTAATACTAGCAAAACGTGAAATTCCCGTGAGATAACAAGACAATTTTCACGAAGACGAAGTCGCGTGGTACCAGCTAGCTTGTCAATAAAAACTATTCAATATATGTTATCTATCGTCGTAGTTTTCTACAGTCTTCCTTTATGCTATCGCAAGACGTCATACAGCGTCGACTGGAACACGAGCGTTGATAACGATACAATGTACTGAAACCTCTATTGTTGTGTATTATTGCACGCTGGTTTCAATAGTTTATAGTTTTTTTTTTTTATAAAAGTTTTCACAAACACTAAAATTGTTGGAAGCTTGACTATGTACTTTATTGGAATTCAGAAGTAATACAAACTTTGAACTTGCTCTGAATATAAATGCGCGAAATAAAAAAAAATCATACAAATACGTATGATGTATATGTTGTTGGTCGTGATCACTTAACATCAAGCGACCCACTTGTTCGTTTGCCTCCTATGATATAAAAAATATACATACATACTCACGCCTACATACAAACACAAACCAACCTCACGTTTAACGCATGATTAGTTTTTTTTTTCAAACTGACTACGCTATTGACCTAGCAAGGTTTTAACGGCTTCACCGGACTACTAAGGCCAGCGCTTAATGTGCTCAGCCGATTTGATTTGACAGCTAGCTCAAAGGTGCACGGCACACCTCGGCATGGACTGTTGCCTGATCCGGGCGGCTCTACAAGGTGGTTAGCAAGCTCGATCCCTTGCCGCCCCAACAATAACAGTCTGTTGGTACACCGTGGGGTTTTAGTCCGTGCGAGTCGGACATAGCCTACTCTCTCCCCCGGGAAGCTGTTGCCTAATACATGCAATTCGCGACCTAGACGGATAATAAAAAGTTTTCAAAAATGCTCCAGTAAGATCATTTTTTTTAAACAATATCTATATATTAATACGTGAAGCAAAAAAATTGTACCTCTTTTTAACCTATTTGCTGTGAACGTGTGAACTTGAAATTTGGCATAGTTAAAGTTTATATAGCGGAGAAGTGCAGAAACCTGTTTATTTTATATAAAATGCATTAGAAGTACATTAAATTAATTAAAATATGCACTACTCACACTACTACTCGAATTTTACACAACATATACATACATGTACACAAAAATAATATACACAATAAAGATGTTTTGACAGCCGTCAATAATTACGAACTACAAAAAAGGTTGTGAAGGAGGTGGCTATGCTCGACTATATGTATTTTTTAACTCTTACGTTCTAATTACAATTTTTCATCCTACATTCAACAATGATATTATAAAATATAACTATTATTGTAATGTTTATTATATTTTATGGTAAACTCACTTCAAATGATGATTTAATAAAAAAATGAGTCAAAAATATTTTGTATAATCAAAATAAGAATTTTGTTCATAATAGTAATCCATGACTTAGACCTCCGCGGTTACAATATTGCAATTCAACCTCATGTAGAAACAAAAAAGGATTTAGAAGTATATAATACCCTTTGACAAAAGAACCCTAATAAAGTTCAAAATTCAAAAAATGAATTAACTATGGTCGAATGTCACTGGGCACCCACTAGTAATATTAAACACGAGCAAAGCAGTAGAACACGCTTAGCCTCTCACTTTATTCAGAAAAGAATACTTCAGCTTCGCTAGTATATGTGAAATGGCATGGTTTTAGAATTATGCCGATATTATCACGGAATATGGCGTTTTAGTTTGCTCAGTATTTGTAGTCACGACCAATTATAGCCATAGATTGGTATTTACCATATGTACGTGTCGCCTGGCCGTGTACCCTAGAGCTGGTTGCCATAATAAAATCGGCTGAGTTCCTTAAGCGCTCGCCTTAGTAGTCCGGTGAAGCTGTTAAGACCTTGCTGGGTCAATAGCGTAGACATTTCGAAAAAAAAAGAAGATTTAATCGTGTTAACTAGTAACAACCTTCGTCTCTTCTCGCGCCTTGTTAGAAGAGGGCAATTAATACATCTATTTTTTATATCATAGGAGGCAAATGAACTGGTGAGTCACCTGATATTAAGTGATCACCACCGTCCATAGACACTTGCAATACCAGGGGAGTTGCAAGTGCGTTGCCAGCATCTGTTGGAGGACGGAGGGGGAAGTAAGGTGAGGAGACTGACTGAACGAAACGCAACAATGCAAGAAACACTATTACTTCAGGTGGGTGTTTCGGTGGGTCGAGTGGTAGTACTCCGGGTGAGCCGACCCATTCATGCTGAAGCCAGTAATAGCTTCAGCTCAGATCTACCACCTTTTAAATAATAAATAAAATTCATAAAGCTATTCCGATTCAGTTGCAAGAATTGGAATCTACGTTCATCGTAGGCATAGGTTACTTTTGAATGTGAAAAAAGGCTTGAAGGGTTTGAAAGGGAATAAAAAGTTATATAGAAATATCATTATTTTTAAAGCTAAAAGCTTGAAACTTATTTTTTTTTTTGATGTTGATTCGATAATAAACAAATATGTCATTCAAAGTTTGTAAAAGTATTACCCTCAAGGGTATAAATCAACAATAGGGAATAAGGGATGAAGGGATGTATAGGTAGAGAGGTATGTATACATATGTAAGGTTACGCTCGGATTTGAAACATTTTTGTTTATGTTACATCTAATTTTAATTATAGTTTAAGTATTGTCAATACTCCTTTGTCCCGTAAAATGTAGGTTTAAGTGTGGGTTGATCGATCCAACGGTGTTGGAGTTAACCAATAGAAGGAATATAAGCCAACCCTAATTTTGGTATATAGTCTAGTTTATGCCCGCGACTACGACCACGTGGAATAGTTGCTTTGGGCCATCACTAATACACAGCGGAAGCTGTCAAAAAAGGAAAAAATATATTTTGAAATTTTGAACAATTTACCTATAGCCTTTTTTTTATTCCTCGATAAATGAGTTATCTAATACTGAAAGATTTTTTTAGTCGGTTCTTCCTGAGATTAGCGCTTTCAATTTTTTTTTTTCGAGTTGACTACGCTATTGACCTAGCAAGGTCTTAACAGCTTCACCGGACTATGCACGTTCAAACAAACAAACTATTATAATATTGTTATAGATTACTAGTCTTCTCTCATACTTAACTCGAGCAGTCATTCAAATTATAATAACTTTTGATAGAGTTTCCCTATTTTAGTGAAATTAAAACTAAGTTATTCTCAAGAATACGCTTTATTGTGAACTCGGTATTTTAGTCCGGTGAAGCTGTTAAGATCTTGCTAGGTTCATAGCGTAGTCAGTCCGAGAAAAAAAACCCGGTATTTTAGGAGTGATACGTGTTCATACAAACTGACTAACAGACATTTCTAAAAATTTATACTAATATATAAAGCTGAAGAGTTTGTTTGTTTGGTTGAACGCTATGATCTCAAGAACTACAGATCCGATTTAAAAGTTTCTTTTAGTGTTAGATAGCTCATTTATCGAGGATGGCTATAGGCTACATATCATCACGTTAAAACCAAAAGGAGCTGAGCACTAATGAAGAATGTCTCAAAATCGGGCTACTTTGGAAGCTTCAGCTGCGTGTTAATGTCAGTATTATATGCGTTGCCATGGTAACGCGATAACATTCTATCGAAAATATTTTCATGGTTTATTTTGTGTTCCTATTCAAAAGGTTTATTCTACGTTACTTTTGTTTCTAATTTTTAATTATACGTGGTACGTTTATATCGGAAACATTTCTAAAGTTTATTTTGTGTTGCTATTCAAAATGTTTAGTAGTAATAATATTCGTCCAATAAGATAGTCGAAGGAATTAATCCATACTGCCAATTCTGAAGTTGTCAATATAGGTATTTTTCTTCTATGTCCAAGATAATGTTAAGGTATAAGAGCCAAATACTCTATATAATATTTCGTAAATTTTTATATTCTTAATTTTCAAGACAACAGAATTCATGCTTCGCGGTATTGTTTTTCTTTCATTTCACCTATGCAAAATAAACGAACCATATCACATAAAACGTCACAAATTTAACACAATATAGAGACAAATAACACAAGATTATTAATAAAATATAAATCCACTAGATGACAGACTAAAATTCCGCCAAAAACTCCTCAAAAAATTTATTTCTACTTTAGTTTTGTTCCCAATTCTTGATTTGTGATATATTACGTGTAATAAAAGTAAAGTGAGTGTATTTTATATTAGAAATATATGAGATGCTACAAATATCAACATTTTTTTAAATTCTATCGATATGTCTGTTATGTTCTTTTTATTTGTTCCGGGTAATCTCCGAAATGGCTAGACCTATTTGAACGGGAATTTTACGGGCAAATAAGTAACTAATTGGCTGTTTTATTTTAAGCAAGCGGGTTCAGCAGACGTTGCCCGCCCTGATAATAAGACAAACTATACCTATACCTTGCCCAAGAATCATTTTATATATTGGTAAAAACGACATGAAGATGCGTTCTGTAGTTTTTGATCTTATCGCGAACATACATATAGACAGACGTGGAATAGGACTTTGTTTTACACTATGTAGTGATAAACTGTTATCCGTGCATTCGTCGTTCGTGTGACGTGTGCTGTACTGGACTCCAAGAATAAATATATACATATGTACATGTATTTATGCCAAAAGGCACCAAACAGGCTGACGGCCCACCTGATGGTAAGTGGTTACCATAGCCTATGAACAACTGCAACACTAAGGGCATCGCTGTTGTAATTGAAAGTCATATGTTTATATTTGATTTAAATTATAGCAAGGTATGATAATAACTTAATTATATCGACACTATGGACATATTATATCTATATAATAAATGGTTTAACACATATTGTTCGATAATGTTTAGCTTAATATTTTCATTACTTTCTTATATAGTGTAAGTGAGCACTGAGGGTGATATATAACAGTTTAAAGTTCCAGTTATGTGGTTGATGATAAATCCCATTCCATTCGATTCACTATTAGTATTCACATATATGATGTACACGTTACCTGTTACAGTAGATGATGTGCGTGTGATACTTACAGTTATTTTTGAAAGAGTATTATTGTAATTTACACTAGATGTGTGATCACAATTTTAAACATCTAATATATTTAAAAAAATGCGTGCGAAGCCGCGGGTAACAGCTAGTAATATATATATAACGGAACTAACGTACAAAGTCCAATCTTTGATATAAAACCTCTTCGCATCAGAAATCTTAAATTCTAAAATTAAGAGGATAATATCCCCTTATTGCAGACTCGATACTTTTACTCGGACGGCACTCCGGGAGGATTTTTCATGCACTCACACTTTTGTAGCCGTCGAGGGCACTCGAGGCGCCAGGGCTCTCCGCTACGAGCACCACGCTCATTGTTCTATCGTATAATAGAGACCGCCATTTTGTGTCGACATTTTATGCCAAGTATTTTTTCGCGCGCCTAATATTTTCTAACCTTTACAATTTAAACTATGTAAATATTAACTATGATTAGCTATCTTTTGTCTGGCATATCTATACTAATATTATAAAGAGGTAAAGTTTGTGGGTTTATGACATTGTGACGTTGTAGGGGGTAATCTTAGGAACTACTGGTCCGATTTGAAAAATTCTTTCAATGTTATATAGCTTATTTATCAAGAATGGTTATAGGCTATATATTATCAGTCTAAAACTAATAGGAGCGGAGCATCAATGAAGAATGTTTAAAAATCGGGGGATTTTTTCCTCTTGAGAGCTTCCGCTGCGTGTTAACGTTAGCTTTTTTTTTTCTCGAACTATCTACGCTATTGACCTAGCAAGGTCTTAACAGCTTCATCGGACTACTAAGGCGAGCGCTTAAGGCAATCAGCCGATTTTATATTGGCAACCAGCTCAAGGGTGCACAGCACACCTCGGCTTGGCTGTTGCCCGTTGCATGCAAAATCGCGACCTATCTTAGCTGACCTAGCTAACTATTCATATATGTTTGAGTTGTTGAAACGTATATGAGTACCAGCATATCCGCCTCAACAACTCCTCCATATATTTTTGTCGGAAAAATTGAGAGTTTTTCAGTTCGATAAAGAAAAAAATTTATCAAAAATAACCCTTCCACCAAAATGTGTAGCGTGTAGGCGTGCACGTGTGTGGAGGTGATCGTGTAGTAACGTTAGCCCAAAGTATCTATTCCACGCGAACGAAGTCGTGGGCAAAGGCTAGTGATATATAAAGGTATTTCAAATAGAATAAGGAAAAACGTATAGTGTTTGCGCCTCTAACAAATTATATTTCTTCAGCGTAAAAAAAGGTATTGATAACATTTTGTTTGATAGGTGGTAGAGCCAAGCTGAAGCCACTACTTGTTTCAACATGAATAAACCGACGTGAAGTAACAGTGCTTGCATTGTTGCGATTCGTCGGTCAGTGAGAGTACCGGAGGCCCACCTCTCCTCACTCTCCCCTCTTCTTATCCCTTTCTTTTCCTCCCACTCCTATTCTCCCCCAACACAGGCTGGCAACGCACTTGCGACTCCCCTGGTGTTGCAAGTGTCTATGGACGGTAGTGATCATTTAAGATCAGGTGACCCGCCTGTTCGTTTGCCTCCTATGATATAGAAAAAAATAATTGTAAATTAAAAAAAAAACTTCAAAATGCTTTACCATTAACATTGTATCAATGATATTATAACTAAAAAGCTGTAGATATGTTACCTACATGATATTTTGACATAACAAATGGCACAATAACGCACACATACGTAAAGTAATATTTTAACGCCACACTGTTCTAGATAAAATGTTGAAATAAGATGGCATGAAAGAAAAAAGAAAAGATGTTAATATCTATTGTTTGTATATGTTTACATTAAACATTTATTTGTTAAATAGTTTGTTCTACTTGCTTTTGCTATCTTACTTAGTTCTGTATACTATATATGTATATATATATATAATATTGACATGGCTGCATCATATATATATATATATATATATATAAAATATATATAAAATATATATATATATATATATATATAAGACCGTTACGTACCGTTACGTTAAGACCTTGCTGGGTCAATAGCGTAGTCAGTTCGAAAAAAAAACTTGCCTAGCTAGATCAAAAGTGATCCAGCCCAGTCAATCCGCCCGTATCTATGTCACAATATATACACATATATTTGAGAATAATATATACTTTAAACATGCTAATTTTCACTTAATAATTATTGGTAGATTTTGTAAAGCTAGAGTGATGTGGCAAGCAGACGACATTCACCATTAGAGGACAGCGTTTCATATATCTCATATACTGTCCTTTGACGCTAGATCTCCTCTAGCTAAGTTAAAATATACGTTCTTGTACATAAGGATTGATACTAATGAAAAATTTTGGGGTGTAAGAGGTGTCGAGTAACATCTTAAGACATGAGACACCCAAGCCAACCTCACCTGCACGTGGTGCACCCTGCTGAATAACGAATGAGGCAATGGCGAAAGCGGGGTGGTAGGGTTTTACAGCCCGACTGGGTCGCAACCACCATGCAAATAACGAAAAAGCCCGTCATAGTGACTCGCTTCTGCGCGTCGCGTTTCGGGATCAGCCTGTGCATATCCAGTACCGGGTGACTTTCGTCATTATGGCCGGCATGACAGCGGCGACGGGCGATGGATAATCTGTCTCTCGGTGGTTGCCGATGTTTTTGGATTGTACTATGCCTAACATCAGGCATAGTGCAGTCACTATGTCGTGCTTCGATAAAAAAAAAAAAAAAAAAAACATTTTGTTTAAATAAAGTAACTCGTAAATAGCTCGACATTCTAGCAGTATAGTCATTATGTGAGGCATCACGTGATGTTGTCACGACGATATCATACAATTTTTGTCAATTGATTATAGAAAAAAAACGACATATATTTCTTTAATTAGCTATAATTGTACATGAAAAAGCATTAATTATTTTAATACAAATATATATTTAATTAATCATGTAAATGAATCTATTATTGCGAGCATATAAAAAAGACGCATAGGGTATAGGAACATAAAGGACAATACCGAGGCCGCTATAAAAAAAAAATAACAGCATCCATTATTTTGAGATTTAAATCTTAATCCGGAATCCCAGGGGTTAAGCTTGTCCAGAAGTAGTATAACCCTGAAATAAACTTTTTTTAATATTACATTTGGAAGAGTTTCAAAACTTATAAAGCTCCCTAATCGGCTTTGTTTCAGACATTTCTTTGTAATCTCGTCTGGATATTTGCCAATTCAGCAGACATCATTTTCACATACATTATTTTATAATCGTGCTCATTTTGAATTAAATCGCATCTGTATTAGATACCATTGTGCCCGATTAAATATTTCAATAGCGTCGTGTGTTGGTATTTAGTTTAAAACTGTTAAAATGTTTCATTGGAATTATATTAAATAGTGGAATCTTTATTTGAACGACACTGGTGTATGGAAATAATTGATGTCTATTTACATTCACTTAAAATGATTGTGACTCCAATTTTAATGTGAATCATCTATAGGCGGAGGGTACCTGATAGTCGGTGTGGTGACGCAAAATATGGACTTTACACTATTACTGAAATACTCAAAAACATTTGCAACCCCATCTGTATAAACATAAGATTCAAACTGTTTTGTCGGCCACTCGTTATATTGGTGTTACGCGGCACGCGCCGACAACATAGCGCTCTTTGTTAAATGCCGCCAAATACACTGCACCTGTGCCTAGTTAAATTTTTGTATTTAATGTAATGAAGTGGTAGAGCCAAGCTGAAGCTATTACTGTTTTCAGCACGAATGGGTCGGCTCGTCCGGGGAAGCACCACCCTCTCACAGAAAACCGACGTGAAGTAACAGTGCTTGTATTGTCCCCCACCCTCCTTCCAAATACAGGTTGGCAACGCAATTGCGACTCCCCTGGTGTTGCAAGTATCTATGGACGGTAGTGATCACTTAACATCAGATGACCCATCTGTTTGTTTGCCTCCTACGATACAAAAAAAAAACGGTTATTATTCATGGAAAAAAATGCTTTATCTTTTTATTATGCCATAGCCAATTCCTGTAGTACTCTGTTCTTATAGGCATATATCGTATATAAAATATTCCGATGTCTACAGGTTCAAAACTCAGCATGTATCAACATTTTTCTCGCAATTCGCGTACATTTACTAACTTAAATTGATAAGACTATCCTCTGACGGTGAAATAAATCATAGTACAGAAACGTGAACCTGAGAAATATTTTTGTAGTGCTACCGTATGTGGGAAAACCTGTTACTGTAGATTTCTGAAAGTTTGAAATCGTCAATACTTCAAGAAGAAGCCTATGACTTCGCAGTGGGTCTTGTACAGGGTGACCACAATGATGAACTCAAAAAATACGGAATTTCTCATCATTTCATAAACTTTTTATCATTTTTCGTAATATAGTTAGTTGAAAATTAGTCGATCAATTGATTCCTCAGAATGATACTCTTCATGCAAATACTATGGCCCTACAGTCTTAGAGACTGATGATGGAGAGTGCTCTGAGGAACTGTTTAATATGGTGCCCTCTTCACCTTTTCAAACTCGCACCTCCCGCCGCTGGCTGGCTGCTCATCGACACACCTTAAAAACCAGCAAAATCGCGACTACCGTGAGGTTCTCTCGAACCTTCCTCATGCGTACGCTGACGTTGTGGAATGGGTTGCCCAGCACGGTTTTTCCTCAGGGCTATGATATGGGGCTCTTCAAGAAGGGGACTGAAACGCGCTCTTCAAGGTCAGCAACACAATATCGATGCCCTTGGTGTTGCAGTTGTTGATAGGCGACGGAAACCACTTACCATCAGGTGGGCCGTCAGCCTGTTTGCTGCCTTTTTGGCATAAAAAAAAAAAGATTTTTGATTTGGTGTGATTTATCTGGATTTATAGCGGACTGACATTATTATTTTTCTAATAGCGACGATATAAATAAACACTTATAATTAAAATACTTATTATTCAATTTAGGTCCTGAGAAGGCACTCATGAACGTCAAAGCTACCACCGGTTCGGAAAACAATGCAGTCATCGGGAAGAACTGGCAAGAAACTCAATCGGGCTTGACTTTTCATAATACATAACATATTTTTTTTTCGAACTGACTACACTATTGACCTAGCAAGGAACAGCTTCACCGAACTACTTAATAATACATAATATACTTTCTGGTTATTACAACACAATAAATATAGACCATAAAATTCATTACTTTTTGGTGGATGCACAGAGAGAGGCGTCTCTTCCAGACATCACCATCGTTCACGTATTGATCCACCCTGTAATAGTCTTTATGTATTAAGACCCGCTTGATATAATACTTGAACTTATTATGTGGCAAGTCGGTAATATCTTTTGGGACTTTGTTATAAAATCTAACAGAATTACCAAAAAAACTGTTACTGGTCTTAGTGAGCCTGAAACATGGAGTGACCAGTTTGTTATAACTTATAATATTTGTACATACATACATATCTCAAGTTACTCTCCTTAAATTTTATCTATTTGATACTTAATATATACTATACTGGCATTATAATATGGATAACACTCTGAACTATTCTCTGCCTCCATAGCTATTTTGAAAATAATGCCAGATAAACAAACGACGCTTTTATTTTGTATTTATTTATTACTCTACTCACTCACTCAGTAAGCGAAAGAGACTATATAATAATATAATAGGTTATGAAACCAACAGGAACTCGTATGACACGTTTAACCCTTTTTATAAAACGGCGACATCCCCAGACACGTCAAGTTGTCGAGTTAACCCTTTGTTGCGGGCACTTGTCGGGTCGCAGCGCCCCCGGGGTTTCAGTGACCGGTCACTCTCTGTACATGGTATAAAATTAAATATGCGAATTTTTTAATTATTACATAATTAAAACTGGATAATATGTAATGTATACATTTAGAAGTAAGTACACTATTATATATGCAACTGATAACACATGTTGACAAGCATTTAAAAAAATGTTTATTGTTATAGTATGAGATTTTTTTAACGCAATATATATATACATATATTCTTCGTTAAATAATTTATTGTGACATAGCAAAGTCAGGCACTTTTATGTGGAGGTAAGTATAGTACAATACAAACACAATAACTATTACCTAAAGATCGTTATTTGTGTATACATATATATTTATACATTTATATGTGTATGTTACTGAACTACTCCTAGAAGGATGCACAGATCGAGAGACGAGAATGGTTTAAATTCAGTTAATTAGACCCAATAGTGGCACTGAGATTGATTTTTAGAATTTTTTAATTATCACGGTAGAACAACGTCTGCCGTGACCGCTAATATATATACACTTAAAAGTAAGACTACAACTGGTATTAAGCCTGATGTATGATGGCTTAGGGAACTTAACCCCACATTATTCTCGTAAAAATTTGAAAATTCGTAGAGTTCGTAGTTAAAAGTTCGTTCTCATTTTTTTCCATTCTTTAGGAATTGACTTATCAAAAAAGGAAAATATGGACAATCGTGGGCAAACGACATACTTCAAGAATTCATCTTGAGATTTTAGATTTTCAAATTATATTTCGTACGTTGGCCCACGCATTTAAATCTTTCGTAACGTTTTTTTTTATTAAAGTGGACAAAAAAATTAAACCATAAGTAAAGATGAGCAATTAATGGACATACCTTCTACGAATTATTAAATTTTACGCGACAGGGGGGCCAACTTCCCAGAACTGTCTATGATGATTATAATTTAGTAAAAAATGTAGTGCAGAATTATACACCTTCTAAATTCCTATAAAAAAATCCCGAATAGTATATATCTGCATATATTATTAAAATTAATAATTGTTTAATTCAATGCTATTGAAATCAATGCAATGTCAATCCTTTTCCAATTAAATACATTAGACACTTTCAGCATTGAATTTATACTAAAGTGATTATTTATGGCAAATGAATCTTGATATAATAGATCAAAAAATTCAAATTAAAAAAAAAGTTATTTACATAAAATTTCTTACGTAACTTCTAAAAAACCTGTAAACTGTAAACATAAAAAGGCAATAAATGAGTCTAAATTCTTTAGACACTTACGACGTTACAATTTAGCATTGCTTCTACCCAAATTCAGCTGATAATCGTTATTACCAAAATGTCTAGAAACTCGGAAAATACTTAAAAATCAAACTAACCGATCTCGAATCATACATTTCCGTCTCATTTCACCGAGGCCTCGTTATTCTGGACCATTGGAAAATATATTTGAATAGAAAAAAAAAATTATGTTAAGAACTCCCATTATCATAATGTTTGAGAAATTACTTCGTTTTACAAGCCATTCAGAGCGTTATAATGAATTGAAAGGGGAAGTGCTTTTAAGGAAGCGGTGATAGATTACGTGCCACTTTGATTAAGTGACCTCGCGGGGTTGGACATTCAGATAAAATTGTAATAACACTTAACGGTCTTTGTTTGCTGGTCAACCGATGTAGTTGTTTGTCTTTTACTAATATAGTTATTTAACGGGAAATTTTTATTATTGTGAACGGATACAACCTCATTTTTATTGTTATGCTGCCAGTCATATTAAAGAGCGTGTGTACTTATGTACACGCGTTAGAAGTTACACATCTTTGTCGTAACAAGATAAATACCTTTTAAATTTAAATCTATTTATCTTTTTTTCTATCTATTTTATCTTCTTTTAAAATTTTTTGATACAATTTTTTTTATCTTTCACCTTATTCTACGTTTGTTGAAAAAAACGACACTAACAGTAGAAGATAGGTATTTAATACATTGAAAGTTTTAATACAAAAATATACAAAGAAACAAAATGTTGACTATAGTTCAATTCAGGATGTCTCTCTCCCAGTCGGATATTTCATTAGTAATGATTGTGTATCCGTACATTGCTTTTATACTTAGACAAGTTTCTGGGCGACTATCCTGGGTTACAGCAGACGTGTTATGTAGGTGGTAGAGCCACGCTGAAGCTATAGCTGGTTTCTGATATCTGGCGCGGTGCCTACATTGGTGTAAGTTTGAGTACACACAAAGCAACGTCCTCTACAATATTATTCATTACTTCGACATTTTATAAAACAGTCGCATCAAATTCCATTAAATACCAAGTTTTACGGTATGGTATCATATCCATTTGCAAATCTAAGATTAGAGACACTTGATTTATAATATAGATAAAACTTTACACATTAAACATTACTTGCTTTATTATCAGTCGATTCGAAATTTAATACGCTACTTATCGACTTCAGAATTTCCTTGTTTGTATCTGAAAATGTTTTCTATTCAAAACTGTCCTCAAAAGCACAAGGTTTGCTGTATATTGTTAACTTGTAAATATACCTACTCTTTATTATAGACTAACTTCTGCTCGCGACTTTGTTCACGTGGAATATTTACTTTAAACTAATACTAAAATGCAGCGGAACCTCTCAGAAGAAATTCTCTCTCGATTTTGAAACATTCTTCATTGGTGTTTTGCTCCTATTGGTCCTAGCGTGATAATATAGCCTATAGCCTTCTTTGATAAATGAGCTATCTAACACTAAAATATTTTTTAAAATCGGACCAATATAGTTGCTGAGATTAGCGCGTTCAACCTACTAAACAAATAAACCCTGCATCTTTATAATAATAGGTTTACCTATGAAATTGCCGTTCTGCAGTACTGGCCATTTCAAATCAAAATAATTTTTGTTTGGCTAAGAATTCTAATTTCAAATTAATTTTATTTTAAAAACATGGAATTCTTTTTCCAAAAGTGTTCATTTGTTTATTGATTAGTGTTACATTTTCATCGCATTTGAATCTTTTTTGTCATCATGGATACGTTAAAAATTCGAGTAATTATGGAATATGAGTACCGTCGTGATAGCAACACGACACAAGCGGCACGCAACATCAACGACGTCTACGAAGCTAACACTACAAATCAACGTACCACCTGTTATTGGTTTGCTCACTTCCGTTTTGGGAATTTCGACCTGAAAAATGAACCTCGCGGTCGTCCGAAGACTGGACGGCAATGACGAATTAAAGGCGATTGTGGAAGCTGATGATACACAATCTACGGCTGAATTAACAGCAGCTTTCGACGTTAGCGTCAAAACAATATTGGTTCATTTGTGTCAAATTAGCAAGGTAAAAAAGCTTGACAAATGGGTGCCCCACGAACTTAATGATCGTCAGCGCGAAGTATGTGTCTAGGCGTGCCTTGCACTGCTCAACAGACACACAAATGAAGGAATTTTGAACCGCATTGTTACCTGCGATGAAAAATGGATTCTGTTTGATAACCGCAAGTGCTTAGCAAGTTGGTTGAATCCTGGTTCAGCACCTAAACGAAAATTTACCCCTAGAAAAGTGATGGTCACTGTTTGGTGGTCTAGCGCCGGTGTGATTCATCACAGCTTTTTACCAAATGGGGTGAGCATTACTGCAGATGTGTACTGTGATGAACTGAACACAATGATGAAGAAGCTCACATCTCCAACCAGCATTGGTCAATCGCTCGTCTCCGCTGCTCCTGCACGACAACGTGCGATCTCATATTGCACAGCAGACGGTCTCCAAGTTGCAAGAACTGGGGTCGGAAGTTCTCCGTCATCCGCCCTACTTACCAGACCTTGCGCCTACAGACTACTACTTTTTCCAGAATTTGGATAACTCTTTGGCGGGAAAAAAATTCAACACCCGAGAGACAGTACAAAATGCCTTTGAAGGATTTGTAGCCTCTCGTCCAGCTGATTTATTTAGGAAGGGCATCAACAAACTGCCACTGCGTTGGTAAAGATACATTGATTGCATGGGTGATTACTTCGATTAATACATTAACCAGCAGCATAGCTCCACAACCGAGTAGATTTAGATTGATAAGTATGCAAATTGAATTTATTTAAAGAGTTAAAACCGTGGAATTGCGTTGGAAAAAATGTAGAAAATAATTATTTTCAGTACAGAGGGTTCTTCAGTACGCTTACTTATCTGTTCAAAGCTTCTTATCTTTGCTTGTAAAGAATCATGGGGTTTCTTATATTTTTTTACGTAAAGGGGATTTAATATTAAGAAAGAGTAATAGAAAAAAGATATACAGAGATCATATCATATTTATATTTACAACCTCTTAAAATTATTTATTTTCCTTTGAAACGATCATGGATTAGTGCCATTGTGTCTAGACGTCGAGTTGGAAAACCCTTTTTTTAGGTTGCAGTCCGGTGAATCCTGTAAGTCCTAGCTAGGTTAATAGCGTAGACAGTTAAAAAAATATTTTAAGATAAAGGGCAACAAAAAAATTGAGCCGTCACGGGCCGCCTGGCAGGTGTGAAACATCGAAGTTGTTTTGTTTAAGTTATATGCATAAAAGAACACATTACGACACGAATGAGCTTTGGCATAATAAAAAGATAAACATTAGAATTTTTTCCATAAAATAATGACTGTTTATTTATTTTATTACAGAAATATTTATTTTTATTAAATACAAACTTTCAACTAGGCGCAGGCGCGGTGTTTGTGGCGGCATTTATCAAAGGGCGCTAGGTTGTCGGCTCGTGCCGCGTAACACTAGTGTAAGGAGTGGCCAACAAAACAATTTGAATCTTATGTGTGACAGGGTTGTAAATGTTTTTTAGTATTTCGTTAATAGTGCAAAGTTCGTGTTTTGCGTCGTCACGCCAATAAACAGGTCCCTCGCCACATCAAAAAGCAGATGGTAAATGGTTACCATCGCTTATGGATATTTGTGTTGTGGTGACCTAACGGTTTGATCAGTAGAATATCATGATTTCTTCAAAATTCGTTTACATTTACAAATTTAAATTGATAATGCTATCGGCTAGCGGTAAAGGAAACCTCGTTTTTATTTTTTTTTCCCTCGAAATGACTACGCTATTGACCGAACAAGGTCTTAACAGCTTCACCGGACTACTAAGGCGAGCGCTTAGGGCACTCAGCCGATTTTATTTGACAACTAGCTCAAGGGTGCACGGCACACCTCGGCTTGGGCTGTTGCCTAATATGTGCAATTCGCGAACTGTCCGAGCTGACCTAAGCTAATTATTCATACATATATGAGTTGTTGGAACCTATATGTATACCAAGCATACATACCTCAACAACTCCTATATATATTCCGTATTAGATAAATTTCTAATCTATTTCAGTTCGATAGGGGAAAGAAACAAAACCCTTCCACTTTCATGTGTAAACGTGTATGCGTGCACGCGTGTGGGGGTGATATTTGTAATGTTGTTGCAGTGATATAAGATTTTGTGTCACTGTATCGCGCGAGTAGCGCACTCAAGGGCTCCACGCCGAGGGAACGAAACTAGGTTTGAGCCGCTGCCGAGGGGGGCCTCATCTAGTAGAGGAACCATCGTGCGGAACCCTGATACTGGATAAATGATTTTGTAGTATCGCCATTTATGGGAAAATGTAGAACCGTGAATTTCTCAGAATTTGGAATCATCAATACTTCGTGGACTGGCGTAGTGATTATGGTCATGCAGTCCTTCGGACAGAGGACTTTTTTTTTCGAATTGAAAACGCTGTGACGTAGAAAGATCTTTACAGCTACACCGAACTATTGAAGCGAGCGCTGAAGGCACTCAGCCGATTTGGAATGTTAGGGCGATTAACTTGAGGGTGGACACCTCGGCTTGGGCTGTCGCCTATTTTGTGCAAAAATCGCGACCTATCTGAGCTAACCTAAGCTAAGCTATCTAGATATACGTATATGAGTTATTGAAACGAGCATGTGTACCAAGCATGCGTGCCTCAACGACTTCTATATGTATTTTGTGTCGGATAAATTCTTCTAAACTATATAGGATAGGGTTCAGAGGTCTATGGTCCTGCAATGCTTATCTTACAGGCTGATGATCGATTTTGCAATTCCAAGGGCGTTACGGCCTTGAAGGGTGTGTTGTTTTACCTTTTTGAATAGCCTTTATTAATCAAAGATAACGCTAAAAGATAACTAACTATTTAAGGAATAACGAATTAAATTTTCTGTTAAATTTTTAATATCCATATCTTTTACTGGTCTATATAATATATGATGATACTAGCTTTTACCTACAACTTATTGTATCGTGTTACTGTAACTCCAGTTAGTGTATTTTTTTTAAATGAAATGTACCACTTCCGTTTCCGTTAGATAGTTAAGACGTGAATGCGTAACAAACAAATTGACATTTACAATATTAAGATTAGGTATACAAAATAAAAGGAATATGCTGATAGTACATAAACTTAACCAAAATAACTGCAAGGTGGAATTTACTTACGAGTGTTTATAGGATAATTTTACTGAATTCTCTCATCTATATTAACAGTAAATTACATTGTAATATTCGTACTACAGTACTACTCTTACCACAATGTACTAATATAAGCCTACAAGATATAATTAATTTACAAATATAATCCAGACCCATTTGTTTGCATTTGGATTGATGTTTCAGTAAATTACTTTCAATCTGCCCATCGATAATTAGAGGGCTGTATAAATCAGTCCATCGTAGAATGGCTGTATCTATTGCTTGTGATTCACAGGCAAGTGTTTTGTTAAGCTTGTCTTCATGTTTATTACGGTTTGTCATGTTAATCAAGTTTTTTGTAAATCATTATCATAAGTATTAGATATAATTAATAATTCTTTCTTTCTTCTTGTCATTATCGATACTCTGACTTAAGTATCATATATATAGTAATATTGTAAGGTATGGAATGTAAGTTATGTTAAAAATTGAATGTAGGACGAAAAAGGTAATTGGATTTTTTTTTCTCGAACTGACTACGCTATAGACCTAGCAAGGTCTTAGCAGCTTCACCGGACTACTAAGGCGAGAGTTTTAGGCACTCAGGCGATTTTATATTGGCAACCAGCTCAAGGGTGCACGGCACACCTCGGCTTGGCTGTTGCCTGTTGCATGCAAAATGGCGACCTATCTTAGCTATCCTAACTAATTATTCATATATGTATGAGTTGTTGAAACGTATATGTGTACCAAACATACACGCCTCGACAACTCCTTCATATATTAATTATCGGAAAATTGAGAGTTTTTTCAGTTTGATAAGGGAAAAAAATAAAACCCTTCAACTTTAATGTGTAGCGCGTAGGTGTGCACGTGTGTGGGGGTGATCGTGTAGAGTTGTAGCAGTGATGTAAATTTTTGTGTCAATGTATCGCGCAAGTAACGCACTCAAGGGCTTTCTACCGAGGGATCAAACCTAGACTTGAGCCGCTACCGAGGGAGGCCTAATCTGTTAAAGTAAGTAAGTAATGTTAAAAATTGGATGTAGAATGAAAAAAAGGTAATTGGAACGTAAGAATAAACACATAAGGAATAAAATAGCGCGAAAGAGATAGTTTAAGTAATATTGTGATTAGGCTAGGAGAGGCTCTGATCTGAGGTCCACCTCCCTTCCTCTTTCCTCTTTTCTCTTTCCTTCCCCTCCCTCTCTCCAATATACAGGCTGGCAACGCACTTGCAACTTCTCAGATGCCACAAGTGTCTATGGATGGTGGTGATCACTTAATATCACGTGACCCACCAATTCGTTTGCCTCCTTTGATATATAAAAATAGACGAAAAAAAGAGAAGGCTAAACGTAGTAATTTTTCTCTTAAAATATGTAACATGCTCTCTTGAATATTTGCCCGTGTGCACACACTATCTACTTCATTTAGGTCCGAAGTAGAAAGGATTGCCGGTTCATTAATTATAAGGGCTTTAGACTATTTATCGAAGACGAATCATTTGTTTTAGTATTTCCACTTAATGTTATTTGAAAGCGCTTTCCAGTTGATATAATCAATGTTTTGAATGACAGGACTGTTTTAGTATTGAATAAATTATATGATTAATCTATCTACCTAATACCTTTAAACGAGCAATTCTTGTAT
>JACEII010000007.1:6215439-6259819 GCA_014332785.1 Antheraea mylitta | reverse complement strand
TATATTTGCATATATTCAGAATCTTGGAAACGGCGTCATCTATTTCCGTGAAGCTTAGTATGTAAGTAGTTTCGAGGACGATAAATCGATCAAGCTAAACTTTATTCATTGAATACTTTTTTAACTGAGATTTCAGGCAATTAAAAGTACAGCTAGAAAATGAAGGTAAATTTCACCGCCGCTGTCAAAACAAAAATATCTCAGATGGAAATTGATTGCTTCGAAAATCCGTGTAATCCCAGTCCAAATCAGAGTGTATATAATTTTTTTTAATGATAATTTTGAAAGTCAAACCTAACAATTTATTTTTAATCAAATATATAATTCTATTATTATAATTATAAGAGAGATATATATTTTTTTTAAATATGTGAAAAATATAATAAAAAAAAATTTAAATTAAATAAAAGCTAATTTTGTGAGACAAACGTAACATTTACTTTAATCCAAAAATGTTTTTTAAAGAGCCGAGCTAGGCTCGGTCGCCCAGGTACTGGTAATTATATTCCACAAGCGACTGTTTTAATATATTTAAATATCATTTATTCTTATTAAAATTTTTAAATGTTTTTCACTCAGATAAGAGGTGCCTCATTTGAATAATTATATTTTATTACGTACTAGCCTTTGCCCGCGACTTCGTTCGCGTGGAATATTTACTTTGGGATAATGCTAACACGCAGAGGAAGCTCCCAGGAGAAAAAAACTCGGTTTTGAAACATTTTTCATTAGTGCTCCGATCCTATTATAGGTTTTTCGATTATATGTTATATATCAATATAACCTATAACTTTCCTCGACAAATTAGCTATATAACACTGAAATCATTTTTCAAATCGGACTAGTAATTCCAGAGATTACTCCCTACAACGTCACAAACTTACAAACTTTACCTCTTTAAAATATTAGTATAAATTTTAAAAATAAAATAACATTTCCGCTAAATATTACCAAATCAGAAGCTTTCACTTCTATCGTGTGGTCATAACAGACACTTTTAATTGTAATAACTATACGAAGTCACGTGTAATCCTTAGTATTATAGTATTAATAATATAGTTAAAACCATTCAAAACAATAGGCATTTCGAAATTAATTCCAAATACAATATTAACTCAGGTTATGAATAGATTGGATAGAAACTACGGCTTCGAATCAAAACTGAATGATCCTAGATAGAGCCTCAGAGTTCTTAACAAGTAAGAGTGAGAAGTGTTAGGCGAATTTGCATAGTCTAGTCTAGGCTTAATTGGATCTCGTATAGGGGTGGCAATACACCGAGGGAAAGGAAAAGCTTACAGTTTTGTTCGGTACCGCGTGTAATAAGGTTGTCATGGATTATAAAACTTTTTTCAAGAGGATTTTTTTGGAATTGTAAAATTCTTTAATGGCGTTGAGTGATATTTTTGGGCAGGAAATCTTTATATATAAATTTCTTCTGTATGTGTCACGTCACAGAACTCCTAAACGTCAGGAACGATTTTGATGAAATTTTGTGTGCGTGTCCCAGGGGATCTGATAATGGTTTAGATTCACAATTGGACCCAATAGGTGGCGCTGTTGACTTATAGAATTTTTTTATTATCAAGGGAGGACAACGTCCACCTGGCCAGCTAGTAAATTTATCATTTCAAAAAAAAAAAACACAGAATCGACGTTCAGTTGGCATCCCTTACATAGTCATTCACAATCGGACCTGGTAGAGGGTGCTACGGTTGACTTTTAGGATTTTTTTATTATTAAGGCAGGACAACGTCTGCCGGGACAACTAGGATTATTATAGAGTTTGTTTGCTAGAACTCACTAATTTCACCGCTGGGGCGGCACGATGAAGTCTATAGAGATCTCGTGCCGCCCCAACAATAGCGGAAGACGTACACCGTGGGGTTTTAGTCCGTGCGACTCGGACATAACCCACTCTCTCCCCAGGGAGGGTGGGTATCCGTTAGGGATTTCCCCACGTTACTCACTAATTTATATTTCAAAACCATTTTTTTCTTTCGAAAGCTTCCGCTTCGCCCACAGTAACTATTCAACACGAAAGAAATCGCGGGCATAAGCTAGTATAGTATAAAGGAAATATTTCGACTTATTTTCCTAATTAGACTTTTAAAATATTATCCATTACGTGGCAACCCTAAGGTACAACGGAGCGTCTCACACGGCGCATTAATTTGCATTATACTCTGTACGCGGTGCATAACCCTATAACAGCAGTAATGGACAAGCTTATACGCTTTAAAGTGCTATTTCGTGTGAAAACCGCGCCGCGATGCTTTGTTGAATTCAATGAAACAATTAGTTAATGCACACGGGATTTTAGTCTTTATTGCTGTTTTTCTAACTCGGTAACATGTTAGTATATATTTAATGGTTTTTGTTATCATCATTAATAGATGTTAATTCTAAAAATCGTCTCAATGTGCTATTACGGCAATAATTGATAAATATTTTGTTACTGAAGAATAATTTTATCTAATTTTAACTTCGTCCGCGTGAATTACTTTGGGCTAAAGCTAACACGCTGCGGAAGTTCTCAAGAGGAAAAGAACCCGATTTTAATACATTCTTCATTGGTGCTCCGTTCTCACTGGGTTTAGCGTGATGATAACCTTCTTCGATGAATGAGCTATATAACACTGAAACAATTTTTCTAATCGTAGTTCCTGTAGTTCCTGAGATTCCCCCTACAGCGTCAAAAACTCACAAACTTTACGTCTTTATAATATTAGTATAGATAAATAAAACTATAGATATCGATCAATTCTTTTAAGTTTCTTTTCTACAGTTTCGGGAACGATAAATCGATTTATTTAGATTTTATTTTTGGAAAACTTTTTTAACTGAGATTTCAGGCAATAAAAAAATAAAGCTAGAATATGAAGGTAAATTTCGCCGCCGCTGTCAAAACAAAAATAGCTCAGGTGGAAATTAGATGCTTCGAAAATCCATGTAACCCCAGTTCGAATCTGAGTGTTATTTACACTCTTTTTTTTATTAAAAAATGATGATTTTGTAAGGCAAACCTAACAATTTATTTTAATTAAATAGATAATTTTTTTTTTTATATTTTGTTTTAGTCTGCAGACTCTTGGTCCGCACCTTTTTTTTTGCTTATATGTAGATTTTTTTTTTAACGTAATAATCGTATCCGCGAGCATATATATATATACATTATTATTATTACTAGTTTATTAAATATACACTGTTTAATTATTATTAACTTTTTTTTTTGTTTTAATGACGTTATTGTTTTTATAGCGCTTGCATTTCCAAATATCCAATCCAATTCCAAATAGATAATCTTATCATTATAATTATAAGAGAGATACCTTTTTTAGTGAAAAATGCTAATTTTGTGAGGCAAACCTAACAGCTTACTTTAATTTAAAAATGATTTTTTAAAGAACTGAACTAGGCGCCCAGGTACTATAATATATAATTAAAAGAGTTTGTTGGAAAATTCAGATAATCAAATACTATTAAACCTTTTTTAGGTGCTAAGTAATTATAAAAAAAATTAACAGTTGTAACATAAAATCCTCAGTGAGTTATATAACTAAAATAAATTAAACAAGCACTTCGAATAAAATAACAAAACCGCTTCACGTGAACTTACGTGTACAAGGTAGTTCGTAAATATAAATTTATCATATATTTTCTTAGATTATGTAATTATATTGCACGAGGAATACTAAGTAGGAAATCAAATTAATGCTCTTCTTTCATGAAGTTTGCCTGTTATAGAAGAAAGAACAAGCAGTTGCTTCCCTTTATGAGGCACTCATTATTTCAGTAATGAATATTCTCATTACTTGTTTGCGCTTGTTACTAATTTCCAAGTCGTCGGATATGTTTTCACAACGGAACTTTTCCTTCACGCTTAAAACATCTGACGGGGTAATGTTATTAAAACTGGAAGTATTTGTTGAGTTTAATGTTTCCATTCCACCTCTGTGTAAATCTCATTGGTTAGTCTGATGGTTCGACTTTTTCCTTTAAGATGTTGTTTGTTATAGGGGCGGGGCGTATTTGTGAGTTCGATAGCGATTTCAAAAAAAAATTCAATTCGAATTTGACATTCGAATTATTCGAATAATTTGAGCTATTCGAATATAGTTAGGTGGTAGAGCCACTTCCTTCCGCGAGGAAGTCGTCCGCAGACCGCGACCCTCTCTGCCAACCGACGACCGGCAAAAGGAGGCGGCTGTTTTCCTCTTAGGAAATATGGGTTGAGGGTCCACCACCTTCCCATTGCGCAGGTCCGGTGGATGGAGGAAACGACCGACGTGTAGTAGGTCATATCCTGACAAAGACGATGCCTGGCGTCGTCCCAACTATAGGGGCAGACGTACACCGTGGCGTTTTAGTCCATGCGAGTCAGACATAACCCACTCTCTTCCCCGAGAGGGTGGCGTATCCATAAGGGATTTCCCCACGTAAAATTGGTGGTAGAGCCACACTGAAGCTATTACTGCTTTCAGAATGAATGGGTCGGCTCGGCCGGGGTAGTGACCCAACCCAGTGAAACACCGACGTGAAGTAATAGTGCTTGCATTGTGGCGTTTTATTTAGTCAGAGAGTACGCGGGAGGAAAACCATCCTCATCCACCTCCCATACTCAGTCTGGCAACGCATTTGCGGCTCCTCTAGTATTGCTAGAGTCTATGGACGGCGGTGATCACTTAATATCCGGAGACCCGCATGTTCGTTTACCTATTATGATATAAAAAAGCAAATTTCCTATTTACAGAGTTTTCAAAATTTTTAAGTATTGTTTTATACGTATAAATAAATTGTAGCGTATATATGGATTATATATATAAACGGCTTTTGGAAATGTTAAAATATGGAATATATGAGACAGCCAGATTCAATGGATTTGGAAGAAAATAATTTCACACTTCAGTGCTGGCGTCTACGGGTATAATAGGAATTCATTGGTAAGTCCAAAGTCGAAGCAGGAGACATTCGAACGCATATATTTTTATGATACGTACTCTAGTTTTGCCTTCGTTTGTGATCATTTTAATATTTTTTTGTTTTACTTTGTTTAAAGAGGCTTATATTTGACCGAATATACCAGCCCCATTGTTCCCCAATCTTACTAACTCTATCATGAAAGTCGCTGATGAGATATCATTACCAGATCATACAGCTTCCTAGCTTCACCCGAACAGGGTTCAGCCAAGATGCTTTGACAAAAGTGACTGCACTATACCTACCTACACTATATATACCTACAATTATAATAAAATACAATCCAAAAACAGTGGTGACCACCGAGAGACAGATCATCCATCGTCGGTCGCCGCTGTCATGCCGGCCATAATGACGAAAGTCACCCGGTACTGGATATGCACAGGCTGATCCCGAAACGCGATGCGCAAAAGCGAGTCACTATGACGGGCTTTTTCGCCATGTACATGGTGGTTGCGACCCAGTCGGGCTGTAAAACCCTACCACCCCGCTATCGCCATTGCCTCGTTCGTTGATCAGCAGGGTGCACCACGTGCAGGTGAGGTTGGCTTGGGTGTCTCAAGTCTTAAGATGTTACTCGACACCCCCTTACACCCCAGTTACTCGACACCCCCTTACACCCCTGTTACTCGACTCCCCCTTACACCCCTGTTACTCGACACCCCCTTACACCCCCTACCTATGTTCTGGCAACTACTTTTTATACTACTCATCAACGACTCTCTTTCGATACGGTTCTTAGCACACTCCATCATCAAGTGATGTACATCCTCAATTTTTCTGCATACATCGCAGTTGGGAGATTCAGCTCTCCTCATTAGGTATGCAAAACTTCTATCATTTTCATTTTAATCTTATAATTCTGTTTTCCACTTATTTTCCGAATTCTAAAAGAGATGCAGACAATTTAGTATATCTAAATTGCAGTTGATACGAGAAACTTATATTAACCTTATATACTTAACCATTAGGAGTGAATACCGTTGCTAAATAGTCGATCACTAAATAGTAGCCGTCTCTGAGCTATAAAAAAAATTACAATCACCTGCAAAACCACTTTTTTTATTCATAGAAGTTACACATATGAGGCATTCCATACCAAATCGGATAGTTTAATTTTTTTTTAATTCTTAAAATTTATGATATGCACTCCTCGTGTATTTTGACCTTTTTTTATTATTTGTTCAAAAAATCGTTTTTTTTTTTTTAGTTTTTTGATAGCTCTTCCTTTTTTTTCATGTTATACTTCTATTCATTCCTCAGCTTTTGAGCTCGGTCTGGTAATGAAGATTGTCTAATTATTATTTATTTATGTTTTTTTTTTAATTTATAAACTGAAGAGAGTCAAATAAAAAGTCAAACCGTCTATATAGTCTACAAAAGTCAAATAATAAAACCAAATCATTGGATTTTATCCGTGTTGTTACAAATTAGTTAAATACGTAATGAATACATCAAAAAAATTTGAGTACTTTAGAATTAAATGCCCCGCGCTCGCCGACCGCTGCCAAGGCAAGTTCGCATTAGCATTTTTCGCAAGTCTAACCTAATGTAACCAAAGCGAGATAAAAGAGCAAGATGTCTAACGTTCGGCGAGCGCGGTGCATTTAATACGAAAGTACTGAAATAATTTGAAATCAAGTATTCAATACCTATTTAACTTTTTTGTAATAAAACCGTTAGTTTTTAAAAAACTAACAATTGTCGTTTTTAAGTATTATAATCTAGTATAATAAATACAGACAATTTCCAAATTACAACGATGAATACAAATAAAGAATTTCTATTACTTTGTCAAATTACCAAGAACGAAACCCTACATCCAATAACGAGGTAGAAATAGGGCAGTGCCGATCCCCAAACAATTTTTCGTCTTATTAAAAAAAAAGGAAATTTATCAATTTCTTTTCCCGACCTGCTCTCGTGCTGAGAGATTATGTAAATTGAGAAAATTGGAATAATTCAATAGGATTGAATGTTTTGAAATATATTTTTATTATACTCAGGCTTAACGTCTTGCAGGAATCTTAGGAAAATTACTAAGGAAGAAAAGCCAGGCATAATGAAAGTGTAAATTGTGAAATGACAGATCTTTACAAGTCCGCCTGTCACTAAATATCTGCCAGCCTTAAAATAGGGCCAGGAAACTTTAAGATTCTTCGTAAAATAAATTTATAAAACACGAGTGTGAGAGAAGAGGCGAAAACAGAGAAAGAAGGTTTCAGGATGAATGGTTCAGCTCGTCTGGGGTAGTGCCACCCTGTCACAGAAAACCGATGTGAAGCAACAGTGCTAGCGTTCTTTGCGTTTCGTTCGAACAGTGAGAGCGCTGGAGGTCCACCTCCCCCTTCTTCCTTCCAGCAATCCCTTTTTCCTACCTCCCCTATCCCCCACCCCTCTACCCTACCAGCACAGGCTGGCAACGTATATGCGTTAAAACCAGGTGACCGACTAGCTCGTTTGCCTTGTAAAAAAATTGTTTCATTATACTAAGATTATCATTTATAATCTATATATTAAGCCGTTAATATATTACAATATATATATTTACTTACATTATATATATTTTGGAGACTAACTTATTACTTCCGTTAACGAGCAAAATCAGAAGCCGTTTCGCTTTAAAACGCCACTCGCGCTTCTTTTTGCTTGTTTACAATAAATCCAACCTATTCTAACCTAGCAAGTCATAGGCATAAGTAAATACACTATATCATAATCTAGGAATCGACCGATATCAGGAATTATAACAGATCATCGTAATATTAATTACGTGCTTAGTCATTCATATTACGTGGATCTTTTACAAAATAACAGATTGAAGAACATCAGCAGTAACACTTACAAAAAAATGAAATCAATCGACTTAAAATGTTCGAATGATGTTTTGACGAGTTTTTCCAAACAAATGGGGAAATTTTCATTTATTACCTTGACTATGAAATGTAGAGGGTAGGAGAACCTGTAGAACTGTAGGTGGTAGATCCACACTGAAGTTATTACGGGTATCAACATGAATCAGCGTTAGATAGCTCATTTACAGAGGAAGGCTATAGGCTATGTGTGACGCTATGACCAATAGGAGCGGTGCACCAATGAAGAATGTTTCAAAATCATTTTTTTGTTCCAAGGGCTTTCGTTACGTGTTAGCTTTAGCCCAAAGTAACTATTCCACGCCGACGAAGACGCAGGAAGAAGCTAATTCAATAATAAATAAAATAAAAATTGTTAAAGTATCAATATATCTAGATCAGGTCACATATTAACTTTACTATCGTTCAAAAGAGAAATGAGTCCGACCCTACAATTACCTAAGTTTCTGAGTAAAGAGGAACAAAGTTTCTAAAGGTAATTTATCGGGTCGCCCCAAGCTTAACATCAAAAAGGCTTGGGAAATTTCACAAACGAAGTTTGTGCACCAAGAAAAAACATCTCGCGTTAAGTTACAGGTTTAAGTGAAAAGGCAAAATGATACCGCTTTATCTATAACTTAAATATCTTTACGTATAAAAAAAGTCGTGTATAGTTCATGCACGATAGAAGTGAAACAATATTCTCATTCATCTTTAAAAGAATGCAATGAATAAATTATGGGGTAGTAAACATTAACAGTGCAAACATTAAGTTATTGTTTTTCGTCATTATTTTGTAATATCACTCACTACATGATATGAAACAAAGTCCTCTATCATGTCTGTTTGTCTGTTTGTTCGCGATAATTATAATACTGAACGAATATTCATGCAGTTTTCACCAGTAGATAAAATGATTCAAGAGGAAGGTTTAGGTATGTAATTCCTCAAGGTTTTTTTTTATTGTTAAGGCGGGATAACGTCGACCAAGTTCACTAGTTTTAATATACTGGATGACTGGTTACTCATTAGCAATATTTTTACGGGATACTCAGTACTCGATACTAGTTCTAAATCAACTACAAATAGGTGCTTAATATTTGTCGTAATTATTTAGAAAATACAAAAAATATAGTCAGTCCTCTATCCGTCTATGTTAAAACACAGTGTCAATAACCGTCAGGAGTAGGTAGTAAAAGTGAAGCCAACCAAATAAAGATAATTTTTCAAAGGTTGAACGAACGAAGAGTTTATTATCCGTTTCATTATCGAACGTTATAAGCTCCAGGACACCGTTCGCAGGTTTAGTTACCGGTCATTCATTCTAAGTTTATTTGAATTTGTATCCATACTTTTGAGAGTCTTAGAACAATCTTTAACTTAGGTTCTGTTTGTTGTTTATTAGTATTTGTTTTGCTATTATTATTTTATATTATAAATGTGTTTGTGAACTATCATACGATTGAAGGTTGTCACACTTTAAACGGTCATGGTGTATATTAATTACGTTAATAATACACATTGCATAATGATTATCAAAAGTGTGCGATAGCCACTACGACCTAACAGAAAATAATTTACTATAAATTTCAACGTTCTTGTCTCTCTCTCTCTCTCTTTCTCTTTGTATATATTTCGACTACATTAAGAATATACTATATCATTCTTTCACATCCTGAAACCTATACATACATTTATAGCTATCTATTTTTAATTACACATTTTCGCTTCATTAAATCCAATTCGAACCGTTTTTAAAAACTAACTTTTGTCTGTGCCTTCGCTTACTTTAATTATAGTATATTAAAGTATATTATAGAGATAAAGTTTTTGAGATTGTAAGTTTGTGACGTTGTAGGGGGTAATCTCAGGAAGTATTGTTCTGATTTGAAAAATTATTTCAGTATTATATAGCTCATTTATCGAGAAAGTTTATAGGCAATCATCACGCTAAGACGAATAGGAGCGGAGCACTAATAAAACTGTTTCACTGTTTCAAAAGCGGGTTTTTTCCTCTTGGGGGCTTCCGCTGCGTGTTAGCGTTAGCCCAAAGAAACTATTCCACGCAGACGAAGTCACGGGCAGAGGCTAATTTCATATATTCCTTGGAAACAGTAGTTCCTTTCGATATCAGTAACAAAGGGGTGTAAGGGGTGTCGAGTAACATATTAAGACTTGAGACACCCAAGCCAACCTCACCTGCACGTGGTGCACCCTGCTGATCAACGAATGAGGCAATGGCGATAGCGGGGTGGTAGGGTTATACAGCCCGTCTGGGTCGCAACCACCATGTACATGGCGAAAAAGCCCGTCATAGTGACTCGCTTTTGCGCGTTGCGTTTCGTGATCAGCCTGTGCATATCCAGTACCGGGTGACTTTCGTCATTATGGCCGGCATGACAGCGGCGACCGACGATGGATGATCTGTCTCTCGGCGGTCGCCACTGTTTTTGGAATGTACTATGCTTACCATCAGGCATAGTGCAGTCACTTTGTCGTGCTTCAATAAAGAAAAAAAAAGTGTATTTAAATAGAAACGATACTGAATGCAGATAAAAAAATTGACATCAAAATTGTGTACCACTCTTGTGTCCTGTAAGTTTTATAACAAAATACCAAAACACATTACTGATTTGCCGGATAGTGAGTTCAAGAACCTATCAAAGTGTTCTAATATCTAAATTTTATTCTCTTACTTATTCATTTATATATGTAACACACCTATTTAATTCTTTGTTATTATATGAATATGTATATATATACATACATATTTATACATAAAATACTTCACATTTATAGTGTTATTGTGATCTTATCTTATTATTATATCATTATTATATATTTAAACCCACTTGGCCACAATAGAAAATTAGCGCTGGGGGTCACCCGTAAAGGTGTCAGCCAGCATGTGCTGAATTTGTGCGCCATTGCAGTAAAACCGGGACATATTTGTAATTTTCATTTCAATAGATATTTAACGTTCAATATCTTAATTTTTTCTATGTTTACATGTTTGTTACTCTATTTCTTTAACATTATATTGTCCGTGTATTTGCTGTAATAAACATATTTCTTTCTTTCTTTCAAAAGGCGAACAAGTACAAATAGTAAGTAGTAGTTAAATAATAGAACAGTAACAAAAGAGACTAAATGTTGGATTAATTGAAAATAAGAATAGTAAATTGATAACATAATAACTATTGGTAATTGTGTAGGACTGCTATATGAGAATAGCTAGCCAGAAGCATTACAAATAGCCAATTAATTTAGTAATAACAAACAAATAGAAAAGGAAACCATGGAAACAATGGAATCACTAACATCATTATAAAGCACTTGCATAAATTGCAATTTTTAATTAATGGAGTTAAAAATAAGCACAAATAAATAAAAATTAAAATCGAACTTAACCAACTAAATATAAGCAACACCAAGGTCTCTGTCTACGCGTGGCAGAGAAGATCGGCGAGGGGCGACAATATGTCGTCCCATTAATAAAAAAAATGTTTAAAAGCTTATTACAGGGTGGATCAATATGTGAACGATTGTGACGTCTGGATGTGACGCCTCTCTCGGTACATCCACTAAGAATGAATGTGCCTATATATGTATTGTAAAAATATATGACACTAGACTTTGCCCGCGACTTCCTTTACGTGAAATAGGTACTTTGGGCTAACGCTAACACGCAGCGGAAACTCTTAAAAGGATAAAACATCCCGATGTTGAAATATTTTTCATCTGTGCTCCGCTCCTATTGGCCTTAGCGTGATGATATATAGCCTATAACCATACTCGACGAATGAGCTATATAGCACTGAAAAAATTATTCAAATCGGACCAGTAGTTCCTGAGATTACCCCCTACAACGTCACAACATCACAACGTCACAAACTCACAAACTTCACCTCTTTATAATATTAGTATATATGAAGTGATTAACCAGATCGAGTTTCTTGCCAGTTCTTATCGATGACTGGGTTGTTTGTACGAACCGGTGGGAGCTTTATTAAGCGCCTTCGCAGGACTTAAATTGAATAAAGTATGCTTTGATTTTGAACGGCTGAGTGCCTTAAGCGCTCGCCTTAGTAGTCCGGTGAAGCTGTAAAGGCCAAAAAATAAAGGCCAATAGCGTAGTCAGTTCGAGAAAAAAAAAATGATTTTGAGTGACTAAAAATAAGATTATATTTTATTTGTAGATAATCTATTTAAAAAAACAGATAAATAATATTCTTTACTTTCTAAATAAAATTATCTAACAAACTGTTCGGTAAAGTTGTCTCAGATTTATTAAAAAATCTGCGTTTCTCTTGTAAACCAATTCCTTGGGGTAAACAAAAATAACTCGTAGCCGTACATGCCGTGTATGTTACAGTACGACTGTAAATTATAATATTTTGCTCAATTCCTGTGTTACAAATATTTCACATTCATATCAACACTAACTATGCTTACATTTCTATATACATTTGTTATAATTAGACTTAGTAATTATTACTTCATAATGAAACTCAAACATATTGAAAAAAAATTACTTCAATCGCGTGTAATGGTTACACGCATTCATTTTTTTAAATCCCTTTTCGCTAGCTACCAACTTTTGGTTGAAAACTTGTAGCAGCTGTACTTACGAGCCAATCCTTCTGGGTCTAGCATGTTTTCCAACTAAGAACACGTTCTTATCTATACTTCTATACTAATATTATAAAGAGGTAAAGTTTGTGAATTTGTGACGTTGTGATGCTGTGGCGTTGTAGGGGGTAATCTCAGGAACTACTGGTCCGATTTGAATAATTTTTTCAATGTTATATAGTTCATTCATCGAGAATGGTTATAGGCTATATATCATTACGCTAAGACCAATAGGAGCGGAGAACAGATGAAAAATGTTTCAAAATCGGGATGTTTTTCCTTTTGAGAACTGCTGCGTGTTAGTGTTGGTGTTAATGTATCTATTCCACGCGAACGAAGTCGCGGGCAGAGGCTAGTTTAATATAAAGTTAGGTTTTGCCAAATGCTAAATCCAGTAAGGTATATGTTTTTTAACTTATTACTGATACTTTTTCCAGATACTGGATACTTTTTGATTTGGAACTATTTATACTTCTTTCATACAAAATTCCATTAAAATAAACTAAGAATAAAACAATATGAAATCGTGGACGCCGCATTTCATACAACTGTAGGTGGTAGAGCCACTCTAAAGCTATAACTGATGTCAACGTGAATGGGTCGGCTCGCCCGGAGTAGTATCACCTTACCCACAGAAACACCGACGTAAAGTAACAGTGCTTGCGTGTGTGTTTCGTTCGGTTAGTGAAAGCACCGAAAGCCCACCTCCCTCCTTCTCAGTTCCCTCCCTCATCCTTCTCCATCAGCACAGGCTAGCAACGCACTTGCGACACTCCTCTGGTGTTACCAGTGTCTATGGACAGTGGAAATCACTTAACATCAGATCACCTACCTCTTCCTTTGCTTCCTATGACTTAAAAAAACAACTTTCAGAGTTAAATTTGAAAATATAAATACAACCAGATACAAATATTATTAACATCATATTCGTTATCTAATGAAATATACTGACGGCAATACAATTTAATTAATATACATACATATATTCATTGATGCGTTATTCTGATATTACTTTAGAAATTACATGAACAATTTGCATTAAAACTGATTTCATACCACGACAGTAGCTTATCTACACACACATCGACATTTTTAATTTCGCAGGACAAACATTAATTTTCTTCTATATAAAACGCCTACCACACCGCCCTCTACAGATCCTCACATAAGAAGTAAACTTAAAAAGTAAAAAAGCCTTTACATTCACGTTATTAAACGGGTACAGATTATTATATATCTGTATCAACGTACATATTGTATTTTAGTAGTGCATCTTTGTCTTTCAAAAATTATATTCTTTTCTAATACTGATTTTTAAATAATCAAAATTAGTTAGTGGAATAAGATATTTTGAAGTTATACTTCTTTTGGCCCGTTAGGGAAAATGGTGAGAGTAAATTTTACGATGCGAATGCACACCGTCACGAAATACCGACACTCTGAAGCTATTACGATGTGAGCGCACACCGTCACGAAAAATCGACACCCTGAAGCTATTACTATGCGCGCGCGAGACGTCACGAAAAATCGACACCCTGAAGTTAATTGTAGTCAACATTTTGTATCTTTGTATCAATTGTTTGTATTTCTTTGTATGAAAACTTTCAATGTATTAAATGCCTTTTTTCTATTGTTAGTGTCGTTTTTTCTACAAATGTAGAATAAGGCGAAAGGCAAAAATTAAAAAAAAATATTTTTATCTTTTTACGCCAAAAAAGTATAAGTTCTAACGCGTGTACATAAGTACACCTTTTCTAATTTTATTTTGATTTTGTTCGCTTGAAAATGGGCTGCCATATCATCTACATATTACATACTAGCTGTGCCCGCGACATAATTCCTGTGAAACCTCATATAAAAGACAACAATTACTAACGTCATCTAAATGTATTAAATCCATTTACTTATCTACTTTTATCTCGTACAAAAGTCGCGTCGTCATTAAAAGTACAATTACTTTTGTCAGACTGAATCAATTTTAATGAAACATAAATTAAATGTTACTCGAAGATATGCTTTATTATTGGGACTCGCACTCGCATGGGCTAAAACACCACGCTGTACATTTGCCGCTATAGTTGTGGCGACACGAGATCTCTACAGATTTCATCGTGCCGCCCCAGCGGTATAAAACATCGCCGCCAGGCTCCGTCTTATTAGGAGACAGCCATGTACCCATTGGCCGTCTCCTCCGTCCCTCGGGACTGTGTAAGGGGAAGATGGACCCCCCGATCCATCTTCCCTAGGTCCGGCTACGGTAGTGCGAGGAGGTGGGCAAACTGTTACCTCCTCCTGCCAGTCCTGCGTTGGCGGAGGGGACCGCTTAGAGTGTCCTTCTCGCAAATGGAGGCCACTGTGTCCAATGCACCTTCACTGCACCCACGTTCGGATAAAATAAAACTCCCCACCAGGGTATATCTGTCTGTTCTTTTTTTTTTATTGAAGCACGACATAGTGACTGCACTACGCCTGATGTTAAGCATAGTACAATTCAAAAACATCGGCAACTACCGAAAGACAGATTATCCATCGTCGGTCGCCGCTGTCATGCCGGCCATAATGACGAAAGTCACCCGGTACTGGATATGCACAGGCTGGTCCCGAAACGCGACGCGCAGAAGCGAGTCACTATGACGGGCTTTTTCGCCAAATACATGGTGGTTGCGACCCAGTCGGGCTGTAAAACCCTACCACCCCGCTTTCGCCATTGCCTCGTTCGTTATTCAGCAGGGTGCACCACGTGCAGGTGAGGTTGGCTTGGGTGTCTCAACTCTTAAGATGTTACGCGACACCCCTTACACCCAAAAAATATTCGCGATAAACTCAAAAACTACTGAATGGATTTTAATGCAATCTTCACCAGTAGATAAAGTCATTCATGAAGAAGGTTTTGGTATATAATTTGTTTTTATAATCAGGGCGAGTATCATTAAAAAGTATTTGTGTGTCGATAGAAATATTAAGCTCTCCCAATACATTGAAAAAAGCTATAAAAGGCATTTATATAGAACCAATAAAGCAGAGTTTAGTATGTATCACATAAAAACAAGCCTTAAATCTAATACCTTTAAACGAGCAATTCTTGTATATTTTTATATTTGTATATATTCAGAATCTCGGGAACGGCGTCATCTATTTCAGTGAAACTTAGTATGTAGGTAGTTTCGAGGACGATAAATCGAACTAGCTAGATTTTATTCATGGACAACTTTATTTAACTGAGTTTTCAGGTAATAAAACAATATAGCTAAAATATAAAAGTAAATTTCACCGGCTCTGTGAAAACATAAACTGTTCCGATGGAGATCGGTTGCTCCGAAAATCCTTGTAACACCAGTTCGCATCCGAGCGACAGCAGTAGAGACATATATATTGTTTTTTTGTTCAAAAATGTTAATTTTATAAAGCAAACCTAACAGCTTATTTTCATTTAATAATGTTTTCTAAAGAACCGAGCTAGGCTCGGTCGCCCAGGTACTATAAACATGATACAAGCAAGATATATTACAGAGTAAAACATGTTAAAACATGTTTTACTCTGTAATATATGGTAGGTAAAATATATATGTCCGAAAAGAGACACGTCTGTCCATAATTCCGCATTAAGGCCTCTAATTGGTGGAAGACGTCAACAGTGGAAATTTAACAGAGTGACTTTCCTTGTAGCCGCCGGTAATTGTCGCCTCTGACGGAGAAGCCTATTGCGTGTTGTATTCCGACTATATTATTATCCGCGGTCTGATTTAGAAGCGGACTGAGACTTGAAATGTATGTTAAAAAAAGTCCAAACAGTCATAAGGACTACAAACAAAAGTGAAAAGACAAAACAATGCAATAACTTTTTTTATATCATAGGAGACAAACGAACAGGTGGCTCCCTTGATATTAAGTGATTATCACCGTCCATAGACACCAGCGACACCAGAGGAATCGCAATTGCACTGCCAGCCTGTGTTGCTGGGAAAGGAGGAAGGAGGAAGTGGGAGGGATGGAAAGGGAGAGGGGCACGTGGGTCTCCTGTGCTCGCACTGACCAAACGAAACGCAACAATGCAGGCCTGTTGCTTCACGTTGGTTGTCTGTGAGACGTTAACTTTTCTGTTTTAATTTTTAAATAAGATATTAAAATAACAAAATTTCTAAATTGAATTTAGTCTGGTTTTCACATCTGTTTGCAAATATTAGTGGACATTAATTTGCACTTTCGACTGAAATTCACTGGCTGCTATCTGCATCAAAAAATCTTTGATTTTATTTTTCCATAGTGTACCTACCTGAAAAAGTTACATTTAAAACTAGTAATAAAGAGAGAGAGAGAGCAAAATATTAGTAGCGAAAACAATAAAAAGGATTAGAAACGCGTTCCTTGATTGACGGTTGAACCTGACGGCAGTTGACTCCATTGGTATGTAACTGTACATATATAAAATATATACACAACTAAATAACTTCCCTCTTCAAAACATTAAAATATGACTGGCAATTAAAAACAAATTATACATTAAAACAAACAATATCTCGCGTTTTGTAATATTATTATATATACTTGTAAACCACATTAACCATATTATTATCATCTATAATAATTGATATGACGACTTTAGTAAACACTTTTTGATATATAAAAATTAAGCTGTTTTGAAAACAAACTAATATTCGACACATTGTTTCATTTTATAGCTAGATTTTGTTTGCGGTTTCTGTTGTTGTTGATAGAGCGACGCGTGGGCTCTCGCTTCCAGATCCCATGCTTCTTATAGGTCATAGTCAACGCGTGGAGGCGCTGCAGCTGGGACGTAGACTTGCGCTTCGGTAGATCGAGGCGCTGAGGTCCCAGCTTCTCCAAGTCCTGGTGGTCCAGCAGTGGACCCAACGATTGCAACGACCAAGCTACGGCGTAGCATTTGTCGAAGCCATTCGGGCTGTCCTGGCTGAATAGTTGTCCAGGAGGCATGGCACCCTGAAATTCCACCTGACACAGGTACTCTCGGGGCACGGTTGCTTCGGGAGCTACCTGTGTTGTATAGGTCGGGAGCCGCTGCCAGGGTGTCCCCATTGTGGCTGCGCGGATGATACCGATACCGAGAGAAGATACTAGAAAAAAGAAAACTCGCTAACTCTTAAGAATTGCACCATAGAAATATTATTATCAGCCCATATAAGTTTCCCTAAACGCCGCTGAAACTTCAAAAGCTTTCGCGATAAAAACTTAATTGTTAAGCATTATGACAATACTGGGTGAGTTGGAGATAATAATAGAGTACAAAAAATTATACTGCTTGTATGTTATAAAACTGTTTTTATACAAAAATAAATGATAACACTAATTTGACTTTAACATGCGTCACAATAATTGCTCGAGGTATTTTGGTATTTATACATGGCCACCCACTTACATACAAAGAGCATCTTGTGGGGACCTCACGTAAGGTACAATCGAGAAACAACGTGCTTCTAAAATTAACTGAAATCAGTTGGGGGTCAAATGAGGAAGTATTGAGAACTACAGCCTTGTCGTTGGTGTATTCCATGGCTGAATATTATTTCCTGTGTGGTTGGGTAGCGCCCATGTGCGAAAATTAGATCATGAGCTGAAGAAATCTATGCAAACCATATTCGGGACGTTAACATGTACTCTCACGGAATTGCTACCGGTACTTTGTCATATAGTTCACCAGCTTTGAGAAGGAATGAGGCGTTGCTAGGAGAGCTTATAGAAGGTAGTGGAGCCATGCTAAAGCTATAACTGGTTTCAGCTCGAATGAGTCAGCTCACCCGGGGTAGTATCACACGATCCACAAAAACACTCACGTGAAGAACAATACTTACATCGTTGCGTTCCGATCGGTCAGTGAGAGCGCAGGAAGGTCACCTCTTCCTTCGTCCTCCTTCCTCTTCACCTTCCTCCATACCCACCAACGAAGACTGCCAACTCACTTGTGACTCCTCTGGTATTGCTAGTGTCTATGGATGACGGTGATCACTGAACATCAGGTGAACCACGTATTCGTTTGATTCCTATTATATAAAAAAGTAAAGCAGAGTATTAGTGTCCCTGTGCATGGAGAATTCTTTAATCCCACACACAATAGATTAAAATTCCGACGACCAGCTTACAAAATTCCTGCGGAAATATGTAATGGAAAATCCAGCATTTGAAGCGAATGGCGAAAAGCGTCAAATTTGAGTGAAGCAAGATGGGACATCGATCCGTGCATTAAATTAAAGGGCTTCGAACTGCCCCGAGGTGACAATTAAGCAGATGCAAAAACAAGTTAAACAGGTGCAAATTAAACAGTTTTTTTTTTCTTTTTTCAACAAGATTCAATTTTTAAATTCCAATATACATTTTGAATTCTATGCCTTTTGTATAATATTCAGAACGTGGACACAAAAATTTTTGAAGAGTGATAGAGCCATGCTGTAGCTATTACGGGTTTCAGCATGAATGGGTCGGCTCGACCGGGTTAGTACCACCCTCTCATAGAAAACCGTCGTGAAGTAACAGTGCTTGCATTTTTCCCTTCTCAACATTCCCTTTTCTCCCCCTCCCCTCCCCCAACCCTCAAACATAGGCTGGCAACACACTTGCTACTCCTCGGATGTTGCTTGTGCTTATGGACGGTGGTGATCACTTAACATAAGATGACCTACCAGTGCTTTTGCCTCCTATGACATAAAAAAAGCATGGACAAACAAGCAGAGTTCTTTTCTTTGTCATAATATTAGGATATATGAATATAAACCATTTAACAACTGTACAAGAACATAATAAAAATAACTATCTGAAGTAACCAGAAAAATTATATAAATACTAACATAAAGTATACTATATTTGATATATTAAAAATAATAAAAAAAAAGAAACCTGAAACGAACTAAATAAAGACTCATTTTAAAGGCAGTTAAAGTCAGCTATTTAGAATCGTAAAACATATATTTCAATTTGCATACAAATAAAAATTTAAGGATTTCAAAATCATAAGACATTACTTCGTGGAATTAGCACGGTATCTGAAGCAAGTATAATTGGATATAACCTCTCGCCGCCCATACCGTCTACTGATACAGACTAGGCAACTGGGGTATTAGGGGCCGACGTGCAATTCAATTATTTTTTACGATCAGGTGGGACAAAATGGCCGTCGGATGGAACGTTGTAATACCCTTGACGATATTACCGGCTATTTTTGAAAAGTTCAGCTATATTTGTATTAAAAACCGTTACTTTTGATCATGAAATTAGTCGGAATAAATTATCATTACAAATGGAACTCTTTGTGTTGTAGTAGGTGCTAGAGCCACGCTGAAACTATTCAACGTTTCGGCATGAATGGGTCGGCTCGTCCGTGGTAGCATCATCCTCTCACAGAATATCACCGCGAAGTAACAGTGCTTGCATTGTTGCGTTTCGTTCGGTCAGTGAGAGCGCTCTCCCTTTTCCTTCATTCCCCCAAACACAGGCTAGTAACGCACTCTTAAGAACTCTGGAGTTGCTAGTGATCACTTAACAACAGGTGACCCGTCGGCTCGTTTGCATCCTATATGGTATAAAAAGTGTTGGGATATTTTTTTCTACGAATGACATTATAAGTTAAGTAAGAAGGTTTTTTTGAAAACAAGAATAAGTATTTAATTAAAGCAGGTGTTACTTTGTATTATAGTGGACTTTGCACATACGCCTGGAATTGATTGCCAGCTATCACGTCAGTGGCGGATTTTCCCTAAGGCCTAGGAGACCCGGGCCTAGGGCGGCCAGATATTAAGGGTGGCCGATCGTGTTAAAAAATCCACTGATGATAACAACAACTCAAAGTACATAAATATTCTAAAGGCTCGCACATTATGGTGGGCCGCACTGCACTGCATCGTATAACATAAATCCTAAAAATAGATGGCAAAAAAGTAAATTCATTATGTACTCAATATGATGAAGGGGTGACTGGTACTTTGGCCTTTGGCGACCAAGACTGCAAATCCACCACTGTATTACATCTCAGTGCATCAAGAAATCTTTGACTTTATTAGCATGAGGTGTACTTCAAAAAGTTAAATCTGAAACTAGTAATAGAAAGAGCGAAATATTAGTAATTAAAAAACAAAAAGTAATCAAAAACATGTCCTTGGTGACACTCTTGGTATATAATTACAAAATATAAAAAACTTATATAGTTCACTAAACTATGTTGCAGGTTAAGCTGTAATGAATACAATCTATTACACGTGTTTCGCTCCGTCATGGAAGTATCGTATTGAATTTATTATCTATACTAATATTATAAAGCTTGTGAGTTTATGACATTGTAGGGGGTAACCTCGAGAACTACTGGTCCGATTTGAAAAATTCTTTCAGTGGTCTATAGTCCATTGATCAAGGAAAATTATAGCTTATATATTATCACGTTAAGACCAATTGGCGCGGGGCACTAATGAAGAAGGTTTCAAAATCGGGGGTTTTGTTTCCTCTTGAGAGCTTCCGCTGCGTGTTAGCGTTAGCCCAAACCATTCCACGGGGAAGCTGTCGCGGGCAGAGATAATGATTGTATTAGTAAAATCAAAAGGTTTTTTTTTACAGTGAGACGAGGTAGCGTCCAGTGAACTCCAGTCAGATGTGCAAAGTACATTCGCTATTATCACTACGTATTTATTATATACATATATATAAATCCTCCGCCACGTCTGTCTGTCTATCTGTTTGCGATAAACTCGAAAACTACTGAATGGAGTTTCATGCGGTCTTCACCAGTAGATAAAGTAATTGATGGGGAAGGTTCAGGTATATAATTCGTCTAGATTTATTTTTATTATCAGGGCATGATAAGGTCTACCGTGGCCTATTAGTAATATCTAAAAATAAGGATATTGAATTGAATTAACGACCCATCCCGAATTTGTGTAACTGTTATGCGTGGCGTCATAAAGCTTATACAATTTACATTAATTTTTTAACGCTCTAATTTATAGTTTTTAGCGGGATTTCGGTCTGTCATGTAACGGATTTTATATTTTATTCATAATCTTGTCTTATTTGAGTCCATATTTTGTAAAACTGGAAACTGTTGGTGGTTTACGTAATACAGTTTGGTGATTGTGCATTAAGTGAAGTGAATAGAAAATAATACCACGGACCATGAATTCTGAGATGCTATAAAAACCCCCTGGAAAAGGAACAAAGGGAGCCACCATCTTGTTGGAACATTAAAATGATCACACGACACTTATTAAGTAAAATTAATTGTAATCTCCATTGAAATAAAACACTGACACTAGCAAATGCTTCTGCAGGGCCAAAACAAAAAAAAAATAAGAAAGAAAACGCTTTTATGTTTACCGTTTATCAAAATTATAGAACTATTTTAATGGATTATGAATTTTAAGATATAAGTTTAGATGATATACTATAGAAGGTAGTAATTATTTGACACAGTTGTTGTAACTGACGACTAGAATTTCAAAATATCTACATATAATATAATTACAGTGTTATCTTGGTGACTTAACATTAAGCTCATGCAAAACTTCAAAGGAGTGAGAGTACTGAAACGTATCAAATTGCGATCAGCCCTCTCTCCGTTTCTTTTGCCAATTCCAAATGATCCTTTTGCGAAAACAACAAGATTAGAAAAAAATATATGATTACAGTTGTTATCTTTGTATTATCTATTAATACCTTTAAACAAGCAATTCCTGTATATTTTAAAATATTTTGCAAGAAGTTGATTATATAATAGATCTAGGTATAGTCTTTGATAATAAATTGAAATTACTATTATTTATGTGTTTATCAAAACACATAAATAATAGTATTAAAAATCTTTTAAAATTTTAGGTTTTGTTTTGAGGAATTGTAAGAATTGCAGCACTAAAATACATCTAAATCATTAGTAAGATCTAATTTAGAATATTGCAGTCTAATCTGGAATCGACACATTATATAAAAAAACATAGAACGAGTACAGAAAAGATATTTATGGCATCTTTGTTACAATAGCAATGTAGTCAATAAGATTACAAAATATAATGACCGACTTAATCACTTCAAACTATCCTCCTTAAATAATAGAAGAGTAATATTAGAACTTATGTTTTTATTTGATATTTTTCATGACAAAATTGATTGTTACAAATTACTAATCACTTCAAATTTAATATTCCTGTTAAGCTTCCGAGATCTAATAAAAATGTCCCAATTTACATTTCTCATTCACGTACTAATTTAGGCTTTTACTCTCCGGTCAACAGAATATCTAGGTCATATAATTCATTTCATAAAACGTGCGACATTTTCTCTACTAAACGAAATCATTTTAAAACAGCGATAGAAGCATATCAGTCTATTCACAAAATACAGCTTTAATTGGTTCAGTATTTCTTTTTATTTTTATCTTTTTTTCTCTCTCTCCCTTTCTGTAACTTTGTTATATCCCTAATATTTTAAAGTATGATTTTAAAGTATCAATTAATTTCAGTATTTTTAGTTCTTTTTCTGTTTCAATTTCTTTGTTTTTGTATTATTATGTTAAATCTTTAAATGTGTAAAATAGTTTAGTATTTACTTTTATGAATATTTAATTAGGGGTTGGAGCATGCTGTGGTTGTCTATAAATATGACTGCATTTGTAATGAATTATAGTAGTTGGTTTCGAGGACGATAAATCCATCTACCTAGATTTGATTCATAGAATACTTTTTAGTTTTCAGGCAATAAAAAAATATAGCTAGGATATAAAGGTAAATTTCGCCGCAGTTGTCCAAACAAAACTAGCTCAGATGGAAATCGGCTGCTTCGAAAATCCGACTAACCCCAGGTCGAATCTAATTTTTTTTTTTTGGTAAAAATATGCTAATTTTGTAATGCAAACTTGAGACAGTTTATTTTAATTTAAAAAAAATATTTTATTATTATAATTATAAGAGAGATATAACTTTTTATATATTTTTTTTGATAAAAGATGTGAGGCAAATGTAACAGTTTATTTTAATTTAAAAATGTTTTTTTTAAGAACCGAGCTAGGCTCCGTCGTCCAGGTACTTAATTTAATTCAACCAGGTATTTAATTCAGCTATATTCTGGCTTTGTACATAAATTACAATGTATAAGCTACTTGAGCTTTAAAAGTAAACTGAAAAAATATATTCTATCGATTTGTTTGAGTTTGGTTTAAATGCAATTAATATTTGTTGTAGGGACGTACCCAGAGCGGCTCTTGTTTGGTTACACCCCAAACGGATAGTCATTATGCCACACTGAAGCATTTTTTCCCTGACAATACTCATATTTTCTTTTAATATTCTAAAAATGATGAGAGTGAATAAGGAAAATACATTACGTCGATTTTACATATGGTAGGAAAAGTACAAGAAAAGGTTAAAAAAATTTAAAGAATTTTCACATACCAATACCTAAAATGTTTTACAAAATACTACTAACCTTATCGCAAAGTAACTATTCCACACGGACAAAGTCGCAAGAACAACTAGTGATTAATAAGAGAGTAAATTAAAAAAATAACCATTAAAATAACTAAATAGATGATAGAGTGTAAGAAACTATGTGTAGGTATAGTTATAATGTGTGTTTGAGTGAAACTAAGTCAGTTTTTGTGTAAGTTCTAGTATGGCAGGAATGTACAATTTTTAGATTACACTTTACGTAAAACGCGGTTTTGAAGAACCTGTAACTTATGAAAATTATCTTTCGACATATGCGCAAAAACCGGACAGCTATATATCAAGACGGGACGGACGTATACACGTCTTATACAAAAAAATCTTGAATAGATCTTCTGTCTTTTCATAGGAATTGCTATAAAGTCACCATGTTGACATGGCTTTATATCACTTTAATTCAATCATTTCATAATTATTATGCTATGCATGAGCAACTTATTAAATGTAATAAATTTAATAGTATTTATATAAAAAAAACAATCACATTTAATAAGTATATAAGCCAAAGCAGGGTTATACCGAAGAGATAAATCTGGTACGCCTACTTTTTAAATAAAGCGATAGTGTTTGCGTTTATTGTCATAAGGTATTTCTAAAACTTCTTGAACTAGCAACTTATCAGTACATGATTTAAGACAAAGAATCGGTTTTGTTTGAAGCTTTTTGTAAGTAATTATGTGCTGAAGCTGACCATTTATGAGTTTGTTACTTTCCAAATATAAGAAAAAACAATTTCCATAGCGTTACTGATCTATAAAAGTGAATTAAGTAGAAAAAAATATGTAAGGTTCGATTGCCGAACCAATACCGATATACCTATTTTTGCTATATTATATTGTATTGGTACCGCTGTGTTCCGTTGCAAAGAGTGTGATTAAACCCTACGCAAATGTCAGGAGTATCAATTTTATTTTTTATTGGCTTCAGTTTGATGTTACCTTATTTGAGGTTAGTTAAAAATAATAAGCTGCAGTGAGTAATTAACATTAAGTTACCCGATTAGGCCTCCCACGGCAGTGGCTCAAGCCTAGGTTCGATCCCTCGGTAGGGAACGCTTGAGCGCGTTGCTTGCGCGATACGGTGACACACAAATATACATCACTGCTACAACACTACACGATCACCTCCACACACGTGCACCTCTACACGCGCACACATGAAATTGGAAGGGTTTACTTTTTTTCTTCATCGAACTGAAAAACTCTTAATTTTCCGATAATAAATATATGGAGGAGTTGTTGAGGCGTGTATGCTTGGTACACATATACGTTTCAACAACTCATACATATATGAATAGTTAGCTAGGTTAGCTAAGATAGGTCGCGATTTTGCATGCAACAGGCAACAGCCAAGCCGAGGTGTGCCGTGCACCCTTGAGCTGGTTGCCAAAATAAAATCGGCTGAGTGCCTTAAGCGCTCGCCTTAGTAGTCCGGTGAAGCTGTTAAGACCTTGCTGGGTCAATAGCGTAGACATTTCGAAAAAAAAAATTAACATTAAGTGACTAAAGTTTTGAGTTTATCGCGAAGACAGACAGAGACGTGGTAGAGGACTTTGTTTTATAATATCTAATGATTTTAAAAGTATTTATTAGCATTTGTCTGAGATTTTACTTAATACTAAATAAAAAATCTTACCTAAGCTATCAACAAATACTAAATCTAAGTGAAGACTGACTCTAATTGCAGCTGTTGACAGACATACTGGCAACATATTTTTATCATTAAAATGCTACCTAATTAAAGAGACATTATAGAAATGCTTAGTACAGTATTATGCGTGGATCACCATGATTTTCTTGGTCAAAAGTTTCAGTTCATTGCAAAGATTTGTACTTATACTGTTTAAAGCTTTGTCCCTAAATTTATCCATTTAAAATAACGCAATGTTACGTAATTGTAATCTAGTTTTATAACTATACTAGATGACTTGGTGTACTTCGTATCACCTATTTTAACAACATAGAAACTCCCTCTTTGTTAAATTGCTGAAAATTTTGATCGGTATTGTCAGACTTTGCCGTTTTCTTGGGTTGTTATACAACACAAAATGTCGTAAAGAGATTACATCAAATGTCATTAAAAAGATAACGTCAGTTTAATAGTTATTCGAAAAAAAAAATCGAAATAGTTGTAAGATTATTAAGTAGCTATACATCGCCCGTTTCGCAAAAAGTGGATAGATCGGCAGGATATCCTAAGTACATGTCCCAGTTCTTTCAACTATCTATTACGTTATGCTGAATGTAAAACAATAACCGCAGATTGCCTGAATATTTTTTTAAATGTGGTCAATTCTTAATCCGAACAAAACGCATTTATAGTGCTAAACTACAGAAAAATCAATTCAACCACAAATTTACATCAAACCAAAAATTAGACACTGGATGACAAAAGTGAGAATTTTCATTTTTAAATATAATCCCCGAAGAGTTAAATGAAGCAGAAATGGTTGAAGGAAGCAAAACATGGCTGGTGTTCTGGTACACCCAGACTTTCCGGAGTCACCAGGGCTTACCGCCACATCGGCGTTGCAACCCGCCGAGAGTCCTACCAGCTCGTCTGGTTTGCTTTCGCCATCAGATTGATCGATATGTCGCGTACCGATCAAATTTTTTATAACTCTCGTAATTTATTAATCAAAGTTAACCTACAATAAAATTATTGTATTGAGTTGAAGTTTATTTCGGCCGGATACATTTTATTAAGAATACTACATTTCTCATAAATCAACATGCACACTGGCTCACATTCAACATATTTATCTTAAACCATTTTAATTTCGATCTGTTATTAAATGAAACTTCCTAACATTTCGTAGGAATACAACATTTTTATTTCAATAAAAACTGAGTTATACAGTCAATGAATTTAAAGCTTTTTGCTAAACTATATTATTCCTATTTTTTGCGATGTGTAAATATATAAAAATGATTGTTTTCCAACGCGCGAACGTGTCGTATAATTTCCATGCTTGAAACCGGGAAACTAATAGAATGCTAATCGTTCCATTTTCACAGGAGCACTTCTTCTGTGGTAACGCTTGATTTCATTTCATCTTGCTCGCTTTTGTTGTGACCGAATTCGTTCCATTCTAGGCTTTTCTACTTAATTATTATTCACTTTAGAACACAATTATGCCATACCAAAACGAATGTTATTATTATTTGTCTCCCGGTGGTCAACAGTGCGATTTGCACGAGGTTGCTCGTAGCACATTTCATCGACTTCAACGATCTATTCCAGCTCGACTTTTCCTTGGCATTTTCAAACAACGGTAAATAAATTTCTCAGACACTTACAAACTTAAGATAGAAGTTTTTAATAGCGGTATAGTAATGACAGAATGATATATAACTTTATAACCTTTCGTCTGACATTCGAGAGACGACTGAGGTATAAATATTCGACAACCCACTAAAATCATACCAGATTTTTTTAACCAATCCATCAAAACCGATATCAATTTTGTTTTTATATCTTTGTTTCTCAATAAAAAACTTTTTTATTTGCCTTCCTAACAATTCCTAACAATGATAACCATCAAAATATGTCAATACAATGACAAACATTTCTAAACGAACCAAGAATGACAACCATCAAAATATTAAATTTTAAATACACGATAATCCGATATCCGACTTATTTGAACGTCAAAAGTTTGACTGGAAAGTCGCTAGAACAGTTTGTATGGGAAAATGATATTGTTGTTTTTGCTATCTTACTCGCAATTTTTCCTTATTTTCTCATCGTTATAACCTTCCCTGAACTACGACGAACATTTCAACATCAAAATCAGCTTAATCGGCTCAGCCGTTCTCGAGTTTTAGCGAGACTAACGAACAGTAATTGATTTTTATATATATAGATAACTCGAACAAAAATCAATAATATTGAACACTTTTGAAAAGATGAAATTGAAAAATATCGTTATGACTAAATTATTCAAATTACTTGTTATTACATAAACCTATCCAGAAAGAGTAGTGTCGGATCTGTAATCAATGCTGTTTGTACAACCATCGCTCACCAGACTATCAGAACTATGGCATGCTCGCAACTGGCAATGAGCTTTGTCAAACAGTTGCTTTACACTGTATGTGAGCTAAACTACAAATAATACCCTCACAGTATGACTTGATACATAGGTCGTAAGCAGAAAGGTTTTATAGAAATATTAAGTTAAAACTGGATTATGTAATTCACATTTTTTTACAGTCCGTCACGTAGTATTGGCATCTACCAAATTAAGAATTATATTTAAAAAATGATAACGTAAATCTATACGAAATTGTAGTATAGCTTACCAAGCTAGTTATATGCTGCCGGTTTTCATAATACTGCTTATAACAAAGTCATCTTAGACAGTACTATAGGCAACCAAAAATTTCATAACATCCATTAGATGACACATGAAATCAATTTAATTTAAACAATTTATATTACAATTGTTTCTTTGTCAATAATGCTTAAACGTTTGGATGAATTCTAATCAAATTTAGCACATAAGATAATTATATCTTGGAAAAGGGTAAATAATAATTTACTGCAATTAATTTTAACAAAAACTAACTTTAATGTTATGTTGATTGAATTTGTATGTTGTTACGTCTAGCACAAATTAAAAAATAATGTACTTTATTCAATTCAGGCCTTGAGAATACGCTTATGAACGTCAAAACTAACACATTATTTAGAAACTAGCGTATAAGTTCTCGTGGAATAATTAGTTTGGGCTTATGTTAACATGCAGCGGAAGCTCTCAAGAGGAAAAAAGACGCCGATTTTGAAACATTATTCATTGGTGCTCCGCTCCTATTGGTCTTAACGCGAAGATATATAGCCTATAACTTCGATAAATGAACTATATAAGACTGAAAGAATTCTTCAAATTGGACCAGTAGCTACTGAGATTACCCCCTACAACGTTTCAAACTCACAACGTCACAAACTCACAAACTCTACCTCTTTATAATATTAGTATAGATAACACTTATAACAGAAGAGTAAAGAGATAAAATCTATCCATTTAATATATTTAAGGAATAATAGCCTAAGGTGGATTAGAGATCAATAACAGAACACATTTATATGATTTTTAATATTCTTGTCTGCCTACTTTGAGTTGGGCGATGTTAATCAGTTGTTAATTTTTTTTTTTCGAAATAACTACGCTATTGACCCAGCAGGGTCTTAAAAGCTTCACCGAACTATTAAGGCGAGCGCTTAAAGCACTCAGCCGATTTTATTCTGGCAACCAGCTCAAGGGTGCACGGCACACCTCAGCTTGGCTGTTGCCTGTTGCATGCAAAATCGCGACTTATCTAGCTAACCTAGCTAACTATTCATATATGTATGAGTTGTTGAAACGTATATGTGTACCAAGCATACACGCCTCAACAACTCCTCCATATATTTATTATCGGAAAATTGAGAGTTTTTCAGTTCGATAAGGGGAAAGTAAACCCTTCCACTTTCATGTGTAAGCGTGTAGTAAGCGTGCACGTATGAGGGTGCGATCGTGTAGTGTTGTAGCAGTGATGTATATTTGTGTGTCAACGTATCGCGCAAGCAACGCACTCAAGGGCTCCCTACCAAGGGATCGAACCTAGGCTTCAGCCGCTGCCGTGGGAGGCCTAATCGGGTGTTGTTAATTTAAATACAGTTAAACAGAACTGTAATGATTATTATATTATTAACATTACGAAAATATATTTACAAGATTCATAACAACTTAATAACTGAGATTTAAACTTGCCCTCTTGAAATTAAAGAACGTGTTAATGTACAACAAAACTTTGTCAGTTATATGACTATTAAAATATTCTTTCTATTGGAGCCACTTTTATTCCTTTGACTAATTTCATTAAGTTTTTATTATGAAGTAACTGTTCGTTGTAAAATAATTGCTCACTAGAGTTTTAGTTACAAAAGAGGAACCACCTTTTCCGTTTTAGTAAAGTTACAAAAATATTAATAAACAGGAAGCTTTAATTTAGTTTCGTCTCATCTATATCTTATATCTAGATTTTTGTGGATAAAATTGTTCCAGATAACTTGGAATATATTTCAACCATTTTTAGAGACGTCTGTCGACTTGTCTGTCTGTCTGTTTGAACACGTAGCACTGCTAAAGTACTACGTCCATGATAAAACCTAAAAACTCATAAAACATATGTAACATTTAATCTTGGTTTCATTAAAATTAGTTCACTCTATCAAAAATTATTGTAATTTTAATGACGACGCGACTTCAGTACGAGAAAAAAGTAGATAAGTAACTGGATTTAATACAAACATTGGCAAGTGGTAGAGCCACATTACTGGTTTCAGCATGAATGGATTGGCTCGACCGGGATAGTACCACCATCGCACAGGAAACCGACGTGAAGTAACAGTGCTTGCATTGTTGTGTTTCGTTCGGTCAGTGAGAGCGCCGGAGAACCATCTACTCTCCCCTAGGAATGTGAGATTATTGGAAAAAATCGATTAACTAGGAATCGATTTTTCTTTTTTTAAATAATAATCGATTTGTTAAAAATCGATTTTATTGAAAATAAATAATCGATATTTTTAAAAATCGATTTTTATGATATTTAAAAATAGACATGCTTTCCATATTCTTATAATAAACCTAAAGATTTAAAATAACAATTTATCGATTAAGAATCACATAAAATGATACGTATCAAAAATAACCAGTTCAAAACAAAATAAAAGTGAATGTTCCTTTAAACTTTCAAGGTAAAGAATATAGAAACTAAATACAACATTATTAATTCTAACTGTAAAATTCAAAACAATGAAGTTCTCTTTTAAATTTTCATATTAATTATAGTGTGACTGAGAAAATTAAAATTGAAGAATTTGTTTATTGAATAATTTCAATAATAATTTATAGTTTTGTAAACTTATCGATGTCGAGTTTACAATAAGACATTTTTAGTAAACATGTTGTACTCGCATGACAGAAAATTTTAGTTTTATTGAAATTTTTAATTTTACTGAGAGCGGTATTTGGCTGTCATAAGAACCACAACAATCATTATAAGATATAGTAACTCATGTTACTTGTAAGGCAGTGGGATGTTTTCATTCTATGTTCATTTTAAATTTGTAGTTTCACAACAACATCTTTCATTCTATCGAACAGGACATGCATATTACTGTGGTATTATTCTTTTTCATTATAAAATACTTTCGCCAGCCGCTTTTAGGTGTTTTGCGGCTAGAAAACATTTTAATTTTTTTCAAACATATTATCTCACTATGCTCACTCTTCAATTGTAAATAATAATGAACTTATTTTTTCATCCGTCGCATAGATGTTTATGAAAATCGATTAAAATGCGTAATTTATATAATCAATTTTAAAAAAATCGATTAATATGAATATAAACATCGACAATAAAAAATCGATTATAATAAATTAAAAATCGATTTTATTAAAAATCGATTATTATTTAACATCCCTACTCTCCCCTTCCTCTTCCTTCTTCCCTTTCTCTCGCCCCCCCCCTCTCCCCTCGAATAAAGGCTGGCAACCCACTTGCGACTCCCCTAGCGTTGCAAGTGTTTATGGACGGTGGTGATCACTTAACATCAGGTGATCCATCTGTTCGTTTGCTTCCTATGATTTAAAAAACAAATGATTATATTAGTCGCTGTTTTTTACATTACGTTCCACGCGGATTGAGACACGAACATAGTTAGTGATAAATCTCTTCGTAACGGTTTTAAGCTAGAATGGAATTCAAATTCGGAAATCGAAGTTTAAAAATTCAAATTAACATTATGAATCCACCAATCACAGCTCGGCGCGGCGGTGGATCACTACCGTTCGTATTTTACGAGTGAATTTACGATTCGGACTTGCTTAATTTACGTTTGAAGTAGTTCGTTCCGATTTACAATCGATTAATGGAGTCAGTGCAGCAGTGTGTACAGAACGTTTTTATTGTTTCGTGATTGAGTTTCACGAATAAACTTTTACGCTCTGACTTTTATATGCGTATTTTATTTTGAACCAGCGACCCACCTCAGCTTTGCTTGAGTATAATATATAAATAGGTACGTCATAAATATTTAAACGATATATATTCATTTTTCGGTCTCTCTCATTTAAACTTCATTAGAAGGTGATAGAGCCACGATGGTACTATAAAATCAGCACGAATGGATTGGCTCGTCCGGGGTAATACCACGCGACCCACTGAAAACCAACGTGAAGTAACAGTGCTTGCATTGTTGCGTTTCGTCCCGTCAGTGAGAGCGTCGGAATCCCTCTCCCTTTCCTAGGGAGGAAGGGAAGGGAAGCGAAGGGTCGCCTTCCCCCTCCTCTCTTCACTACCAACACAGACTGGCAACGCATTTGCGACCCTTCTGGTGTTGCTGGTATCTATGGACGGTGGTGATCACTCAACATCAGGTGACCCGCCTGTTCGTTTGCCTCCTATAACATATAAAAAAGTTTTTTTACCTGATGTTAAGTGATCATCGCCGTCCACAGACACTAGCAACACGAGGGGAGTCACAAATGCGTTGCCAGCCAGTGTTTGAGGAGGGGAGGTGGGCCTCCGGCGCTCTCACTGGCCAAACGAAAGGCAACAATGCAAGCACTGTTACTTCACGTCAGTGTTTCTGTGGTTCGGGTGGTACTATCGCAGGTGAGTCGACCCATTCATGATGAAACCAGTAATAGCTTCAGCGTGGCTCTACCACCTACAAAGTCGTGGTCACGTGAGGATGCTTCAGTAAATAACTTATTTGTTGCTAATAATTTTGAAACTGTAATATCTTCTAGAATATGTCGACTTTTCTCTACATATACGTAGTACCTGGATGACCGAACCTAGCTCGGTTCTTTAGGGGTGTAAGGGGTGTCGAATAACATCATAAGACTTGAGATACCCAAGCCAACCTCACCTGCACGTGGTGCACCCTGCTAAATAACGAACGAGGCAATGGCGCAAGCGGGGTGGTAGGGTTTTACAGCCCGACTGGGTCGCAACCACCATATAAAAAGCCCGTAATAGTGATTCGCTTCTACGTGTCGCGTTTCGGGATCAGCCTGTGCATATCCAGCTTATTACAGGCCGGCATGATAGTGGCGACCAGTGATGGATAGTGTGTCAATCGGTGGTCGCTATTATTTTTGGATTGTACTGTGCTTTTACCATCAGGCATAGTGCAGTCACTTTGCCGTGCTACAATAAAAAAAAAATAAAAAAATTATAAATTAAAATAAACTGTTAGACTTGCCTTACAAAATTACCTTTTTTTTTACCAAAAAAAATACAATAACTATAACAATAAAATTATTTTTTAATTAAAATAAACTGTTAGGTTTGCCTCACAAAATTAGCATTTTTTTAGCAAAAATAAAAAAAAAGACATATTTTGCTGTCACTCGGATTCGAACTGGGGTTAGACGGATTTCGAAGCAGCTGATTTCAATCTGAACTATTTTTGTTTTGACAGCGACGGCGAAATTTATATTTATATTCTAGCTATATTTCTTAATTGCCTGAAAACTTAGTTAAAAAAATCTATGAATGAAATAGATCGATTTATCGTCCCCGAAACCACCTATATACCAAGTTTCACGAAAATCGCTGAAGCCGTTTCTGAGATCCTGAGTATATAGCAATATAAAAATATACAAGAATTACTTGCTTAAAGGTATTAGATAAACAAAGCAAAAACAGATTTCATAAACATCGTGTTTTCTATTTTATTGAGTTACTTAACAACTCATAAAACTTTCCCAAAAGCCGACATCGGAATTAAAAAGGCATCATATTTTTTAAGTCTACGGACCTCTTTTAATACAACCGAGTTCCTAAAACTTTTTCTCGTAAACCTTTCAAAGCATTTGATTATGCCTCTTTGAGGGTGAATGGGGGGCATCGAGGAGGGGGGAAGGTAAACACGAAACGAGAAAAGTTTTGTAAACAGGCACAAATTACTTTCCAGTCGGACATCGTAAGAAACAAAGAGATTCAAGTTGTAATTGATGCCGCTATCGCATCTCGACTTTGGTTTTGTGACAAAATTGTCAACGGGTCCAAGCGGCCATTTAAAATAGAAACTGAGAGACTCCTTTGCAGAAGACATCTTTCCATATATAAGTGTTATTAATTAAACACTTTGTTACAGAAGGCAATACAAATATACAAATATCTTTATAACTTTAACTATGGCCCCAAACTAGGCAATGCCTGTCTCATGGACGCCTAATGCCTGGTTACAGATTGCCATAAATATATGATGGTTTTTATTTGTAAAGATTTCTCATGTACCTACCTTTTAAATCTAGAGTTATTATAGCAATAAACTCAAATAACTTATAAAAGTAAGTAAAAATTAATATCTTAAATGAATAATAATTAATATTCAAAACAAAGTAGATTAATATCTGACATACAAACCAATATACGTCCGGCATTAATCAAAGCTTTGTTAAAACAATAGGCGGAGTTCACATCGGGCGGGTGATACGCGGCCTCGGACATGTTTGAGACGCTGTGCACATTACAAAGCATTAGATTAAAAACAGCATTAAAAACTGAACACACGGCTTTACTGATTTTATTTTCTAACCCCAAATATGCTTGCGTGTGGTGAAAGCGGGCAAGTCTGTCGGACTAGCATTTTATGCACAGGCTCTCGAAGGTTTAGGCCTGTGAGTTCGATACGTCTCCCACTTGTTTGTCAGAGGATGTTTTCATTTCCGACCTCTCAGACCGCAAGACGAAGGTCCCTGTTGAGAGGCCGACACCTGTCAGAGAAAATGAAATGCATACGCAGTTCTCTCACCAGCCAAAGTTTTTGCGAAGAATACCATAGAGTTTGAGTCCATGGGAGCCAAATATAACTCACCCTTAGCTGAAGAAAGGCTAGGTATCCATAATAGAGTTCCCATGTAAAGAAATGCATGTGTGTGTGCATACATACAGTAATACATACGCAAACATTTAAAATACCCATAAAATAACTATTTATTATATTTAAGACCTATGTAATAAATCTATGTAATTTTGAACAAAGCTAAACATTACTTAATATGCTGATAGTACAATATATGTGATGCGAAAATCACAGGAAATTGTGGGCGGAACAGTATTTCCGGATTCAGTAATGTACCGTTAGCAATTCCGGTTTGGTCTAATGCGTTTGTACAATTATCAAAATTTACTACTGACTAATTTTTGTCCGCGGTTTCGATCGCGTTACTATAGAATTGACTTACCCTCTAGAGTACTTTTCCGTATTACCGAGAGTGCCTATGTCGAACACCCAGCAAGAACGGGTCGAATCGTCGACGACGAGTTAATTAATATCAGAATATTATTGTAGAAATAAGCCATAGTATTAAAGTATAAATTAACTTTATTTGTATTCAACCTTTGTCATTGATTAAAACTTACCCAAATAACAAAAGATTGATCATCACAAGCAATGAATTTTAGACTTTCAGGTATGTTTGAAATTATTCATAGGGAATATGATAGCGGTACGGTACGAATAGCGGTATAAAATACTACTAAAATATTGAATACAAATAATCATATAATCTTGATTACTAATTAATTTAATCACGATTAATGATTACACAACAATCATGATTAAATGTAATCTTGATTAAACTAATCCAGATTGATGTAGTCATGATATGATTACTTTCAATCAGTTTGATAATCTGATTACAATAGTAATCGATAACGCCCATCTCTGTTCTAGTATTCATAAGTAGTTTGTTTTTTCCTATAAAAGTTCTAATTACTCGATACGGATGTTTCCCTCTCGACAATATCGTTATCTCATATTAAGTCATGCTTAGAGAATGTTGGAAATTAAAGTAAAATTTTTCTTTAGATTTTCAAGATTCTCCTGTTTTTGATTTGTGCTAATTTTAAGGAAAGGCATAATCAGATCCGGTGTGATATTAAGTCTACAATGGAATCTGGTGTTAAAATTTAGTTAACATAGCGAAATATAGCAATAGCTTATGTATTAGAATCTTATGTTATACGTGGCTATATATCTACGAATTTTCAACTGGTAATCATATCTCGCTGGAAAGGATCTGGAAAATACGCTTTGTTAAGAATTCTTATCTCATAAAGCGTTTCAATCCTATTAAGCTTGAAGTTTTACAACCACTGTCAGCGGTAGCACGTAATTGGACACTACATTGTTAGCCCGCTATTTACGACAACTTTATATTTAATTTCATACTAGCGACTTATTCTAGCTTCGCACGCGTACAGGATATTTAATACAGCGTCATAGTTTGATAAATTTCCAAGCTAGTTAGTGATCTATGGACTATTCAGTTCATTTTTAAGTGAACACTTCCGTAGCCAAGTTGAGGTATTAAAAGAAAAAAAAAATTGTAGAAGAAAACCATACGAGTTAGCGTCACTGATGATTTTTGACGTGACGTATTGAGCTTGTGCCAAGCATGTTATATACTTGAATGTGCCGTATACGTGTTTGAATTTTTTGATGTGTAAATTCTCGTGATTTCGTCTCTTTGAACGTCACCTATGACGTCGACATATCGAAGTATAGTGGCCTGCATACATGAAACATTGATATTTTATATTCACGTTGTACATCCCATAATGCGTTTGATTAATCAATAAATCGTATAGAAATGTATATTTATAGCTCGGATTACCAATAGATTGAAGATCCAAACTAATAAGATAAATACTGACCAGTCATGAGAACTGCCGACAGAAGAGAAAACTTGAAAGAATGGAATAACTGTAATCTTTTTAAAATTTATATCAATAAAGCTTTCATGTTTTGTAAACTGAAATTATTAATCTTACTCTAGTTTTCACATCTATTCGCGCACCAAGAGATAATCATATTATAGCAATTTATTAATTAATTAGCCTCTGCCAGCGACTTCGTTCGCGTGTAATAGTTACTTTGGGCTAACACCAACACGCAGCGGAAGCTCTCAAGAAGAAAAAAAACAATTTGAAACATTCTTCACTCCTGCTCCGCTCCTATTAGTCTTAGCGTGATGATATATAGACTATAATCTTTCTCGATAAATGAACTATATAACACTGAAATAATTTTTCAAATCGGACCAGTAGGTCCCGAGATTACCCCCTACAACGTCACAAACTCACAAAATTTACCTATTTATAATATGAGTATAGATCAAGATATATTATAGGCTGCAAAAGTCAATACAAAATATAAATATTATATGTTCACAGGCTGTTAAAAAAAGCGTCGGTAGTCTGGCAATACATAACAAGCATGTCGAGATCATCGGTGACACGAACCTACAACTTTATCCCCTACCATTTGTTTTTAAATAGCTGAAGGCTGTAAAGAAATTTTCAATTCAATAAAGAATCCTGTTCACAAATTAAATCACGTATAAAAAGAGTTCTAATCAACATGAATAAATGAAAATGTTTATGAAAGTGAAACAATGGAAAGGTCGAAGGCTCACGGCAGTCAATCAAACACCGAGGCTTTCATTTACTAAAGAAATATCTTGAATTTAATCAAGCCTACTCGACGATAGGCTTTCTGCGTAGACGAGGTCAAGCTATTCACAATAATCTTATTTTCATAGCTATTGCCCGAGACGCATATTTACAAACAATATTTAAATTAAAAATATATAGTAATTTACAAAGACTACATTATTCTAAAAAAAGTTCTTTGTATTTTAAACTTACCCTACATACTTAATTCCTAGTTGTATGTATTTGATACCAGTGTTGTGTATTCTATACTCTAATTAATTAAAACACTAAGGTATAAGATACTACTTAATTTGCAAATTGAATTGGAAATAGTCCACAATGTTCATAGGAACCCATTTACAGGGGTGTTTTGTTGCGAAGAATAGTGTTTATAAAAAACATTGAAATTATTTATATCTGCTGATATAATTTAAATGTATAATATATATTTTTGAATTTATATCGTATATGAATGGAAATGGCACTCGCTTTCTTATATCATACAAGGCAAACGACCAGGCGGGTAACCTGATATCACTTAACATCAGGTTTTCTTTGAGGTTGACCACTTAATCACCGCCGTCCATAGACACTAGCAACACCAGGGGAGTCGCAAGTGCGTTGCCAGTCTGTGTTGAGAGGGAAAGGGTGAGGAGGGGAAATAGGCTTTCGGCGCTCTCACTGATCAAACGAAACGCAACAATTCAAGTACTGTTACTTCACGTCGGTTTTCTGTGAGAGGGTGGTACTACACCAGCCGAGCCGACCCAGTCATGCTGAAACCAGTAATAGCTTCAGCGAGGCTCTATCACCTTTCAAAATATTCCTATACCTTTCTTCAGGCAAGGACCTATGACTTTGCAGTGGGTCACGTACAGGCTGATGATGTCCTCTTAGATCACTATGTCACTTACCATCAAGAGAGATTGTGATCAAATGCTAAAAATACTATAAAATGTCTTCAAAAATACTTTTTCTAAACAGCAAAGAATGTAATTTAATACAGTAAAAAAAATTCTAAAGCTATTACCTTGAATGATGTTTGTAAATACGCCTCCAGGCCTTTGGTTTCGCTCTCTGCGATAGTCTAGATTGAACGTAAACATAGCACTAGATTGCTTTGGGTTTTGTCTAGAATTCTAGACACATATATAAGCTCTTATGGTTCGGAAAATATTTGAAAGGTCCCGAAGGAAATGTGAACGGTTATTTGATACCTACTTGGTTGGTTTTATTCTAGTAATAGCGAGATAACGGGTTTTAAAATTTAGAAAAATAAAGTGTTTTAATTTAACCCTTATATGCATGATTTCTTCATTTTTACCCAAATCAATATATTCCGTGTGGAGTATTATACAGTTTTATAAAAACTAGGTTTTGCTTGCGGCCTCGCACGCGTTAATGTAACTTTAATCTATTAGACAAGTACTCTGACCCGAGTTAGAGATTTCTGGAGATATATAAAAAAGCTCTCATCTGTCCCTTGAGAACTATACATTTTTTCTTGATGCAAAGTACCATATACCCTTTTTTGTACTCCTGACGATGTGTACGTAAATTTTTATAATGTTAGACTGAGTCGTTGAAGGTTTGATAGCATGACAAAAAAACTTACTTTCACATTTATAATATTTAGCATTATTATAGTTTGTATGTAGTATTATTATTCATTTAATTTACCAAAATGAATACACTAAGCAGTATACAAAGTACTTTCTTTTATATATTTTAATAAAACATTCACATAAAAGTATCTTTCTTTACGGTTTACATTTGATTAACAACAAGCTTTTACCCTCAACTACTACATTGTCCTGGAAAAGTGCAACACAAATTCACAGTTTGACACAGGTACACATATGGTGGAAGGGTTTTATTTTTTTCTGGGGCGGCCCGATGAAGTGTAGAGAGATCTCGTGCTGCCCCAACTATGGAAGTAGTCTGGTGAAGCTGTTGAGACCTTGCTAGGTCAATAGCGTAGTCAGTTCGAGAAAAAAACCCGACTATAACGGAAGACGTATATACCGTGGGCTATTAGCCCATGCCAGTTGGACATAACCCACTCTCTCTCCCGGGAGGACGGGTGTTCATAAGGGATTTCTCCAACGAAAAAAAAAAGTTGTCAGATATGAAATACTCATGTGTGCCCCATGACTTATTATATGTATGAATAGCTAACTTAGTTTAGCTTGGATAGATTTGCAGTGTTGCATCTGAAAAAACAGCTCAAGCTGAGGTTAGGCCACTTTGGAGTGCGGCGCTGAGACGGACACCACGCAGCATACTGTCTCCGAGTGCACCGCGTGGGGTGATCAGCGACGCGCCCTGGTTGTGGTGGTGGGGGACGATCTCTCGGGTGTGGTTTCGGCCATGCTCGGCAGCGAGGACGTGTGGGCCGCTGTGGCCTTCTTCTGCGAAGTCGTCATCTCACAGAAGGAGGCGGCGGAGAGAGCCCGGGAGGTAGATCCGCGAAGTGGCGCTCTTCACCAAAGAAGAGCAGTGGGAGGGGCAAGGCGTAATGCCCGGCTCTCCCAACACCGTCACCAAACCTGAGGGGATCGGCCGGGGGCCCCATCTTCTCGTTGTACGGGTGAGGCTGATGAGGGGAGGCTACTGATGGTGTACCCAGTAGTCTCTCTACAGTAGTTCCTAGCCTGGCGATCACTTGCCAGGCAGCTGTAGGGTCAGTTGTTCAGGTTTGAGAGCAAGCTCGATCCCTGGCTGCTCCTACAATGCTCGGACGGTACACCTTGGGGTTTTAGTCCGTGGGAGTCGGACATAACCCACTTTCTCCTCCAGGATGGTGGCGTATCCATAAAGGATTTCCCCATGTTAATAAAAAAGGCCACTTTGACACCCTTGAGTTTGTTGTCAAGTGGCGAAGTATTTTAAGCTCTGACTTTAGGCCCATCAAGCAATAGTTCGAAAAATTTGTATGCAAATGTATGTATGCAAAGATTTATTTACCAGGGAGATTTGCTGTTGTCGCAAGTACTCGATACTTATCATCAATTTTTTTAGATATATTTTTTAGACAATGAGTTCTAATTTAAATATGTTATCTCGATATCTTAAATTAGTATAACTTTATTTGTTTTTTTTTTTTGGACTGACTATGCTATTGCCCTGACAGGTCTTGTAGATCCCATCACAGCACACCTCGGCTTGGTCTGTTGTCCAGTTACGCAATATCTCGAATCTAACTAAGGTACCTATTTATAAAGATAGTGCTTTTTGAGATATACATGTGTATCAAGCATGTATACCTCACGAACTGATACGTTACAAGATAAGATAAGAAGATTTTGATAAACACTACACGTCCTGTAATATGAATTTCCTTGCCGTGGTGAAGTGGGGCAAGCCCAAAAGTAGTATTTTTGCCTGTTGCAGAATATATGAGATATGTCTGTGGTTTGCTTTTGGTATCGTTCCTTGGTAGATTATTCTGTAGTTATTGTTATGGTTTTATGAATTTATTTAGGTACACCTTTATCCTGTTTAGTAACATATTTTTAACTTTGAGTTAGGTACACGGATTTACAAAAGGTGCTACTTATATATCTTGTTTGTTATGGTCTCATTCTGACATTTTATTTTCAGCGAGTTCCGACACCATCCTGAGGATTCGATACATCGCTCAATTATTTGTTGTAATTACTAATTATTCTCATGAACACATCTATATAATAATATATATATTATAAATAATATTATAAAGAGGTAAACATTGTGAGGTTGTAAGGGGTAATCTCCAGCAAATACTAGTTCGATTTAAAAAAATCTTTCAGTGTCAAATAGCTTATTTATCAAGGAAGACTATAGGCTGTATATCACGCTAAGACCTACAAGAGCGGAGCAGCAATGAATAATGTTTCAAAAGCAAGCACCGCTGTGTGTTAGCCCAAAGTAACTATTTCCCGCGGACGAAGTCGCGGGCAGCAGCTAGTATACATATAAATTGGCCTAGAAATAGACCCTCAAAAAGAATATTCATTGCTTATTATTTATCACAAAGGTGCCAATTTCTGTCTCTTTATTTTCACACCTATTATCACAAAAGAGGTGAGTCAATAATTGGCGAACGAAAACTCTTTGATCAGAGACTGAAAAATATTGAAGATTGTATTTGATAATAAAACAGCTCGAGATGAACATTATAAAGGCGAGATCAGAGAGAAGGAAACAATGGACGGACGTGTCGCTACTTCGAATGCCCACTTGTGTCGGTACTTGGAGCACTCAAGTGATCTTAAGTTGTGGCTAGCGAGGGCCACGAAGTAAGCGAGAAAACACCAGTAATTTTATATATGGTAGAGCCACGCTGAAGCTATTACTGGTTTCAGCACGAATGGGTGGCTCGCCCGGGGTAGTACCATCCTCTCATACGAAACCAACGTAAAGTAATAGTGTTTGCATTGTTGCGTTTCGTTCGGGTAAGTGAGAGCCCCACCTTCCCTCCTTTTCCCTCTCTCCTTCCCCATTCCCTCAAACACAGGCTGGCAACGCACTTTCGATTCCCCCGATTTTGTTAGTGTCTATGAACGGCGGTAATCACTTACCATCAGGTGAACTGCCTGTTCGTTTGCCTCCTATGATAAAAAAAATCGCTATTAAATGTTTTATGCAAAAACTAATATTATTTGTTATTATTCAATTTTTTATTTGATAATTTGAGATAGTGGGAGGAAACTCTACTAGTGACTCGAAAAGCCGAGAAACTGGCCTCCGTATATGATTAACTTTTCTGTGATAAGCATAACTACAAGTTCTGTATCTAAGTATTCAATATCTATACTAGGTAAATGTTTAAAAGATGACATACTTTAAGCCTATGGTAGTTCATGGTAAAATTTAACATATAAAATAATAATATCAAAACAAAGAGTAATAAGCAACAAAGCAATTCTTAGTTAAAGATTGTTTTCTGTATGGGAGCGATGTATTCTTACCTTCTTTTTACCCTTATCCCACCCAAGCATGGTCGGCACAACATGTTTTACTTCTACTTTTTCATTCTCCGATGTGATCTCAGTATTCACACTTATATATAATCCAGCCATACCTTTTTCTGTCTTCTTCTAACCATATATTTATTTACCTACATATTGTTCCTAGAGATATATTTCCACCTACTTATAACACAAAATACAGACACACCTCCAAATACTTTATATTAATACTGCCATTTATTTTGGTAGGTTGTTAAAAGCATCCAAACTTCCACGGTGAAAGTATCACTGTAATTTTTTGAAGCAATGTTAAAGCGCTCGGGATGCTGTATTGAGAAATGTTGTTAGTACACATCTGTGACACAGACGTTTATTTCTCAGCAACTTATTTCTTGGTTCACCTCGAAAGACTACTCTCCCTCTCCTACTTAAGAATTATCTACAGTTGACTCTAAATATTAGGGATGTGCGAACAATTCGAACTTACGAATTATTCGTTCCGAATCGAATGATAAATTTCGATTGGAATAATTCAAAAATTATTCGTAAACCATTAAATTATTAGTGAATTTTCGATTATTTTCAATTCAGCTGAAATATAGTAGAAAAAATGACTCCTTGGAGATTTTTTTTCGGAATCTCTCGCTAATGTTACCATCATTTTTTATGGTACTGAAAAATATGAACAAATATTGACAATGAGCAATTGTATTCTCTGCGTAGTTGATTTCTAAACGTAAAGTATATTATTCGTACGTAGAATATTTCGATACACAATTTAATGGAATTTAAGTAGAAACAATTGAAAATCCAGAGATATTTCATTCATTCGCGAATTATTCGAAAATTTTCGAATTATTCGAAATGTTATGTACGTACGATGCTTTGGATACCAAATTACTTGACACTATTGTCGCTTTTAAAAGAATAGTCGCACGTTTTATGGCCTTAAAAATATAAAGTGATTTTAGATATTTATAAAGTGCTCTAGCTATCTGAAAACTATATTACAAAGAGAATGAATTTAATCGTTAAAAAGAATCTATTTTACTGAACTAATTATTATCAACTATATATTTATTACGTTATTTAGGTTTACGAAAACGATATTCAAGTTTAAAGAAATCTCTGATTTCGATAGCAGAGAATTGCCTCAATGGGATTTATCACATTTACCCAATGATATTATAACTATAAAGCTTGGTTCTTTCAAAAACATTTTTAAATTAAAATAAACTGTTAGGCTTGCCTTATAAAATTAACATTTCTATACAAATAAAAAAAAATATATATCTCTTCTGCAGTCACTCGAATTCGAATTGTGGTTACAAGGATTTTCGTAGCAACCGATTTCCATCTGAGCTATTTTTGTTTTGACAGCGTCGTCGAAATTTACCTTTATATTCTAGCTATATTTTTTCATTGCCTATAAACGCAGTTAAAAAAGTTTTCTATGAATAAAATCTAGCGTCCCCAAACCTATCAACACTAAGTTTCACGGAAATAGATGACGCCGTTTCCGAGATCCTGAATAATATACAAATATAAAAATATACAAGAAAAACGATAAACGATATATATATATATTAGGGTGGGTCAAAAAAATCAACTATTTTTTTTTTACAATTAATACGGAAAAATGGGTTACTAGGCACCTTAAAAAAATTCTCACCAAATATGAACTCTTAATTTTAATAGGAAGATCCTCCGCATCGCAGTTTTTCATTTTTTTTCTCAGTCCAATAGAAAAAAATTCATTCCTCATCATTAATTGGTCGTACAGAAAAATTTTTTTTTAAGAATTTTGTAGCAAATTTAATGCTCTACAAAAAAGGTATCTTATGTTTTTTCCGTAAACCTCACCATTTCACTAATATTGAAGATTTAAGATTGATTATTTTAAGTCAAATGTCACTTTTGTTTATGAATTTTATAACTCGACAAGAAATGGCTATTATTGAATGGGCAATAGAAATTTTTGTAGCAAATTAACTGCTCTATAAAAATGGTAT
>JACEII010000007.1:6128827-6215039 GCA_014332785.1 Antheraea mylitta | reverse complement strand
ATATATTTTTTTTTTTATTGAAGCACGACAAAGTGACTGCACTATACCTGATGGTAAGCATAGTACAATCCAAAAACAGTGGCGACCACCGAGAGACAGATCATCCATCGTCGGTCGCCGCTGTCATGCCGGCCATAATGACGAAAGTCACTTGGTACTGGATATGCACAGGCTGATCCCGAAACGCGACGCGCAAAAGCGAGTCACTATGACGGGCTTTTTCGCCATGTACATGGTGGTTGCGACCCAGTCGGGCTGTAAAACCCTACCACCCCGCAAATATCATAACGTTTACCAGGATTTTCGATGATCTGATCTCTAAGTAACAAACCAACAATAACAATAGAGAGCTCTTGCGCTATGAGTGACAACTACAAACTCATATTCATATTAAGAATTCATATTCAAATTCCTACGTCCAGCTATGATTTTTGCTGTTATTATTGTTAAAAAAAACATTGTTGTTAAGTATTTCTGGCAAATCGAGTCTGCCCTAAGTAGTTCGGTGAAGCTGTTAAGACCTTGCAAGGTCAATAGCGTAGTCAGTTCGAAAAAAAAAGAGAGTCTGCTCTTTTTATATCATTAGAAGCAAACGAACAGGTGGCTCACCTGATGTTAAGTGATCACCGCTGTCCATAGACACCAGCATCATCATGGGAGTCGCAATTGCGTTGTCAGCCTGTGTTGGGAGGGGAGGGAAGAGGAGAGGGGGAAGGTGAGGAGAGGTGGGCCCCTGGCGCTCTCACTGATCAAACAAAACGCTACAATGCAAGCACTGTTACGTCACGTCGATTTTCTGTGGGTCGGGTAGTAGTACCGCGGGCGAGCCAACTTATTCATGCTGAAACCAGTAATAGCTTCAGCGTGGCTCTATCACCTCTGTTACTGCTCACAGGCTAAACCTGGTTGAGGGAGGCCTGTTTCTTAGTAGGTCTTGTAGCGATACTTTCCTGCTCAGTTCATAAAGTCTATTTCGGTGGAAATGGGAGCATATAGCACTTACACCAGATATGCCAAAAGTTTGACAGACCCAGCGAGATAGCAAGTCAAGGTGAATGGCAAAGGGCGATAGTAGAAGGCAGTAGTTACGGTTAGTCAGACATATAATCGGAACCTTCCTCTGGTTGTATGTTTCCCATTCCACTAGGCTAGGAAGGACACGGGCATGTCCGTCACTCTGGCAGTTAAACTAATTAAGCCTATGTGGTGGAGGCGCATTGTGATTACTTCATCAGAGAGGGTTAAAAAAAGGATTTACCATCTTAACCCCTTAGACCGCAGCCGGGGCCCCTTAGGAGTGATAATACCTGTCGGAGGAGCTGACGTAGTTTCCATTAGGTAGTCCCTGCTCAACCGGCCAAAAGGTGTAAGAAGGTACAATGGGGTTTTAGTTCGTGTCACTTGGCCATACCCATCCTCAGCTGCCCGATAAAATAGGCTAGGAAGGGGAAGGACGAATTTGTGCGTAAAATTGTTTACTGGAATATTTCCTGCTTCCCAATACATAGGTATATTTACTAGGGTGTAGATAGTTTTCTAATGTTCACATAGTTACGTGGAATAAAAATACCTTAGAAAACGGTTATGTTATTTAAAAACTCTTTAATACATTTTCTCGGTGACACCGATAATTGAAACGTAGACCTATCTAGAAACACATCTCTTAATCTCTAGCCACTTAATTAATAATTTTCATAGACACAAGCTTTGGGCAAAATGAATTTTTTAAAGGTACACTTCAAAGGAATTAATCACAGTTCTTAACTAACATGGGATACATTCAAACGACTCTTATGAAATTAACGTAAATAATTTTGAAGTATATATATATGTTTTGTGTACATACAATTAATTTAATCAAATACGTTGACTGTTGTAAAGTCGAACGAAATTCATCGAGTTTTGAATAATTTATCTTAATAAGCTAAGAGTTATTAACATTAAGGCTTTCTTATTCTCGAAAATATTTAATATCATTTACTTGTCTATAAGCAAACCCAGTTTCGTAAATAAAATATATAATAACGTAATTAAACACTTAAAAAAGGAGGTGAAAATAAAAATATATTTTTTAAATTTTCATTCCATGATGATGTAAAAGATAAATTGCTGGATAATACACTGATTGAAACTATATTGGTTCTATGTATTTGAAACAACGTTGATGACACTGATCTAATACACGCAATGAGCGTTATTTTTTGCTGAAAAAAAAAAACATAATGACGAAACCATACTATGGTAATTGGATTTTTCAAATATTGAATAAATATTTTCCTTAAATAGAAAACCTGTCATTTAGTACCTGTAGTTGTTTTTTTTTTAAATTATGATATTACTTTTCGTGCTATCAAGTAAGCTATCATTATAATTTTGTATATTTATGTTCAGAAAATTTATAATTATACTAATTTTAAGGTCGACCAAATATAATTTATCAGGAATTCTACTGGGCTCCCTTTTTTTAAATAAGTTACTAATACCGTTACAAACTATTGTTTTATTGATACAAGCTTGTAGACTTTAATATTCATAACTCTTAGACTATATACACAATATATCCATAGTCCTTAAAAATTATAATATATCTTAAACTATCACAAAACACATGATACTTAGTAGAAAATTATATAAAAAAAATGTAATTAATTAGTAACAGTTGAATAGTGATATAATTTCTTATTGGGTATTCACATACTGCATAGGCCAATACTATATAGATCATATCCTCATACAATTAACAAGATTCTAATGACACCACACATGTTAAAAGCCCATCAGACTGTTTAAGCTTAAGATAAATATACATACAGTACCCAGCTTTTCATTTGGCATGCCACGGAGAAGAGCGAGACTTCCAACTAAGATCGCATTACATCGATTCTCTCTATCGCACAGCGTAATGACTGAGATAGACAGAGACAACGCTATACGAAACAGAACTTCGGCTATCTCTGTCTTACCCGCAACGTATCAAATCGAGGTACTGTATGTAATGTACACTCGAAATATATTAACAAAACAAAAACAGCTTATAGAATTTCAGTCTTAGTTAAAATTACTCTCGGAATTAATTACAACTATTTACATTAAAATATTCCGAAATTTAGGTTTATCTAATACAATTTACGATCAATGTGTCCGTTTTGTTATTGTTTCATAAATATATTTTCTTATCATTTTTTTTCATTATTCACTGCTCTTTCTTTAATATAACGTTGATAAGGTTCGCTTTAAATAGAATCTAATTGATTATCCCCTTTGAGTAAAAGAGAAGCCTTTTTCGAATTTTATACACTTGGGTTTATTTAAGTAAAGTTTTAACAATAATCGACCCGGTTAGTTAAACTTTTAAATATTTAAAGAGCGACTGTAAGACAACGGACACGACATTGAGCCGCGTGGCACGGTATCTAGCTGGCATAAGCATACACAGTTCGGCTCTTCTCGGTAATTGTACGTACGCATTATTTTTTAAACACTTTATAATATACTTGCTCCTTTACTCCCTTTAATTTCTTCAGTAAAAAAGGCTATTAATTGAAAACGTAAATATTTCTATCTGTTATGTAATACCAGTATGAAACGAAACTCTCAAAGAAACAAACAAAAATCGGATAATCTCTTAGACTTTATGTTATATTATAGATATGTTTGAAAAGTTATTTTAACGCGTTAGACAATTTTTGGTAGAGAAAAACTTATGGATTCGCGTCACTTATGATTTCGATATACTTGTGACATATTGCGCTAGTAATATTGACATTTTTTATCGAATTTGTGCACCTGTAGGAACTCTATTTGCATGTTTACGTGCTAGTAACCTTTTTACTGTGACTCTCTCACTTCGTATTATAAAATTTATATTACGAAATGTCAAATGGACGGTCTTCTGTTTTTGCATTGTCATGAGCTAGGAATCTGTCATTGCTAATATATTATTGTAAGTGTATAATTATTAAATGTTTTCCTAAACTGGTGACCCCGAACTGGGACACGAAAAGATGTCGACCAACGAAAAAAATGATTTATTAAAATACACTTCGCAAAACTCGGAAGAAACTGCACCTGAATTATTCAAAGTAGGTATAAAACTTCCTCCGTTTTGGCCAGAAGAACCCGAAATATGGTTCGCTCAAGTCGAAGCACAGTTCTCCGTTTCTGGCATAGCTAGCGATACTACTAAATTTAACTACGTGATTGGTCAATTGGATCATCTGTACGCTCGAGAAATTAAAGACGTAATTACAAACCCACCCAAGTCCAATCAGTACGAAAAATTGAAAACGGAACTAATCCGTAGAGTAAGTGATTCTCAAGAAAGGAAAACTAGGCAATTGCTTGTTCACGAAGAAGTTGGAAACCGTAAGCCATCTCAATTTCTGAGACATTTACAAGGTCTAGCAGGGCCTGGAATACCACATAATTTTTTGAGAACTATCTGGATTGATAGACTTCCTCACAATGTACAGGTAGTACTCGCAGCTCAACCCACTGCTTCGTTAGAAACTTTAGCAGACCTTGCAGATCGTATCCTAGATATTACTTCAGCGGAGCACCATGTAGCCTCAACTGGTCAAGAAAACAGATTGGATGATATTTTAAAAGAAGTAGCTGCATTGCGTGACCAAGTACAACAACTAACATTGCAGCAGTCCCGAAGTGCGCGTTCTCGTACAAGAAATGTATCTCGATCCCGGTCTCCACCAACTCGACTGAACTCTAGTTACCGAAGATATCCAGTTTGCTGGTACCATATGAAATTTGGTAAAAAAGCCACACGTTGTTCAAAGCCTTGTGATTATCAGATGGAAAACTACAAGGGCAATCAATAATGGCGGCCAATGATTGCCCAAGTACTACAGGTCGCCTATTCATCACCGATCGCACATCAAAAATTCATTTTTTAGTGGACACTGGTAGCGATCTTTGTGTTTATCCTCGGTTTTTAGTAAAAGAGAAACTTAACAAAACAGACTACCAACTTCGAGCAGCTAACGGTTCTATAATCAACACTTACGGTCACATTAATCTTAAATTAGACTTTGGTCTTCGTAGAAGTTTTACCTGGCGTTTTATTGTGGCAGACGTTACCAAAGCTATTATTGGTGTTGATTTTTTAGCATACTATCAACTAGTAGTAGATTGTCGTAATAAGAGATTGTTAGATAGCATTACAAGATTATCATCTGTTGCTTCATTAGTTTATGACTCTGCAAACATACATTCTATTAAAATACCTTTAGACAATACGATTTATCACAAAATTTTATTAGAGTTTCCTGAAATCACTCGACCACCCGGTGTAAATCGTACGACCACACACTCTACAGTACATCACATACGTACAACACCTGGCCCTCCAATATGTAGTGCACCACGTCGTCTTGCTCCAGATAAGTTAAAAATAGCTAAACAAGAGTTTGAAGAGATGTTAACAAGTGGAACAGCGCGACCATCCGAAAGTGCGTGGTCATCACCACTGCACCTAGCCCCTAAAAAAGATAATGGATGGCGCCCATGCGGTGACTATCGGATGCTTAACGCTAGAACCATCCCAGACAGGTATCCTATTAAACACATTCATGATTGCACACATAACATAAAGGGCTGTAAGATATTCAGCACTATAGATTTAGTTAAGGCTTACAACCAAATACCTGTTTGTGAAACAGATATTCCAAAAACGGCAATTACAACTCCTTTTGGGCTATTTGAATTTCCATATATGACCTTCGGTCTTCGGAATGCTGGGCAAACTTTTCAAAGATTTGTTGATGAAGTTACTAGGGGTTTAGATTTCTGTTATACATATCTCGACGATTTTTTGATTTTTTCAAAAAATGAAGCCTTACATAAAAAGCATCTACGAGAAGTTTTTTCCAGGTTGCAACGTTATGGATTAGTGATCAATGTCTCAAAGTGTGTATTCGGAGCCAACGAGGTAACATTCTTAGGTTACCAGATATCAGCAAGTGGTACGAAACCTCTTGATGCTAAAGTTAAAGCTATAAAAGATTTTCCTCTTCCTACCAATATTAAACAGTTGCGTAGATTTATGGGAATGTTAAACTTTTATCGACGTTTTATACCACACGCCGCACGAATACAAGCACCACTAAATGCCTTATTAGCGGGTAATGTCAAAAATTCACAATCAATCACTCTGAATGGAGACACACTTGAAGCGTTCAATGAAAGTAAAGAGAGCTTATGCAATGCAACGTTACTAGCTCACCCAGATTGTGAAGCTAACCTTGCATTAGTAACCGATGCCTCGGATTCAGCAATTGGTGCCGTTTTACAGCAATTTAAAAATAACAAGTGGCAACCTTTAGCCTTCTTTTCGCATAGATTAACTCCAGCACAACAGAAATATTCGCCATATGATCGCGAACTTCTTGCAATTTATGAAGCCATTAAATACTTTCGACACATGCTTGAGGCCAGACACTTTGTAATATACACAGATCATAAACCAATTAGCTTCGCTTTTCATGAAAAAAAGCGGAATTGTTCACCCAGGCAATACAGACATCTGGATTTTATTTCCCAATTCACGACCGATATCAGGCATATATCTGGAAAAAATAACATAGTTGCTGACACCTTATCACGAATAGATGAACTTGAAGTACCAATTAAAATGGAAGACTTAGCTGAATCTCAGTATTCCGACCAAGAATTACAAAATATACTTAAAGAAGGTTCGTCACTTCGTTTACATAAATTCAAGCTACCAGGATGTCATAGATTTTTGTACTGCGATATCAGTACACCTACATCCAGACCCTTTATAACAAAGGAATGGCGAAAAAAAGTATTTAATGTTTTACATTCACTTAGTCACCCAGGTGCCAACGCAACAGTGAAATTAATTTCACAACGGTTCGTTTGGCCAGGTATACGAAGAGATTGTAGGGAATGGGCCAGGACATGTCTTCAATGTCAACGCACTAAAGTAAGTCGTCACGTATCGGCACCATTGGACACATTTGATTTGCCTCGTGCTAGATTTCAACAAATTCATATTGATATGATCGGACCTCTACCAGTATCGCAAGGTTATCGATACTGTTTAACAGCCATCGATCGCTTTTCTCGATGGCCAGAAGTCATACCCATTATGGATGTTACAGCCGAGACAGTGGCAAAAGCGCTTTTTTCAGGTTGGATTGCCAGATTTGGTAGTCCAGTTGATATAATCACGGACAGAGGCCGACAATTTGAATCTGCCTTGTTTCAGCAATTATCAAAAATATGCGCATTTAATCACAAACGAACAACTGCATATCACCCAAAGTGCAATGGTATGGTGGAAAGATTTCATCGTCAATTAAAAGCTTCAATTATGTGCCACGCATCGAATCACTGGACAGAATGCTTACCTTTCGTACTGCTAGGCATAAGAAGCGCCTATAAAGTTGACCTACAAACATCACCCGCCGAAATTGTATATGGCGAACCTCTAAGACTACCTGGAGAATTTTTTGAACGTTCGTCAAGCGGAACTACTGATATGGCTGACTTTTCCGCCCGTATGCGTCATTTTGCAAAAAATTTGAGACCCATTCCTGCGTCACGTCATAGTAAAGAAAAAGTATTTATATTCAAAGATTTAAAAACATGCGACCACGTTTTTATCCGGGATGATACAGTACGTGGCTCCCTTCAGCCAGCTTACACAGGCCCTTACAGAGTGCTAGAGAGAGGACCGAAGGTATACAAAATTAATATCAAAAATAAAATGGTATCAGTATCTATTGACAGGTTAAAGCCGGCTTACATACTGACACAAGAAACAGAGTTAGATAACTATACACCATCATTAACTAAAACATCATCAGTGCAGGGTGACAAAAATCAAACTCAAAATCGGACACGGTGTAATAAACGTGTTCGATTCGCAGATTCACACCATCTTTGTCCTGCACTTGGGGGGGAGTGATGTAGGAACTCTATTTGCATGTTTACGTGCTAGTAACCTTTTTACTGTGACTCTCTCACTTCGTATTATAAAATTTATATTACGAAATGTCAAATGGACGGTCTTCTGTTTTTGCATTGTCATGAGCTAGGAATCTGTCATTGCTAATATATTATTGTAAGTGTATAATTATTAAATGTTTTCCTAAACACCTGATTATATTTTTAACTAATTAATAAACCATATAAAAATCTAAATAATTATTGCTCGGAAATGGATGTGAAAAGTAGACTAATGTTAATAATCCTACTTTACAAGCTATATAATTCAGGTAATTTAGGTTGTAATCGATTTAAAATTTCAAAAAAGAACACAGTTTTTTATTGTTTTCAGTTTTCACTTTTGTCGGCGGGCCCTATGATGACCTCATTTTTTTTTTCATAACATATCCTACTTCAAAAGAATAATATCATGATACAAAGTTTCATTTAAAACGATGCATCGGAAACAAGAAATTGAAGCGGGTATTTACGAGGCCAAAACATCCCTTGTCGGAATCACGCCCCGTTGCGCGTTACCAGACTCTGTATACAATAAGAAATTTATTTCAAAACGTAAATTAAGTACAGAAGTAATTTTCTAACTTAGATTAACTTTATTCTACTTCGCTTAGATTAAGTTTTTCTTTGACATGGACATTTAAAGCTTTCATATTTTAGAGCCTCGTCAGAGATTATAAACATTTCAACATAGAGTAAAATAAAATGTTATTAAAATTATATTAATAAACATAATTATAAACTTAGTAATTATATAAAAATATTAGAAATTAACTTCAAATATTTACCTTTTTATATTCATTTGATAGACTTAAATACAGTCACAAAACACTTGCAATTCATTTGTAAAATCGTATCTAACGTGTGAAATTTAGCATTTTTGAATGACCAGAATTGCTTAAACATTTTTAGCAATATTTAGCTCTAATTTAGTAAAGATATAGTGTTACAAAATTTGTTTCGTCCGGGAATGGGAAAATTAAACAGTTAAAAACGAAAATAAATTACTTCATTTGGTACAAATAAAGACAATCAATTCCCGCTATTTTTTATTGCAAGTTTTAGTTATAATATAGCCTATCAAATTATTAACCCTTATGTTAACCCTTATATTAACCATTATGAACGATTCCTAAACACATATTGACAGTTTTCAAGACTTTTTAAGTTTTACTGCTTACCAGATTTAAATCCTTGTAATTTTTTTCGATTTTAATCTGTTTGTTTTTAAATTAAACACAACAGTGACAATTGATTTTCAAAAACAAGCATTGAACTTGTAAAATTGATATTATCACTAAATTAGAATTAAATATATGTTAAAAATACAAGTTACTTTGTTTTATAATGTCAGGTTTCCGAACGTAAAACAGACTTTCCAAGATTGTACGTCCTTAAATTTTTTGTATATATTTTATTAGATATATTTATCTATTAATTAAATTTCACAAACACTTCCAGTCTCTTTGAGAGCTAAATAACGAGTTATTACGCTTTTAACTAACTTATATAAGTATGTGTTATTAAATAACTATATACATTTATAGGTTTATTCATATCATAACTTAAACGTGGGTACCAGATTGAGCTCCGCTACCTAAAAAAAAAAAAATAATAGGGTTATACTGATGTCACGATGTTTTTTTATTCTTAATGGCAAGACCAAGTGGACTTTAGTGGTAGAATAAACAACTTCGCAGGGGGATGAATACCACACCAATTACTGCAAGAATGTTTACACGACTGAGTTCTGTGATTTGATAGACTTTCAATTTGAAAACTGTGGCCAGCCAGCGGACTTTAAAAAAAAAAAACAGTAGATATACATACCAACTGCTAAGAGTTCTAACTTAATCATTATTAAGCGTAAACTACACACACAAGATCTTCAAAAATAACGTAAAATATTAAGAACGGTTAAATTGGATTTAGCATATTTTGAAAAGCGTCAGGCTGTGTTTTAAAGTCTTACGATTGAAAAAAAAGAAATGCGGTGTATTTATTACCTTTGGTAGTAATCTGAGTGGAGTGTAGATTTCCGTGATTGGACGGTGGTAACACGTAAATTGAACCCGTCATTTGGGATGATATTTTTACCTACGATAAAACAAAATATATAAAAATATTATATACGTTGAAGAGGCTCAATTACTATACATCGATTTAAAAAAAAAAAACCTGGCACCATCTATGATATACCTATAACAATCGATCCCATAGTTTTCAGTAAACAAACTAACTTAAAGCGCCATCTATTCGAAAATGGTGAAAGTTAGAATGAAAAACAATAATCAACATTGACAATCATTTAAGTTGTATTCAATTAACGTTTAATTCGATTGTTCTTGGCGGATTGATCGATCAAATGAGAACAGTGACGTCACTATGGATATTGTCATACTTCTATATAGACCCTATTTTATCCATTTTTTTATAGGTTCAGTATTATATGGTACGTCATTATTTTATAGGTCCGTTCCCTCGGCGTGAAGCCCTTGAGTGCGCTGCTCGCGCGATACAATTACACAAAATCTTACATCGCTTGAACAACATTACACATATCACCTCCACACACGTGCACGCATACACGTTTAAACATGACAGTATAAGGGTTTTATTCCATTATCGAACTGAAATAGTTTAGAAAATTATCCAATATGAAATATAATATATAAGAGTTGTTGAGCTATGTATGAAGTATACATATATGTTTCAACAACTCATATATGTATGAATAATAATAGCTTAGGTTAGCTCAGATAGATCGCGAATTGCACGTAACAGGCAAGCTGAGGTGTGCTATGCACCCTTGAGCTAGTTATCAAATAAAATCACCTGAATGTCTTATGCGCTCGCCTCAGTAGTCCGGCGAAGCTGGTAAGACCTTGCTAAGTCAATAGCGTAGTGAGATCGACAAAAACAAACCATTTTATCGCTGCCCCTATATGTACAATTGTTTTAGTTTTATTTTTAGGAACCAATTTTCTAGATTTACTTCTATTAGTGATTAGATAATAACAGTTTCTCACGAGAATTTCAATTTCCTAACAATGGTGGCTTCCTGGTTAAAACTTTCCATGGTCTTTTGTAGTATTTTAGAATTCATGGCATTATTTCCCATCCACTTGTCCATAATAACTTAATTATATTACGTATAATAGCATCACAAGACTGACAAAGTCGGGGGTATAACTTAGTATTCGATAAAGAAACAGACTAACTTGAGGCTGTGCTCCGCTGTTCGTTGATGACGAGGAAGCCAGCGGGCTGGTCACTGGTCGAGAAGATGTCGACGATGAAGGTGATGAGCCTGAATTTAATCAAACCAATTTACAGAAGGATTTACTCCAAAATAGATTCTATGTAAACATATCCAAATGAGAATTCGGCATAGTGGTAGGACTTTTTCTAAATTCTCCCCATCCTCAAGTTGAAAATCTGTTGGCAATCACCTGTTGACGTGTTCGGGAAGCTGCACTTGAGAACCAGTTCCCCCTTTTTTGTGTAATGGAACTGGTGGATCACCTGATGTTAGGTAATCTTCACTGTCCATAGACACCAGCAACACCAGAGGAGACGCAAGGGCATTAATAGCCTGTGTTGGTGGGGAAGGGTTAGGGAGGGGTGGGAGAAGGGGGAGGTGGGTCTCCGGCACTCACACTGACCGAACGAAATGCAAGAATGCAAGCACTGTTTCTTCACGTCAGTTCCTTGTAGGTCGGGTGGTACTACCTCGGTCGAGCCGACACGTTCATAATGAAACCAGTTATAGCTTCAACGTATGTCATTTCAACGTCTGTCAATATCGTAGATGTAATCTCGGTATATTAGCTATCAATGTGTCAAATTTCGTTAAAATTGGTTCAGTATTTTCTGAGTGATACGTGTTCACAGGGAAAAACTGACAAAAATTGTAATAAGATTATTATTAGCTTCTATATCGATAACAAAGTCTACCCCAATTGTAATTTTCAAAAAATATTTAATGTACGGATTTGGCCTTATAAAAAAGGTATTTAATCTTATTTACTTACTAGGACCATGACTTCCGTTCCTGGCTACATAGTATGGAGGTGGAGCAGATTTTCTTGTTGTATTGCCGAGTTGTGGACCGTATGCTGTAAAATACTAACATTTAACCTCAAAAAAATATTTATATTGTTCTTATTTATCATTTTGCCTACCATTTCTTTCTCAATCAAGTTAACTTAGCAGATCATGCGACTGTGATTTTTTTTTATGTGAAACTTCTATAGGCGCGGGAAAACCTGATTGTTAGGTTGGCGCCATAGTGACGCAAGACACGAACTTTGCACTATTACGAAATACTCAAAAACATTTCCAATCCTATCTCTATAAACATAAGATTCAAATTATTTTAACGACCACTTGTTATAATAGTGTTACGCGGCATGCGCTGACGACCTAGCGCCCTTTGATAAATGCCGCCAAACACATTGCGCCTGCGTCTAGTTGAATTTTCGTATTTAATAAAAATGTAATTGTAAAATGCTTTATCTATTCACTATGCCATAGCTCATTCCTCTCGTAATCTCTTGTTTTAGGCATATAACTTATATAAAACAATTTCGATGTTTCACATCTGCTAGGTATCCTGTTACGGTTTTTTTTTAAATATTAACTTAGGAAAATGGTTATAAAGCATAAACTTGATACATATAATACAATCCAAGAGCAGTTGATACAGTAAATTTAAGTAGGGAAACTTATTGTAGCAAGCCTACTTAGGTGGGATTAGGTGCTCGTAAGATGGACAATCTACAGAAAATTAATACTTTTTAAAAGATACCATCCAAACATCTAAACGAGAATATACAACCGGTTAAAGTAAAGTGTAAATGGTAGCCAATATTGGGCTATACATAATTAGTTTATAGTCATATTTGAAGATTTTTTATTTCGAACTGACTACGCTATTGGTCTTTCAAAGCTTTTACAGCTTCACCGGACTACTAAGGCGAGCGCTTAAGACAACCGATATATAAAGATAAATAATATAATACCGATGGTGGATAGTTATTTTAGAAGGTAAATCACTTACGTAAAGGTCCACTACCCCTTAAGTAGGGGTTTCCGTATGTAGCTGCATATCTGACGTCTAGACCTCCGGTAAGCATTACTCCTGGGCCCGACATGGGAATTACTGTGAAGTTCAAAATATTATTAATTAGATGTACTCTTCTTCTTCCTTATTGCACTACTATCTTCCAAAAGAATTCTCACATACTTATATGATATTCTTACATTTTTCTTGCAAAATAATATACTAGACAAAAAACCACAACTTCTATTTATAAATTATCAAATGGGCAATGATGAGAATCAGCAGATCTGTTAAAGACTTAAATGTGTCGTTGTATTGCAAAATGAGCCAAATCCAATTTTAGTCATTTTTGTAACATGTTAATTTTTCTATACACCGACTAGCGGCAGACGTTGTTCTGGATTGATAATGAAACATCCTAAAAGTCAACCGTAGCAACACCTATCGGCTCCAACTGTTAATATAAACCATTTGTCGGATCCACTGGAACACGCATACAAAATTTCATAAAAATCGGTCCAACCGTTTAGGAGGAGGTCTGTGGTACACACACATACAGAAGAAATTTATATGTAAAAAAAGATAACGAAATTCAAATTTTGGCTTCCATAAGCCATTTATTATTGGATTTTATAATCTTCATATTATACGTGTACTAAATTTAAAGATGTATTTTGGAATGTAAGGGTTCAGATAATAAATATGTCATACCATCAGGTCCAACTAATCCACCTAAGCGTCCACAGCTTGCTTGTCGATGTAAAGACCCGCACTGACTTGCATACGCAGACACGTCAGTACTTCTGGATAGTGACGCTGTCAGAGAGTCAGTAGAAGCTGCCGGAGGAGCGTAATCACGCGAGTAGTCCACATATGGGACATAGCCATTGCTCTGGCCGTGTACCTATATGATATAAAACTTAATTTTTCACATACTGATAAGTTCGCAAGAGCAGGTGATGCGGGGATACAAATTGGTCCTGAACTAGTATATGGAATACCCAAAAGCCTAGGACTCGCACGCAGGGATGGGCGGCTCAAGTCGAGCTCCCCCCGGGAGCTTTGACAGTCCATGAGGATTTTCTCTCCAAATTAAAAAAAAAAAAACTTTTGACCATTGGCATGCCTGTCGCCATGGCAATTTAAACTGCTCAGACCCATGTGGTGAAGGTGCATTCTGTCGATGCGACTCCCACAGTTCGCCAGGGGGAGGAGTATAACACCCACTCCCCCTTAGAGGGGAGTACCATCTTTGACACCTCAGACCGCAGTCAGGGCGTCTTGAAACAAAAAAAAGAAACTTACCAGGACAAATCAAATTAAAAATGCTTTATTCAGTTTAGACCGTAATAATGCACTTATGAATTTCAAAACTAACACAAGCCCGGAAAACAACCCAGTCATCGAGAAGAACCGGCAAGAAACTTGATCGGGTACATTTTTTATACATATATTTCCAATACATCATACAATCGTTTTCAGTTGATACTCAGAGAGGAATCAATTCCAGACATCACCATCGTTGACATATTGATCCACTCTATAATAGCCTCTTGATACCAAAAACCCCCTTGACGTAGCGCTTCAACTTACAGTCCGGTAAATTAATAACATGCTTTGGGACTTTATTGTAAAACCTAACACTTACCTTACTTACTACTTACCTAACAAAAGTAATACTGGTTTTGCTGTCTGAAATATGGGACGACTAGTTGTTACAATTTCTGGTTTATAAATTGTACCGGTCTTTTACTAAATGCAGAAACATTCCAACGAACTTATTAGGGAATTTAACCAGGGATACGCCGGAGAGGCCCTGTTATTCGGTAGGAACCAATTGTGGGTTCTAGTGAGAGCATTCACTCGGTACAGTTATTTTTCGAAATGACTACGCTATTGACCCAGCAAGGTCTTAACAGCTTCACTGAACTATTAAGGCTAGCGCTTAAGGCACTCAGCCGATTTTATTTTGGCAACCAGCTCAAGGGTGCACAGCACACCTCGGCTTGACTGTTGCCTGTTGCATGCAAAATCGCAACATATCTTGGCTAACCTAGCATATATTCATATATGTATGAGTTGTTGAAACGTATATGTGTACCAAGCATACACGCCTCAACAACTCCTTCATATATTTATTATCGGAAAATTGAGTTTTTCAGTTCTATAAGGGGAAAAAAGTAAACCCTTCCACTTTCACGTGTAAGCGTGTAAGCGTGCACGTGTGTGGGGGCGATCGTGTAGTGTTGTAGCAGTGATGTATATTTGTGTGTCACCGTATCACGCAAGCAACGCACTCAAAGGCTCCCTACCGAGGGATCGAACCTGGGCTTGAGCTGTTGCCGTGGGAGGCCTAATCGGATGTCGGTACTATTGTCTAAAGAAGCATATGTACAATATTGATGTCCAAAGCAAAAGAGACTATAGAGTCGTATAGACCCGTTCTTGGAATAAGAACAATAAGAATAGTTTTGAACTATTTCAGGTATAAACATAGTCCTACTTACTTTTCAGGCTAATATTATAAAGAAGATAAGTTTATGTGTAAACTAGCCTCTGCCCGAGACTTCGTCCGCGTGGAATAGTTACTTTGGGCTAACGCTACACGCAGCAAAAACTCTCAATAGGAGAAAAAGGTTTTGAAACATTCTTCAATGGTGCTCCGATCTTAAGTCTTAGTGTAATACAAATAAATTATTATTAAATAAATGCGCTAACACTAAAATATTTTTTCGAATCGGACCAACAGTTCCCGAGATTAGCGCGTTCAACCAAAGAAACTCTCCAGCTGTATGATACTAGTATTAATTTGTAATCCGGGATTACTGATTCGATTTTAAGTATTCTTTCAATAACAAAAATCTACGTTTTCATGTTGATTAAAATCTCATCTATTGTTATTTAAATTTTAATATCCTTCTCATATTCCTCATATTAGGATCCATTTGTTAACCAAATCCAAAAAATATGGCTGTTTACTACAAAAGAATAAAACACAGCCATAGTATTTGATGCTTGCCTAGCCTTAATATTAATAGATAAATTTCGAGAGATGAACTGCGAGAGATAAACTTAAGAATTTACTTTTTGTAGGTGGTACAGCCACGCTGAAGCTATTACTGGTTTCAGTATGAATGGGTCAGCTCGTCCGGGGTACTACCACCCTCTCACAGACAACCGACGTGAAGTAACGGTGCTTGCATTGTTACGTTTCGTTCGGTCAGTGAGAGCATCGGAGGCTCACCTCCCTTCCCCTCACCCCTCCCTACTCTTCTCCCCTTACCCATTCCCTTAAACATAGGCTGGCAACACCCATGCGACTCCACTGGTGTTGCAAATGTCTACGGACGGCGGTGATCACTTAACATCAGGTAACCCGTCTGTACGTTTGCCTCCTATGACATAAAAAATCAATCTACATTATTAATCTTTTTTGTCACTTTGTTCAACCAGTTTCTCACTAATATCTTGCCGGCTTATACCAAAAGAAATGGTTTTACAAGGTAAAAAGGGTACTCTAAAATGTTATGTGCCATTTAGTAAGGTAGTCAAATAAAAATAAGTTTTGCAATAACAACCATCTAAGACAACTTTACGACTCATTAAACAAACAGGCTGTATTATCGTCTCAAAGCGTTCAATGGGTGAAAAACCATAAATAAGTAACTATATTATTGAAATGGTTCCGTACCCCAGAACCACGCCTATTTTAATAACCGCGAACCCGTGAATCATGATTTATGATCGACACAAGAATCCGCCATTGTTGCCACGAAGTATTGTGTTACGCCCCGTAAGGCATTCAGTACACGTATTAAATTATTTCTCACCGCGATGCTGTTTTTACGGCGCCTCAGAAGCCGTAGAATTCTTACGTATTACCGGGAACTTTAGAAATTGGAATACGTAACATAGAGATACTGAGAAACAACAAGATTGTTTAAACAACAGACGCTCACGTCCTTTATAAAAGTCGCTACTCGTATTTTTCGTTTTTTTTTTATTTACAATTTACTTAAAATACAGGCTTATAAAAAGTATGTCATCGTAGGAAATGGTACATATCATGTAGTATTTTCAATACTATTTGATGCCAGCGGCGTAGTCCGGTGAAGCTGTTAAGACTTTGCTAGGTAAATAGCGTACTCAGTTCGAGAAAAAAAAATTGATGCCAGCGGAGAAGCTTGAGCAATTTACAATATTGGTCCTCACGAATCACTATACATTAAAAAAATGAGTCGTCATGGGACGCCTGGCAGATGTGATACATCAAAATTATTATGTATAAGTAATACAGTGTAAAAGAACACATTACGACAGGAATCAGCTATAGCATAATGAAAAGATAAAGTATTACTAATTTGTTCCATAAAATAATGACTGTTTATTTATTCTATTACATAAATATTCATTTTTGTTAAATACAAAAATTGAACTAAGCGCAGGCACGGTGTGTTTGGCGGCATTTATCAAAAGACGCTAGGTCGTCGGCGCGTGCCGCGAACCACTAGTAGAACATATAGCCGACAAAACAGTTTGAATCTTATGTTTATACATATATACTTGCAAATGTTTTTAAGTATTTCGTTAATAGTGCAATGTTCGTGTTTTGCGTCGCCACGCCAACAATCAGGTTTACCCTTCGCCTATAGATGTTTCACGTCCAATTTTAGCTAGTTTTTTGAATGAGCGGTGTGATTTTATTAGTAGAAATAATCCTAAATCAATCGTTTCATGTTTTAGGCTCAGTAAGTACAAAAATGCTCCGGAACATATTACCAATATACTAGACAGTAAGTTCAAGCACCATAGCTATAAGGTGTTAATGTAAACCGAGTATTACGGCATGTATCATTATGTAAATTGTAATACTTAAAAATGATACTCATTTTTGTAGGTGGTAGAGTCACGCTGTAACTATAAATGGTTTCAGCATGAATGGGTTGGCTCGTCCGGGGTACTACCACCCGACACACAGAAGTACCGACATGAAGTAACAGTGCTTGTATTGTTGCGTTTCGTTCGCTCAGTGAGAATGCCGGAGGCCCACCTTCCCTCCCCTTTCCCCTTTACCCTCTCCTTCACCCTTTTCTCCCAAACACAAGCTAGCAAAGCACTTGCGACTCCCTTGGTGTTCCATAGGGACGGCGGTGATCACTTAACATCAGGTGGCCCGCCTCTTCATTGGCCTCCTATGATATAAAAAAATATCTATTAAAAACGTCTATGATAAGATTAGCTTATATTGATGTAATAAAAATATTCAAAATAAAATCAGGTGATACAAATAATTCTTCTTTCAGGCTCTTTTCGTAGTCTGGGTTAGGTCTTAAGCCAGTGGTTATATATTAACATTAATAAGTTTCTTCTCAAGGTTTGGATTAAATAAGAGTAGGGCTATGCCCGTGACTTCGTCTGCTAAGAACTTAATGTAAAAAAACAATGATTAATACAATCATCTGAAATCTATTCTGTCCATTTGCCTCTTTTCTTTCTTCCTTAAGGAAGTATTACGCCCCTTTGTATCGTTACCATGTATACAATAAAATCGTTTTTATACAAGTCTACGGTTGACGTTCAGATCTAGTTAAAACTGTATCGAGACGCCACTTTTTTGGCAGTCATACACGGGAACGTCAACAAATAGAAAACAAAAGAAAAACGAAAAAAAAAGAAAAAAACGTATCAAGCAGTGTGGTTGTTTTTTCATCATCGAAGAATCAAAAAAATCGGGATTGATCATATCAATCATCAATGCATCAAAACAATTATATATCAATCAGAAAAGCACCAGGAACAACTATCAAATCAATCATCATCATCAGAATCTAACAAAGACACATGGAAGCTCAACGGCCAGCTGCAACAAAAAGAATATCACGAGGTACGTGCATTATATCTTTACTGTTGTTAGCTGGATCTGAGCGAAAACATTTGAGTACTCGAAGACCCTCTGGGGTCTCCCAGGGTAGCAGGAAGCCACCAATAGGCATTTCAGCGGTCCGCATTCTATACCCTTTAATTATCTACTTTTCTCTCGTACTTAAGTCATGTCGTCATTAAAATGAAAATAACTTTTGATAGAGTGGACCGATTTTAATGAAACAAGATGTTACTCGAGGATATGCTTTATGATTTTGTGTAATTGAGGTTTTATTGAGAACATAGTATTTTAACAGTGATACGTGTTCAAACCACCGAAACACAGACATTTCTAAAAATAATTTGTATGTATATAATTTATTCCTAGAGTCATGCAACAATTTATTCCAAAGAAATCTAAAACGTACACACAAGTTAGATTTACATTCTTATTATATGTATGGATAAACAAGATATCTAAATTAGACTCACCTTAAAATGCAAGTTATTTATTGGCTGGTTGAAATCTCCACTATATCTTTGGTACTGCTTCATTAACTCGTTATCGTAACCCGTTTCTGGTAGTGGTACTGGACCAGCTAGAGGTAATCCAAGATTCGGAGTTAAGTGAAGCGATGGGTGTAAATCCGTTTCAGAACCATTATTAGAAATTTCCTGTGTAAAATAATTAAAATTCAATGAAACATTACTCGTTCTGTTACAAAAAACAACAATGAACACGGGTATAACACGAGTTTTACTAAACAGTGTCTAAAATTTTAAATCTAGTTGGAGTCAAAATCAAAAATACTTTATTCAGTTTAGGACTTAATAAGGCACGTATGAACGTCAAAAACTACCACCGGTTCAGAAAACAACCCAGCCATAGAGAAGAACCGGCAAGAAACTCGATCGGGTACATTTTTTTAACATATATTTCCAATACATCATACGATAGCTTTTAGTGGATGCACAGAGAGGAGTCAATTCCAGACATCATTATCGTTCACATACTGATCCACTCTATAATATCCTTTTGACACTAAAGCCCGCTTGACGTAACGCTTAAATTTACAGTCCGGCAAATCGGTAACATGTTTTGGGACTTTATTGTAAGACCTAACACTATTACCTAAAAAATGATTGCTGGTTTTGCTAAGTCTGAAATATGGGACGACCAGTTATATATAGTTACAGTTTCTAATACAGGTTACATTAAGATTATGCCGGTCTTTAACCAAATGCAAAAACATTCCAAAGAACTTAACAGGGCATTTAACTAGCGATATGCCGGGAGGCCCTGTTACTCGGTAGGAACGAATTGCGGGTTTTAGTGATGGCACTAACTGGTCACTGTTCTCTAAAAAAGCATTCACAACATCGCTGTCCAGAAGAGGGTATAGATTTTGTGACAGTGTGGATGAAACTCCCAAACATTACTTGTGTGAATGTGATCCACTGAAACCTACACGAAACCGGATTATGGGTTAAGCACGTATTGCTCCCGGATGAGGTACTACAGAGGCTCTCAATCAAAAAAGTCCTGCAGTTCTTAAATGCTATAGAGCTAGACAGAGAGCTTTAGTGATGTGGGGCGATCACAATAGATTATTACTGGTCGCAGTGATACAGGACTAAGGCCTATATGGCCCCATTATTAGAATAAGAATAGTTATAAACAATGTTACCTATGAAACTTTTTTCAGGATTATATTAAAAAGAAGACAGTTTATGTGTATACCTACCAGATTTTGTCCACGACTTCGTCCTGGTAGAATAGTTACTTTGGGCTAACGCTACATGCAGCGCAAGTTCTCAAAAGGAAAAAAAAACGATTTTGAAACATTCTTCAATGGTCCTCCGCTCCTATTGGTCTTAGTGTGATAATATATAGCCTTTCTCGATAAATGAAGTACCTAACACTAAAATAATTTTTCAAATCGGACCGATAGTTCCTGAGATTAGCGCGGTCAACCAAACAAACTCTCCAGCTTTCCAGTATTTACAGTTTCTTGTATTTACATTATACCGGTCTTTTACTAAATTCAGTTTTTCTAAGATCTTACGGACATACACACGGCGTACAACGGTAAAGTTAAGATACCGAATTCCTGGAACTTCGTTTTTAATTATTCGCGAGGTCCCATATTATATATTGCTCGAACTGGCTCTTTTTTATAATAACATTTGGAGTCATCTTTAAATTACTTTATTACAAATGCGTGTCCAAGCGGGATCTAGTTAAACATCCGATTTCAGTTTTTTATTCAACCAACTCTGAATAGCATGCGTTCGATTCGATTTAATGATTCAAAAACGTTCCATTACATACAGATATTTTGCAAATAATTTTAATTTATGAATAAAATTTTTGTTCAGATCTTCTTTAAGAATATTTACTTATTATACGCTAAATTGGTTATCATTATTGTTATATTTCAGTTAAGAGAAAATGATGTAGAAAATAAATAAAATAAGCTATTTATAAAATTACATTACGTCAAAGCGCGTAAAATGGAACAACAGTATAATGACAGATTAAATACACTGTCAGATATCAATAGTGTTATATATTAGTAGTAATGCTTTACTTGTGAATCTTTAAAACTGTTTAATTTATTTATTCCTTCCAAATTAATTATACCCACGAAATGTCTTTTGCTGGCTAATACAAAACCAATAAATCACAACAATATCATAAGAACTGTCAACTTAGAAAATGTTACAGAATATTTCAATTTAAAAAATGTCCATCTGTAAACAAGGGTAAAACACTCTTTTGTGATGATTTTTTTAAAGAGTTCAATGCGTATTTATCTAGAACTACTTTCACGAATAGCCATCTCATTGGTGGGCTAAATCTTATTGACGTATGTGTTTGGTTCTTTGTTATGAAGAATTTTCCTTTTAGCGAGTATCAGACCACAATGATTCTAAAAAGAGTTCAATCAATAATACCATGATTATAAATTTGAAAAATAGATGTAAAATCATTAATATATATTGTATAATATTTATCATATATTTACACTAGCTTCGGTCCACGACTTCCTTCGCGTTGAATAGTTACTTTGGGCTAACGCTTACACGCAGCAGAAACTCTCAAAAAGAAAAAATACGATTTTCAAACATTCTTCATTGGTGCTCCACACCTAATTAGTCTTAGCGTGATGATATAGCCTATAGTTTTTATCGATAAATGAACTATTTAACTGAAAGATTTTTTCAAATCGGGCCAGTAATTCCTAATATTAGCGCGTTCAACCAAATAAACAAACAAACCACTTAGCTTTACAATATTAGCATAGATATACATTAAATCAAAATACGTATCTTTGTTAAATGTTAAACTTACCATATCACAGCTTCCTTCAACTTGCCGTAACTCTAATTTTAAATAACTAATATGAGAATTTCTATCGTTTTCTTTGTATAGTTCGACGCAGGACTTCTTCGAGCTTGTTATATCAGGTTTCTTAACATCTCCATTTTTGGTTTTCCGATGACACAGCATGATGATCAACATGATGATTAGGATGATGACAACAGCTGATGCTCCACCCGATATAACCAAAATTAATGAGAAAGTTTCTGGAAATTTGTATTCTTGTACGTAGGGAATAAAGGCTATTTTCTATACTAATATATAAAGAGGTAAAGTTTGTGAGTTTGTGACGTTGTGATGTTGTAACGTTGTAGGGGGTAATCTCAGGAACTACAGGTCCGATTTGAATAATTCTTTCAGTGTTATATAGCTCATTCATCGAGAATGGTTATAGGCTATATCATCACGCTAAGACCAATAGAACCGGAGCACAGATGAAAAATGTTTCAAAATCGGGATGTTTTTCATTTTAAGAACGCGAACGAAGTTGCGGGCAGAAGCTAGTTGTATTATATGCTTCGTCCGCGTGGAATAGGGATGTGTGATATTCATTGATGTTGAAGAAACATCGATGTTTAGCTACAAAACCTCGCTGTTTTGATTTCGATAACACCGAGACACCGGTGTTTTGATTTTGATAACATCGAGACATCGATGTTTTGATCTCGATAACATCGCGACATCGATGTTTTGATTTCGATAACATTGAGACATCGATATTTTGATTTCGATAACATCGAGACATCGATGTTTTGATTTTGATAAGATCGAGACATCGATATTTTGATTTTGGTAACATCGGTGTTATGAGAATAAAATGTCATTTATCGAAATGTCAATATATTCTTTAGGGTCATCTAACGTTGCATGTAACTAGAGACTAGATAATTATAACATTTAACTATTTTATATTGCACAATACTAATCAACGTTATCGAAGTAGGACGCACGAATAGTTATTTCTTTATGGCCAACTCCTGTACTAGCAGCTAAACAAATAATATGGAAAACACCCGATAAGGTTATTTTTTTCACAGACATTTTTAATTGTTAGCAAAAACATCGATGTTTTGAGACAACGATGTTTTGCTATCGATGGTTATCCTACATCGATACTTTTAAACCAATGTTAACATCAATGTCAACCTGTTTTTCTAATATCGATTATCCCTAGCGTGGAATATTTACCCTGGGCTAACGCTAACACGCAGCGGAAGCTCTCAAAAGGAAAAAAATCGATTTTAAATCATTCTTCATTTGTGCTTCACTCCTATTAGTCTTAGCGTGATTATATATATCCTATCTTCATCGATAAATGAACTATTTAACACCAAAAGAATTTTTCAAATCGGAGTGGTAGTTCCTGAGATTACCCAGTTCAACCAAACAAGCAAACCCCCTAGCTATATAATATTAGTATAAATTACTACTCTTCTCTCGTACTCAACTCGAGCCGTCATTCAATTTACAATAACTTTTGATAGAGTAGACCGACTTTAATGAAACAAAGACTATAATACTCTCAAGAAGGATTTGCTTCATGATTTTCTTGAGGTTTTATTGTGAACTCAATACTTTAAGCAGTGATGCGTGTTCATACAAACAGACAGACAGACATTTCTAATATGATTGAAATATCTATTACTTATATCTAGATATACTTATATCTGCAACATTTTTTTTTTTACAAAAATCGGAAAAGTACTGACAAGTTTGATACACATTTTTATTTATACAAGTATGAAAAGATTAATGATGAATTCACTACAAGTTATATTTTCTAAAAAGTTACTTCTAACTTGGTTTAGGAGTTTTTGGCGGGATTTTAGTCTGTCATGTAGTGAATTTTATATTTCATTCATAATCTTGTATTATTCGACTCTATATTTTGTAAACATGGTGGTGTTTTACGTAATATAGTTAGCTTATTGTTCATAAGTGAAGTGAATGGAAAATAATACCACGGAGCATGAAATTCTGAGATGCCACAAAAACTCCCTGGAAGGTTCCAGCAAGGGAGCCACCATCTTGTTAGAATATTGAAATAATCACACGACGATTGTAATATTATTAACTGCACGACAATGGCAGTAATAATCTGAAAGATTGGTTGTCAAGAATTAAGTTAAAAAAAAAAAACTTTTTTTTTTTTTTATAATATCAGAGGAGGCAAACGAACTGGTGGGTCACGTGATGTTAAGTGATCACCACCGTCCATAGACACTAGCGACATCAGGGACGTCGCAAGTGCGTTGCCAGCCTGTATATGGGAGAATGGGGATGGGAAGGAAAGGGAAAGCAGGATAGAGGAAGGGACGTGGGCCTCCGGCTCTCTCACTGACCGAACGAAACACAACAATGCAAGCACTATTATTTCACGTCGGTTATCTGTGAGAGGGGTGGTACTACCCCGGAGGAGCCGACCCATTCATGCTGAAACCAAAAATAGCTTCAGCGGGGCTCTACCACCTTACAAACTTAGTATAATTTGAAAATGGTGACTTTATCATAAATCACATTTAGAAATACAGACAAAATTCTTAACACTTCTTAAGCTTATCATAATATGTTAAAGTCAATGAGTGCATAAAATAAGTTTTTTGTATACTTACGGTCCGGAATCAAATTGATCTCAGCACTGTCCATTCCATACGAATTAATAACTGTACAATTGTATGAACCAAAATGTTTTGCCTCACTCCTCCGTATAATCAATGTAGATTTTATCATTCGATCTGTTAATGCTTCTTCGAGGAACGAATATTCCTACGAGAAAAGGAACATTTTAAATACGATTTACAACTCTTCGTTTGTCAATTTGTTACGTCTTAGTTATTTATATCTGTGTTGTTACATTTCAAAATAAGTCAAATGTAATTTAAGCAATATCTAATATGAAAAATAATGTAATTTTTCAAGACCTTAAAATTTTCACTTAAATATTAACTTTATGAACGTTGAAATTTGAACTTTATCCTTGGTGTATATAAAACTGGAAATCTTAAAAAAAACTAAACATGTTATATAATATAATAATAAATCCATTTATTCCATACTAAAACAACATTGTAAAAAATAGTTTTAGTATTTTATATTAAATCTTTTTGTTTGAAATATGGAATAATGTATATAAACATTGTTACACAACAGACAAACGTTTAATATTGAATACAAAGGGAGGCACTAAAGTCACTGTAATAACTCGAGACTTTTCTTAAGTTCCCGTTGTAACTCTGTAGAAGGTAGACGGAAATACATTTTTGTATTCGGGTAAAATTGCATTTTCAATTCCTTTGCTTATATGAAACGATGAGTTCGCTCAAAGTTGAGTAAAACTTAACTATTAGTACTACTGAATAAGTTGAATCTTTGAAACGAAACAAGATTGTATCTATTTGTAGTATGCATATTTTCATACGGTTTTAATTAATTATTCGTTATTACTTTATATCAAATTCAATCCAACAATGATTGAAGTGAGTGCTACTTTAGGCACCGAGGTGTGCCGTGCACCCTTGTGCTGGTTGTCAAATAAAAACGGCTGAGTGCCCTAAACGCTCGCCTTAGTAGTGCGGTAAAGCTGTTAAGACCTTGCTCGGCCAATAGCGTAGTCATTTCGAGAAAAAAAGCTTCTTTAGGTGCGTTTAGCGGTCTTTTGGTAGAAGGTAAACATATGTGAAAAGCAATCTAATCTTAATAATGTAAATACAGAAATTATTAAATTTAAATATTACATAAATCACGCTTTAATTAATTAAACTCATATGAATATAGAATATTCATATCCATAAAATCAATCCATCGCAAAACCCACACAAAATTAGTTCGTAATTTACATTATCACTGTAATTTTTTTTATACTACGTCGGTAGCAAACAAGCATGCGGGTGGCCTGGTGTAAAGCGGTCACCGCAGCCTATGGACATAACATCTGCGCGTTGCTGACCCCTAAATAACCTATTTATTTTCCCCTTGAAGTATTCCATACTGTAGTCCCCAGGAAAAACTTCAGCAGGAAGCTCATTCCACAGTCGGGTCGTTCGTGGAAGGAAACCTCTTTCTCTCTCTTTAGAAAATTGAATTAATTTACAATTTAGTATCAAGAAACGTAATTAGACCAAATTTGCCAAATTTATATCAGAAAATTGCATTACGGCTCAGTTTACAGTTATGACTTAAGTTCATGTTAGGACTTCGCATTGTGGAATGCACTGTACTTGCTAAATCAGGAACTAATCCTTAAACCAATTTTCTATGTGATAGAGCCTCGCTGAAGCTATAACCGGTTTCAGCATGAATAGGTCGGCTCGCTCGAAGTAGTACCACCCGACCCACAGAAACACCGACGTGAACTATGAACAGTGCTGCGTTGCGTCGGTCAGTGAGAGCGTCGGACGCTCACCTCCCCTACCCATCCTTCTCTACCGCTACCTTCCTCCATTCTCCCCAAAAAGGATGGCAACCCACTTGCGGCTCTTCTGGTGGTGCTGGTGTCTATGAACTGTAGTGGTCACATAACATCAGGTGTCCCACCTGTTCGTTTGCTTCTAATGATATAAAAAAAGATGCACTTACCTCATTGTGAAACGAATTAATCTCTTGTCCATCGAACGTCCATACCACGTAGTCTGGTTTTGGTACAGACAGAGAGATGCATTCTATTCTAACTATGTCTCCTTCTATGCCGTATTGCGTTTGATTTGATATTATTTTTGGTGGACCTATGAAAAATAAATGTGATAAATGAACGATTGTATGATTTAGAACAAAACTAGTCAGGTAATGTCTTTATTGTATCATTCCAACGATTAACCACTTGGTTGATTTTCAAAGATTCTGGTCTCAGAATGGCGGATCATGTTTTTATTTTTTTAATCTCACGACTTCGGTAAATTATTCATTTCGTGGTTTAGTAATAAATATATACCTATTAATGAAAAAAAAAAATTGTTGTCTGTAAAGTCGCTTTACGGATAACGTCATAAAAAAAACATTGATAAAAAATTGCATACTTTTATGAATTTAATTACATTTTTTTTATTCAGTTTCTTCTATTCTCCAGACTCTTGGTCCGCACCTTTTTTTGCTTACAATACACGTCTTGTACACGTAAAAAAATCGTATTATTCTATATATAAATAGATGCTTCACAAGCCGAACGCTTAGGCCGCTTGCGCCTCTCACTTGTTTCGCGCTCACGCTTGCACGCTCGGCTCAGACGAAACGTGACAACGACTCATGCTTTTTCGTGCGTGCAGCCGGCGTTCATCCACTTATAAGACGTTATCACGTCAAAATAATTTTAAAATAGATTCTATATTAAATGTATGATATTACAATAAATAATTTAGCATTAATAGTGGCCGCTACTTTGCACTTCCGCCTTCTACAATCAAGTATCGTTGAAGCATAGCCGTACAGGCTCGATTTTACATCAAGTTGACGAAACTTCATAGAATCACGGCTTTTTTATGTCATAGGAGGCAAACGAACAGACGTGTCATCTGATGTTAAGTGATCATCGACGTCCATAGACACATGCAACACCAGGGGAATCGCAAGTGAGTCGCCAGCCTGTATGTGGGCGAAGGGGTATGGGGGAGGCGAGGCGGGCCTTCGGCGCTCTCACTGACCGAGCAAAACGCGACAACGCAAGCATTGTTACTTCACGTCGGTTTTCTGTGAGTGGGTGGTACTACGCTGGATGAGCCGACCCATTCATACTAAAATCAGTAATAACTTCAGCGTGGCTCTACCACATACAAAAATCGGCAGTGTAAAAAATACGACATTATATCAACATATATCAATTGTCGATGTAACAAGCGAAGCCATACTGCAAATATAGCCGTAAGAAAGGCTTTGATATTTAATGATAGATATTTGTAAAGTAACGCCTTCATCAATAAAAAAAAAATATTTTTCAAATTTTAGGAACAAAAAAACTTATGATGTCAACAGTCTACAGACCTCACCCTCATGAGATCTGCATTCGTTTGCATTGAACTTAAACCTCTAAGTTAGACATTTGGTTTTAAACAGTTCAGGGGTTAAGTAAAATCTGTGTTGTGAAATCAGGACAAACTAAAAATACACTTCTACCAAAACAAAGTCGCGTGTAGTGGTGAAGTTGCAACATTTCAGGAACCGGTTAAAAGTTCCTCGAGCGGGGGCGGTTAGTTCACGACATGTTGAGACAGGATAACCTCGCAAACGGCTACACTTGCCAAGTTATAGAGCCATCAAGTTAAACTTCGGTGGCTTAAGATATTATTGCCGTAGGTGTTCTAAGTGGGAGAGACGTTTGAAATGAAAACAATGTATTATTACACAGATGAATTAGGATATACCAGGAGTTAACAATCTCAGGATAGTAAATATGCTTGACTAGACTACGAGCTTAGGTATATCTGTTATTATACATGTTTTCGATGAGCCATTAACTTTAACTGCACTAAGTTATTATAATATTAGCAACTCAATCCGCGTGTAACCTAATGTAAACGATGTCTTAACTCTACTCTCCCAATACATTCTTGATAATTTAATGTATGTCCGTAAAAACTTTGAAAAAATGAATTTAGTAAAAGAACGGCGTAATGTAAATACTAGAAACTGTAATAAACTTGTCGTACCATGTTTCAGACTTAGCAAAAGCAGTAATAGTTTTAAGTTGTACAATAACGTCCCAAAAATTATTACCGATTTGCCGGACTGTAAATTTAAGCACCACGTCAAGAGGGTCTTATTGTCAAAAGGATATTATAAAGTGGATCAGTACGTGAACGATAGTGATGTCTGAAATTGACTCGTCTCTGTGCATCTACTAAAAGTAACGGATCGAGTTTCTTGCCGGTTCTTCTCGATGACTGGGTCGTTTTCCGAAGCGGTGGTAGTTTTTGACGTTCATAAGTGCCTAATTTGATTAAAGTATTATTTATTTGATTTGATCTAAAAAACAGTGACTCTTAAAATCATCTGAATGTATTAACTCCATTTACTTAGCTACTTTTCTCTGAAACTCAAGTCACGTTGTTATTAAAATTACAATAACTTTTGATAGAGTGAACTGATTTTAATTAAATCAAGAGTAAAGATTACTCGAGTATATTCTTTAGTATTTTCTTTGTAAGGTTTTATAGTGAACGCAGTACTTTAGCATTGGTGGGTATTAAAAAAAACAGACATGTAGTGGTAGAGCCACGTTGAAGCTATAACTGGTTTCAGCATGAATGGGTCAGCTCGTCCGGGGTAGTACCACCCTCTCACAGAAAACCGACGTAAAGTAACAGTGCTTGCATTATTGCGTTTCGTTCGGTCAGTGAGAGAGCCGGAGATCCACTTCCCTCTTCCCCTCACTTGTCCTCTCCCTTCCACTTCCCTCTTCTCTCCCTTCCTCCATTCCGCTAAACATAGGCTGGCAACGCACTTGCAACTCCTCTGGTGTTGCTGGTATCTATGGACGGTGGTGATCACTTAACATCAGATGAGCCGCCTGTCCGTTTGCCTCCTACATGATATAATATAAAAAAATAGACATACAGACAGGCAGACAGATATTTGTAAAGATGAAATGTAACAATATATTTCACATAAATCTAAAAAGACAGACACGATACATTTACCTTCTTATTATATGTATAGATGTAGATTATACGACAGTCAACAATTTGTATTATAGTAGTATGTTAGATTAAGAACCAACAACGCTTTCTCACACCCATACGACTTACACTATTAACAATATTGAAATATTCAATAATGTAACATTAAATACTATCTGTATGTCTGTGTGCTTGAACACCCGTCACGGCTAAAGTATTGCCTTTATGATAAAACTCATAAACAATATCCTGAAGTTTTTTTTTTCTCGAACTGACTACGCTTTTGACCTAGCGAGGTCTTAACAGCTTCATCGGACTACTAAGGCGAGCGCTTAGGGCACTCAGACGACTTTATTTGACAACTAACTCAAGGGTGCACGGCACATCTCAGCTTGGGCTGTTGCCTCATACGTGCAAGTCGCGACCTATCTGCGCTGACCCAAGCTTACTATTCATGCATATATGAGTTGTTGGAACATATATGTGTACCAAGCATACATAACTCAACAACTCTCGTATATATTTGGTATCGGATAATTTTCTAAACTATTTCAGTTTGATAAGGGAAAGAAACAAAACCCTTCCACTTTCATGTGTAAGCGTGCATGCGTGTACGTGCGTGGGGGTGATATGTGTAATGTTGTTGCAGTGATGTAAGATTTTGTATCACGGTATCGCGCGAGCAGTGCACTAAAGGGCTCTACGCCGAGGGAACGGACCTAGGCTTGAGTCGCTGCCGAGGGGGCCTAATCTGGTGCCTGAAGTAACGTTTAGTTTTAGTTTCATTATCGGATCTCTGTATCAAAAGTTATTGTAATTTTAACGACAACGCTATTTTAAGTACGAGAGAAAGTTTTATAGTACGTTCTATGCCAAAGGAGTCGCAATTCAAACATGGAAGAAATCATCTAAATATATCATGTCGTTTTGACAAAAGGCAACATGAAAATTATTAATAAATGAAGTAATTGTACCTTTTATATAGATCATAGCCGGTGCTTCTACATCCTGGCGACCTTCAACGCTGGCTCTGCACCAATACTGACCGGCTGAATGATGGGTGACGGTTACTGAAAGATTCGATGATCTACCCACACGCTAGAGGAAAGAAATATGCTTAAAAGATACGTGTCCATATGGCAGAAGAGTATTTTTCGAATGATGTTCCTTAACACGGGTAAGAGTTAACTGATATAAAGCGTCACGTAAGAAAAAGCGTTATGACCTCACTATTAAATTTTCTCTTTCTCTCTCTGTTTCTTTTAATTATATACGAGTGTCTGTGCGTGCGAGTATATATCATAATCCTAGGAGACAAACGTTCTTGCGCTTCTGTCTGTACCTAAATTTCATTCTATTTTTTTATATATGTGGGATAGATTGAGAACACGATGGAATCTGGAGAAATAATCTTTATTCGCTCTTTTAATGTTTACAGGTTTTTACAATCTTAATCTTTAATCTTTTACGCAGCAGACAATCTGACGTCTCTCCAAACAAAAACACAAGTCATTGCACATTTACTTTTTTAAAGAAACTACACAACAAACGGATACGAGTCATTTGAGCCAGATCAAACGTATACACAAATATTTTTGATTATTCATTTATTCCCACACGGCCACCCTGCTCAGTCATCTGCCCCAGATGAGCTGTCATCACCAACCGAATTCCCAGTCCATGGTTTCATCATATCTACTGAGCTGGTAGTATGATGGGACCCTTCACCATGACCGAGCTTCTTAAGGTCGTAACGATCGTTTCTCTTTTTTTTCACAACTTCATATGGGCCAAGATATTTTGGATGCAGCTTATAACCCTGGACAAACTGGGTTCTTCTAATAGCAACTAGGTTTCCAATTTCGTAGCTTGTAGGCTTCTTTCGTTTTCGATTGTATGTTCTTCTGTTTTCTTCTTGAATATTTCGAATGTTCTCTTTTGCCTTCCTTCGGAGTTCACATCTTTTATCAAAAAATAGTTGATTGTTTTCTTCCTCTATCATATTATATATTTCATCATTATTATTGTTCATCTTTACTCCGATTAAAAGTTCAAACGGTGACATCTTAACACTTCTATGATACGTGGCATTTAGGCATCGCTGTACCTCACTAACTCGTCGGTACCACTTCGTAGGATCATCTGTTGACAGTTTACTCAACACACTAATAATTACTTGATGGATCCTTTCGACTTGACCGTTTCCTCTAGGTTGACCAGTAGTAATAGTATGATGTATTATGCTTTCAGCTAAACAATATTCTTTAAAGGCATTAGAGGTAAATGAAGCATTACGATCACTTATGATTCTTTGTGGTGAACCAAATGTCTGTTGTTGTATTTTGAGCTTATCAAGAACTTCATCTGTAGACAAAGTTTTCGTGGGATAGATCCAAGTAAATTTTGTAAATCCGTCTACAATAGTTAAAATGTACTTGTAATTCTTATTTGTAGAAGCTAATGGACCAAGATGATCAATATGGTAAGTAGACAATGGTACATCTCCCTTATCTATAACATGTAAAAAACCTTCCTTTTTTCCTCTTTTATTCGAAATTAAAATGCATTGAACACAATTCTCTATCACTGATTTAACTTTCTCTCTTAGATTATGAATGTAATAGTCTCTGCTTATTAAATCTTCAGTTTTAGTAAACCCAAAATGTCCCTTCTCATGATTTTTACGTATTATTTCATTTTGCATTTTCTTCGGTACAACAATTAATTTTTTCCCATCTTTAATCTTCCATAATATTCCACTTTCAATAAGGTAATCATCATAAGGTTCTTTATCCAACACTCTTTTTATTAGTTTTATTTTCAGATCATCTTCTTGTGCCTTTCGTAGTCGAGCTGTAGTATCTGTAAGTATAAGAACATTTATCATAGGTTGTCTACTAAGAGCATCAGCATGTTTCATTCTACTTCCTGGTCGGTGTTCAATAACATAATCATACTCTTCAAGCATTAATGCCCAACGTGCTACTCTCGGTGGTAAGTCTCTTTTCTGTAGTGTCATAGTTAAAGCGGAGCAGTCTGTAACAATTTTAAATTTTAGTCCTAGTAAGTATACTCTAAATTTTTTTATAGCTTCGACTATGGCCATAATTTCTAAGTAATAACTGTGATATTTCTTTTCTGCAGGTGATGTCTTCTTACTCATATATTGAATTGGGTGCATCTGGTTATCTTTTATACTTCGTTGCAAAAGTACAGCTCCATATCCCTCAGCACTAGCGTCAGTGTGAAGTTCTGTTTCTAAATTGGGGTCATAAATCTTTAGGACAGGAGACTGACATAGAATGCTCTTCAACTCCTCAAAAGCTCTTTCACAATCCAAGTCAAAGTTGAAAATTATATCTTTCTTCAAAAGATCAGTTAAAGGTTTAGCTATAATAGAATAATTCTTTATGAATTTTCTAAAATATCCAGTAAGTCCTAGAAAAGATTGAAGTGATTTAATATTCTGTGGCACTTGAAAGTTAGCGACAGCATTTATTTTTTCTTTTGATGGACGTATCTCACCCTCAGAAATAATATACCCAAGATAGTTTATCTTTCTCATCATAAAATGACATTTTTCCCAGTTAAATAATAAACCATATTCTTCTGCTCTTTTTAAAGTTTTTTCTATTTTCTCAAATCCTTCTTTTGCTGATTTAAAATGTAAAATCAAATCATCGAGGTAGGTCAACACTGTACCGTCTAAAATCAGGTCTTGGAAAACATCATTCACAAATCTTTGAAATACAGAGGGTGCAGTACACAAACCAAAAGGCATTTTCATAAATTCATACTGACCTCTAGGTGTAACAAATGATGTGTACTTCTGGCTGTCTTTACTTACATTTACATGTAGAAATCCATTTTGTAAATCAAGCGATGTAAACATATTGGCATCTTTTAATCTATCTATTTGATCTTCAATAAGTGGCAAAGGAAATCTTTCTTTAATAATTTTTTTTATTTAACTTTCTGTAATCAATACACAGGCGATATTTACCATTCTTCTTCTTTGTGAGTACAATCGGACTAGCAAAGTCTGACTGGCTAGGGCTAATTATTCCTTTTTCTAGCCATTCAAATATTTGTTTATTAACTACATCTAGCTCTAATGGAGATAGTCTTCGTGGATTTTGATAGACAGGATATTCATCGGTGAGTAAAATCTTCAATTCAACTCTAGATTCTTTGTGACATTTTTGTGGGTTATAGTTCTGGATCATAGTCTTAATTTTGTCTTTATATCTTATGTCCCCAATGTTAACAGTCTGTTCTTCATGGTCATCAACCATTGTGAGGTGTAAAATCTTTTTAGCAGTGATAAATCCAGATTTAAAATTTAATTCTATTTCATTTAGGATTGGATTACCTAATATTATATTAACTGGTATTTCGTTATCATCAACAATGAAAAAAGTTGTATCAAAATAACAATCATCAATCTTGAGCTTCGTAGTCAATGAACCTTTAGTACAGATTTCTGTCTTAGATATTCCTAACAGGCTATGAGTAGAATCAGGATTATAGTTACATTTTTCACTGTAGATTTTGTTGAAATAAGTCTTATTTACTAAGTTCACATCACTGCCTGTATCGATTAGAGCTTCAACCTCAATGTCATTAATTGTGATCATTTTGTAAGGAACTAAATTAAGATCTTTATTTTTACACTGGATTTCCAGGCTTTTCTTCATATTTTTAGGACAATTAGTTGACTTGTGTCCAAAAGCATTGCAACGGAAACATTTTATCCCTTTCGAGCAACTGGGTATCTCATGGTCGGTATCTCCACAATTAAAACATCTTTTCTTAAACATTGTTCTTTGTCCTTTTGATGTGATTACTTTAGTATAGTTTTGGGTTCGGATATGGTTACCAGATTTTTTCTTTATCTCAGCATATAAATCTAGTTTCTTCCTAAACTCTTTTATGTCCTTTGCACCATACAAAATAGCCTTGTTAGATTCCACATCTCTTATACCGTCAATGACATATTCAATCAAAGCGTCATCTTCAATATTACCAAGCATTGCTAATTCCTTTAAGTGAAGGAAATATTGTTGGTATGTTTCACTTTGTTTCATTTTTCTATTAGCAAGTTGCTTGTGAATAACAGCACTGTTAAGTTTATGACCGAATTCTTCCTTAAGGTCCGTCTTTAGAGTCTCCCAAGATGTTATACTACCCAAGGATCTCAGAAATAGTTTCGCCGTTCCCGTTAAAAGTCTCTTAGAATACACTAATTTTTGTATATGGGTCCACTGCATCAGTTCTGCGATATCTTCAAATTCTTGAATAAAAGCATCAATTCCGTATGTGTCATCGCCACTGAAAGGTGTCATGGACTTCTCAAGGTCGTCGAAACAAATACGTGGCGCTGAATCCATAACAACTTCGTCGTCGTCTTTTGTTTTTTTCGGCGGCATCTTATAAAATTGATAACTTTTCTAGTGTTAACAATAGTTTTATAAAGTTCACAATGCTTAAAAAGATAAATCTTCAAATGAATTGAGGGTGAAGTCGCAACAATCTCTTCAAATATCCAGTATTCCACAATCTTAGTATTCCAATATTAAATCATCTCACCATCCCGGACGAGCCCCCAAAATACTGTGGGATAGATTGAGAACACGATGGAATCTGGAGAAATAATCTTTATTCGCTCTTTTAATGTTTACAGGTTTTTACAATCTTAATCTTTAATCTTTTACGCAGCAGACAATCTGACGTCTCTCCAAACAAAAACACAAGTCATTGCACATTTACTTTTTTAAAGAAACTACACAACAAACGGATACGAGTCATTTGAGCCAGATCAAACGTATACACAAATATTTTTGATTATTCATTTATTCCCACATATATATTTATTTGCAGCTGCCGATCCCGGTTTTGTACAAGTGTACTACTAACGCAGAAAATGATCTTGCCTCTACAGTGCGGCCATGTAATAATTTACGATGGCAACTGAACAACTGAACATCAATCTGTAGATTTGGTCAAGATTTTTCTACTATCTCTCCTACTATTCAAGATCTTTTAGCCATTTTTTTTTTATTTTAAGTCCATTTTTTAAACAATTTCTTTTATACAAACCTTGCCTTGACAGGTACAAATACGACAAAAAAATATTTAACTGAATAGGTGCAGTCATTCTGAAGTGATGGGCTAACATACGTTCGACAATGATTTATTTTACATAGATACTAGCAGGCCGTACGGACGTTATCCTGCCTTGATAATAAAAAAAACATCCGCAGCGCCATCTACCGGGTACAATTGTGAATTTTAGCAGATCCATCGGAACACGAATACAAAATTTAATCAAAATCGGTCCAGCCATTTAGAAGGAGTTTAATAATAAACATACGTACAAAATAAATTTATATATAAGATTAGCGGGCCGGGCAGACGTTGTCCTGCCTTGATAATAAAAAAAAACTAAAATTCAACCACAGCGCCATCTACCAAATCCAATTGTAAATTTAAACCATTCTCGAATCTACTGGAACACGCACACAAAATTTCATCAAAATCGGTGCAACCGTTTTGGAAGAGTTCAGTGACATACGTACAAAAGAAATTCATACATAAAGATATCGTTATAACTGAAGTTCACAAAGTACTCACAATATATCTATTATTTTCATAACGCAGCCATGAGACTTTAGGTGCTGGGTGACCGTCTACTATACATGTAAGGGTCACTGTTGACTCTGCATCGGCCTCAGCATTCTGAGGTTTCACCTTGAATATTGGACCGTCTGCAACAAAATATAGAAGTGATTTTGGCTTAGTCAACTCATTTGGATGCCTTATCCAAGGACATGGATGGTTAGACAGTCGATCTAAAGAATAATGTACTAATATAGAAATTCACAGATTTTGTTTCAGTAGATAGGCAACTAAGACAAACCAAAATAAACTAGAGTATCTCCCTCATCACTTTCTTTTATCGTTTTTAACGAGAGTTACCTACACATATCTAAACGACGACTTTGCATCAGACATACTTGCAGCCTTTCAGAGTCGATAAATTATAGTTTAAGAATATTGAGGTGGATCGTCAGCATATCAAGTTTTAGCACACCTGTCTAAGAAGGTCACCTCAAATGCTTAAACGATCCTGGACAAGCATAATACTGCTGACACGCCGTTAAAGTAAATGGTTCTACCATCTAATTATAGATTCAATTCAATTAACCTATTTTAAATCAGAATTAAATAAATAGTTTGTTAGATGACTACGTCCGGTACCAAGAGCCGTGACTACAACGCCACCGGAACATACTAGATCCACCATATCAGAAATACATCATTTATATGCATATAAATAAGAACGATTATAGAGATTGACATATCACGTTAATAACAATTTACTACTTAATATCATCTTTGTGTGTGTTACTAAAAATATGGGAGATATGTGAGTAAAGAGTAATCGCTTTGATTTCCACAGTTTAGCATATGAAAGGAAAGATACCATCGATCTACACGCACTTCTATGTGAACATTGTTGTGGAGCGGAGCTCTGTTCAGATGAATAGTCACTGTATTTACAGAATGTTGGCTGACAAATACGTGGTGTCTAACAAGTTGTTTAAAAATATTCATTACTATATTCCTTACATTACTATTATCCGTCAATGTGACAAACTTATTACTTACTAGATGTGTCCGAGATTTTTTAATGAACAAAACACTGATTAATAAAGTCACCTGAATATACTCGTATTAAGTCAAATTATTATCTACTTATCTCACGTACTTAAGTCGCGTCGTCATTAAAATTACAACAACTTTTGATAGACCGAACCTATTTTAATGAAACAAACACTAAATGTTACTCGAAGATATGTTTTACGATTTCTTGGAAGGGCTTATCACGAACGCAGTACTTTAGTAAGCATGCGTGTTTAAACAAAAAAGGCAGACATATATTTCAAAAAAAAGATTGAAATGTATTTTGTTATCTAATCCTAGAAACATGTAACAATTTTTTTTAACAAAAATCTTTTTTTTTTCGTAATGAAACCGCTGTTCATCTGGAAAGGTCTTTACAGCTTCACTGAACTATTGAGGCGAGCTCTGAAGGCATTCAGCCGATTTGGGATGTTTGGGCGACTAACTCACACGCACGACACACCTCGGCTTGGGCTGTCGCCTGTTTTGTGCAAAAATCGCGACCTATCTGAGCTAACCTGAGCTAAGCTATCTAGGTATACGTATATGAGTTATTGAAACATGCATGTGTACCAAGCATGCGTGCCTCAACAACTCCTATATGTATTTTGTGTCGGAAAAATTCCTCTAAACTGTATAGGAGAGGGAAAAATAAGGGTAGAACCCTTTGTCGTTTATTTCTCAGAAAAAAAGGAAAACAGCGTGTAAGCGTGTAGGCGTGCACGTGTGTATAGGTGATGTGTGTGATATTGTAGCAGTGATATAAGGTTTTGTGTCACTGTATCGCGTGAACAGCGTACTCAAGGGCTCCACGCTGAGGGAACGGACCTAGGCTTGAGGAACTGCCGAGGGGTACCTAATCTGGTACAAAAATCTGTAAAGTACATACAAACTATTAACTGTAATTAGGAACCCAATAATTTTAATACCTATTATATTAGTTATAACTATCCAAGATTATTGTTATATTCTTTATCCAATTTATTGTTAAATAAATTCTGGCAGGGCTTAATTAAAATGTAACTTGATCTTACAAGCATCTTATTAACCAGTAACTCGTATAATTCTGTAGTAACCCCTACCTTTATAAGAGTTCATACTCCATTCAAGTTAGGTTCTTCAAACCAAAGAGACTGTATTCGAGTATGTACCAAGGACTGGGGGACAATGGTAAGAAATTATACCAATTCAGTATAATTACATAACTCAAGGACATTTATACTCGGTAATAACCTTTTGTGTAATAATTGGAACATTATTTAATTTACATTTAATAGGGTCTATTGTGACCGTTGAAGCAGGTTGGTTTCGTAGTAGGAATAAAAATAAATTACTGGATTGTTGATATTCAGAAGCTAATATTCTTCATATTTGTGAAATTATAATATGAGATTTTTTTTACAATTTACGCTTTTGTATCAACCGGTTTCATTATGTCGAATAGTCCAGTTCCAGATCAAATTATTTTACTTATATTATATATATATTTTATTTTACATTCGTGAGAGATTTTTTTTAAATCATAGGACGCAAACGAACAGATGGGTCACCTAATGTTAGGTGATCACCACCGTCCATAGACACTTGCAACACCAGGGGAGTCACAAGTGCGTTGCCAGCCTGTGTTTGGGAGGAGGGCGGGGTCGACAGGAAGGGAAGGAGGAAGGGGAAGGTAGCTGGGTCTCCGGCTCTCTCACTGACCGAACAAAACGCAACAAGGCAAGCACTGTTACTTCACGTCTGTTTTCTGTGAGAGGGTGGTGCTTCCCCGGACGAGCCGACCCATTCGTGCTGAAAACGATAATAGCTTCAGCTTGACTCTACCACTACTAAATTTTGATCTGGGGCTGGATATAGGACTATTATACACTAGCTTCTACCCAAGACTTCGTCCGTGGGGAGTAGTTACTTAGGAATAGCACTAACACGCAGCGGAAACTCAAAAAAAAACGATGATGTTCACTACTTTTTGAGTTTATGGCGAACATAAAGATTGTAATGATTATAATTAAATGAGTGAATTCTACATCTCTATAGCGGGAATAGATCATATTTAGCAATATTTTCCTACTTTTATTTTGGTTTTTATTTTTCAAATATTTATCTATTTATCTATCTAATACATTTAAACGAGCATTTCTTATATATTTTTATATTTGTATATATTCAGGATCTCGAAAACGGCGTCATCTATTTCCGTGAAACTTAGTATGTAGGTAGTTTCGGGGACGATAAATCGATCTAGCTAGATTTTATTCTTAGAAAACTTTTTTAACTGAGATTTCAAGCAATGCAAAAATATACCTAGAATATGAAGGTAAATTTCACCGCCGCTGTCAAAACAAAAATAGCTAAGGTTAAAATTGATTGCTTCGAAAATCTATGTAACCCCAGTTCGAACCCAAGTATATATATATATATATATATATATATTGTAAATAATGATATTTTTGTACGGCAAACCTAACAATTTATTTTAATTAAATAAGTAATTTTATTATTATAATTGTAAGGGAGATATCTTTTTTAATATTTTTTTATGTAAGAAAATACTAATTTTATGAGGTATACCCTAACAGTTTATTTTAATTTAAAAACGTCTTTTAAAGAACCGAGCTGGGCTCGGTAGCCCAGGTACTTTATATGTATACTCCGTATTTTCTTGAAACACTCTTTTCCAGATTACCTTATTATTTGCACTATATCTATGATTTCGTGTAATACTGTGTTATATAAAGTGAATAACTCCATCGTTATCAATTAACTTAATTCGAATACCTTTCTCAAACGAATTAACAATGATCGAGCGAGAAACAGCACGCGTCCGCGTACCGTAACACTGGGTCTAAGGATAATATTAAATTAATTGAAACATTACGTTACTGCCGGAAAATTAAAGTGTATAACGGTCTCTGTTTGGTTTTACCTACGGAACCGTTTTAATTAGTAACTCGTGTTATTTCGGGAAATAACTGTGAGAGATATTTTCATACGCAAATGTTGTAGTTGTTTATTATTTTGAACACTATAAGTTCATAAATGTAAAGTTACAAGCGATTATGAGACCTTGACGCCACACCTCGGCTAGGGCTGTTGCCTAATACATGCAATTCGTGCCCTATCTAAGCTAAGCTAACTATTCATATATATATATATGAGTTGTTGAAACATATATGTGTACCAAGCATACGTACCTCAACAACTCTTATATATATATATACTAGCTGACCCGCGCACCTTCGTCTGCGCCAAGTCGGTTATTACCGGTTCCAATTTTATTTTCAGAAGCGAAAAACCTTAAATAACCTAAACTCCGACTATAGCGATACCTATCGGGTCCAATTGTGTATCCAGACTATCTTATATATATATTGACAAAATATGTCTTCCCGGTATCCCCTGGGTTGCTCCTCTGGCCCTCACCTACGCAATAATTTTACCGCTTATAGTTTTTATTTCCCATTATCTTTTAACCAACTCCATCAGTTAAAATGCTGTGAAAAGTAAAATTTACCTTCATAAATTTTTCAGTTTGATTCAACTATTTGTTTCAATAAAAATTTGTAAAGTATACATGGAATCTATAAGCTACCTTTTTAATAATGGAGTTTTATAGATACTAACTATATAATTTAGTTTTTCTCGATTAGGCCACTGAAATACACTAAGATAAACATAACACTTACAGCCATTATGTCTTAAATAAACATACATTTACATAATAATTACTGTTACTTATTGTGTTATGTTAAAGTTTAATTTTGGTAAAACATATACAATTAGGCAGAATATCAACAAAAGAAGATTATATTAGTTAGAATTGTACAAACGTACTATACTGTTAAGTAAAATATCAAACAATACACTAAATTAGGGCCATTAAAAGAAATTTGCTCTAGAGTGCATTTATCCAAACTAAATTCAGATATTGAGTTGTCCCTGATTCTGAGCTTTGCTAGATAGCTTGGAGAGCACACCTCTACTGATAGATCCTTAGCCTACAGATAGTAGACTCAGCAAACTCATAGCATACCTGGTATGTTATCCTGAATGGAAGCATATGAGGTGCCAGTAATTTGTTTATATACATTCCAGTTTGAGTTCCACGATGCAAGCAGATCAGTCTTATTTAGAGAAATCCTGAACATAGGTTTTATAGTGATCTAAATATCATCTATATAGCTTCTTTAGCAAGAAGCCACAATCCATGCCAGAACTACATAAATTCCTTAACAATGTCATTGATACAAATGAATTTTGTAATTAGGATAACTGGGAACTTTACTTTAGAAAAACTCGGACTATGCTGAATATTTTGTAAGCAATGTAGAGAATAGGATAATAGGATAGTTTGATCTCATTTATGTGATAGTAGATATTTGATAGCTTCTATTATAGCAACTACTTCAGGTGTGTAGGTGGAAGATAAAGAAGAATATCTATTACCTGTTTATATTATTAGTGTAGATAAAAACGATATATATATATAATGTCTGACATTGTCATATAAATAAATATATTATTGCGAGCATACGGCTACATGAATGTTACTGCTGAATGTCGCGATATAAAAAAAAATTAGAAACTTAGCGTAAATGATTTTGATCTAATGTAGCTAATTCGGAAGCTGAGAGGTTTAATGTTAATTATATTTAATTGAAATATGGCAAAATAATATAAGTATTTTAGTACCTTTCTACATGCCTAAATACAAAAAATAAAAAACAAAATGCAACATTGTGGAAGATTTTTAGAAACTGCCTGAAATTATTAATGTAAGTAACGTATTACATTTAATAAGCATTAAAACTGAGTCCATATAAATAACTTTCGAATTATTTTAGAAGACATAATGAGTATCCTGGGCTTCAGTTCTGTTATATCCCAAAGAGTTTTCGATTAAAACTTCCTTTGCGACTTGACTTTTTCCGACATTTCCATCATTTACATAAAATACATAAAACCTTGACATATTATATACCAAAACGCTCCTTGCAAATTACTTTATTCTCTGATGGCCGCACGAAGATCCGTTCACTAGTTTTTGAGTTTATCGTGAACAGACAAACAAACGTGGTAGGGGATTGTTTTATACTATGTAATGATGTACACCATTGGTCTAGTCACCGATTTATATATGTATATAGACCTTCATTATTATCATTACTTATTAGAAATACAAAGCCCCCTACCGTGTCTGTCTGTCTGTTTGCGATGAACTATTGAACGGATTGTTATGAGTTTTTCACGAATAGATAAAGTGATTAATTTTTATAATCAGGGCGGATCAACACGTGCCAGGCTTGCTGCTAAATAATAAGTTGATAAATATTTTTGTCGTTAAACACATTAAGAGTTGATTAAGTATAAGAAAATGCTTGCCAAATAGATCAAGTAACAGTTTCACTCAATCCATTCGGGCGAATAAGCGAGTCACATCTAATTTCTTATAATTTATAATCAGTCGTACAATATTTTGTACGCACTGCGTTGTGATATACAGCAAATGCAAAATAAACCTAGTTGGTTTAGTAAATTTGTAGTCCGGTGAAGCTGTTACGACCTTGTTGGGTCAATAACGTAGAGAAATCGAGAAAAAAAAGTAAATGATTTATGTATGTATGGAAGAAATTTGGTTAAGACAAACTTAGTGCCATCTATTATGAAGAAACACCAATAACTTCGTTTTGTTTGAAGTACGAATGACCGTTGAATCATTTGGATATTGTTAATTAAAAAAGTACTAAAATCTATTACTGGAAGGGTAAGGTCAGGAATATGTAAATTTGGGATCACATATATGTTTCATGGCAAATAAGAAAAAAAATCACATAATAAGAAATCTGAACAGTGTCACCGTAATCACCTAGAGGCATAAAATCTACTTTACGACCTATTCTCATACCTACCAAACATACGTTAAAAATTTCAAAAAATCGGTCTAGACATTTTAGAGGAATTCGAACACTAACACGAAAGTTAAGAATGTGCATGAAACCTATTTAAATTGATAATTATTAATACTGTATACGTCTAAAAGCTTTAGAATTTTATGTCACCCTTTTCTAGAACATATAATTAGTATAGTGGGCTATCCTTAAAAAATAGATATATGCCCTCACAGACTTTTTTGTAGATGTACATTATCTCTGTTGTGTCATTATTTACACCTGGCTAAAAACAAAAAGAAAAATGTGTCATTGTCATTATATTACGTTGTCAATACATTTTGCAATGCACGTCACTTTCTAAACAAACAAAAGTAAACCTTATTACATTTACCCAACATACATTGTTATATCTCAAAAGAATTAGGCAGCGTTTTCTATGAAAATACCCAGGCGGTTTGACTTTTTCCGACTTGTCCCACAATTATCGTTATATTTCAACCAATCTATATGAAACCCTGACAAATTTATATACTAAAATGTTTCTCATGAATTATTTTATACACTGGTGAAAACCATATGAAAATCCGTTAAGTAGTTTTTGAGTTTATCACGAACAGACAGACAGACGCGGCTCGGGACTTTATTTTATACGATGTAATGTAATAATAATATATATAAGAAACAAAACCCTTCCACTTTCATGTGTTAGCATGTATGCATGCACGTGTATGGGGGTGATATGTGTAATGTTGTCGCACTAATGTAAGATTTTGTGTCACTGTATTGCACGAGTAGCGTACTCAAGGGCTCCACACCGAAGGAACGGGCCTAGGCTTAAGTCGCTGCCGAGGGGGGCCTAATCTGGTGTGCGGGAGCGAAATTTACCCCCAGACCACGGCGGCGTGATCTTCGGTCAATTGCATGTGCTCTGCAAAAAGAACTTCAAAACAACATTTGTTTTAGCTAGTTGTGTGCTTTACGTATCATGAGAAATTATATACACTTCTCATGATGCGATTAGGTTACTTGTTCATTAGACTAATTCAAGTTTGTCCCTGTCTAAGAAGGTCACCTCAGATGCTTAACCGATCCTGGACAAGCATTATACTAATAATATACAAATTAAAGTACATACGTCTATCTTCAAATTTGAAATTCTAACCGAACTTAGGGAGAATTGTGGGGTACAATTAAAAAAAGTACTCCTGTGAGAGTTTTTTAGAAATTATTATTTTCCGACATGGCATTCGCGTGTTAGTAACTATAATAATAATCAAGTGTTAGGAATAGAATTTAAAACCCAATGGAAAACTCAAATAGTCGACATAGTACCAATAATATTATTGTCTACGAGTTCCATACCTAAATCTCTTACACAGAGCCTCAGTCTGTAGTACTCTACCATTTAGAGTAACGTTGAAACTATTACTGATTTCAGCATGAACGGGTTGACTCGCCCGGGGTAGTGTCACCTTTCTACAGTAAACCAACGTGACGTAATTCTGCTTGCGTTATTGCGTTTCGTTTGGTCAGTGAGAACGCCAGATGCACATCTTCCTTTTCCCCTATACACTGGTTGACAACGCACTTGCGACTCCCCTGGTGTTGCTAGTATCTACGGACGGTGGTTATCACTTAACATCAGCTGACGTTCGTTAGCCTCCTTTGATTTAGAAAAAAAAAGTATTCTTATAGGCGTCTACAAAATAAAACATATAATATTAATACACTACTGGCACTTCCTATTTGGGGGCACGCTAATTTTCGAAAGTGTATTTTTTTATCTCAAAAAAAATTGCAAAAATATACTCCTTGCTCTTTTGGAAACTTACCGTATATAATAGTAAGGTACTGTTATAAAAATGCAGAACAAAAATCAACTTATAGTAATTTTTCGGTATTTCCTCTTTAAGGGTATTGCAGGTCCCCGCGTGCCCCCACAAAAATGGAAAAACCTATGGTCCGCGGTGATCACTTTACATCAAGTAACCCACCTATTCGTTTGCCTCCTATGACAAAAAAAAACCGCTCAAGGACCGGTGCGCCGCATCGACAGAAGAGAAAATTCCCAAAAATGGAATAAATTTCTTCTTTTTCGAGAGTTTAAATAAATTATGTATACTTTGATTTATTTCATTAACTTCATTTGTACGCAATAACCTAACTATATTCCGTAAAACATCACCAATATTACGAAATATAGAACCAAATAGCACAAGATTATGAATAAAATATAAAATCCACTATATAAAATTCCAAAATCACACAAAAAACTCATTTGATAATTTATAAACTAAAATCATCATTAGTCTGGTTTTCATATCTATTGACACTGCAAGCAATAACTATATACATTTGATATAGTTTATCAATTAATCAACATATGATGGGTTACACAAGTCCAACATAATATATCAATATTAAATATATAGAGAACGCTACACCATACGTCACTAACGAGCATGTCGAGGTCATCGGTGACGCGAATCCATAAGTTAAGTTTTCCCCTTAACAGATTATCTATCTATCTCTCTAATACCTTTAAACGAACAATTTTTGTATATTTTTATATTGTTATATATATATAGGATCTCGGATACGGCGTCAGCGATTTCTGTGAGTATGTAGGTGGTTTCGGAGACGATAAATCGATCTACTACTTTTTTATCTGAGTTTTCAGGCAATGTAAAAATATAGCTAGAATATAAAGGTAAATTTCACCGCCGCTGTCAAAACAAAAATAGCTCAAATGGAAATCGGCTGCTTCGAAATAACCCCAGTTCGAATCCGAGTGACAGCGAACGAGATATCTATTTTTAATAATAGGTCTTTACCTATGAAATTGCCGTTCTGCAGTACTGGCCATTTCAAATCAAAATATTTTTTTTTGGCTTAGAATTCTAATTTCAAATTAATTTAATTTTAAAACCATGGAATTCTTTTTCCAAAAGTAGTCATTTATTCATTGATTAGTGTTACATTTTCATTGCATTTCAGCCTTCGTTGTCACCATGGAAATTTCGAAAATGAACCTCGCGGTCGTCCGGAAACTTTGGTTGCGAATGACGAATTAAAGGCGATCGTGGAAGCAGATGATACACAATCTACGGCTGAATTAGCAGCAGCTTTCGAAGTTAGCGTCAAAACAATATTGGTCCATTTGCGTCAAACTGGCAAGGTAAAAAAGTTTGACAAATGAGTGCATCACAGCTTCTTACCAAACGGGGTGAGCATTACTGCAGATGTGTACTGTGAAGAACTGAACACAATAATGGAGAAGTTGGCACATCTCAAACCAGCATTGGTCAATCGTTCGTCTCCGCTGCTCCTGCAGGACAACGCGCGACCTCATACTGCACAGCAGACGGTCTCCAAGTTGCAAGAACTGGGGTTGGAAGTTCTTCGTTATTCGCCCTACTCACTAGACCTTGCGCCTACAGACTACTACTTTTTCCAGAATTTGGATAACTCCTTGGCGGGAAAAAAATTCAGTACAAAATGCCTTTGAAGATTTTGTTGCCTCCCGTCCAGCTGATTTCTTTAAGAGGGGCATCAATAAACTGCCACTACGTTGGCAAAGATGCATTAATTGCATGGGTGATTACTTAGATTAATACAAATAAAAAATACATGAAAAAAATTCGTTAAAATTTTTTCATACAAAACGGCAATTTCATAGGTAAAGACCCAATATATTTTTTTTTATGAAAAATGCTAATTTTGTGAGACAACCTATCAGTCTATTTAATGTTTTTTTTTTAAAGAACCGAGCTAAGCTTGGTCGTCCAAGTACTTTTTTCACAATCACTAAAAACCTGCCACCGTACCAACATATAATTATATAATTAAATGACAGACATATACGTAGAGATTCAGTTAAAATCAAACTTACACAGTTCGCCCCTATCTTTAGCAGTAAAGAGCTTGAATTTATACTTACAGAGTACTTCCAAAGTCTTCGTGTCAGCACTTCTGCCCACACTATTATAAACTTCGCACTTGATTGTGCCCTCGTTGAAGTTGCGGGATATGTTTGAAAGTGTCTGCAGGCAAATGTTTTCATTTGAATAGAATTGCAAGCATCAAATATGGTTATTTTCTGTGAGTGTTGTAAATCTTCTAGAACGAAAGTTATTAATAGATTATTAATCGTATTTTAAATTCAGACTCTTAAAGAATTATACACGAATTCATAGATATTTCGGAAAAGCGATAAAATGGTGTCCAAGTAGCATTATGACGACATCCATAGTGACGTCACGGATATTATTTGAAAGATCAATCCACTAACAACAATCGAATAACACGTGAACTGATACAGAAACACTACACGGACCATAGTTACGATGAGATATACGTAGATGTGACTAGCCCAACTGTCTGAGCGTGTATACCCAGCATCTAGTCGTTGGTCGCCTTTTAAGGCATCAAGATACATAAACAGCCGAGACCTCGAACCAATGGCGTCTCACATCGTGGGTAAATACTGAACAGCCGACAACTTCAAACAGTAGCTTTTGAAGTCATTAGTAACACTCCCGCTATAGTCAATAGCGCGGTATCATAGGTCAATAGTAGCTCCTTCGATAGATATATTCGCAAGTATATTTTCGCTCTGAGTGTGATATAGTTGGTATGCTATATTATCATTGAAAAACAATGGCATCCATTAGAAGTTTTTGTCGGGGTTTTAGTCTGTCATCTAAAGGATTTTATATTTTATCTATCGACAATGACAGTAATAATCTGGAACATTGATTGCTAAAAATAATTAAAAAAAATAGATATATTTTTGGTTATTGTTTATTTTTCTTTATTCACTGTTATTTATTTTATAACTTTCACGATTTCACAATATCTAAACTAATAACTACTTCACAAATCGCTAATAAACATTAATAACAACACTCATCAACACTAACTCAAAGGTATAACCTCTAATCTACGTATATCGCTGCTTTTTATAACAAAGAATTCTAAAAAACCCAGTTGTATATTGTGAACCAACAGATGGCGCCTCGAACCCACTCGAGACTAGTTTCCTCTGATGCAGCACGTGATACAATATTCGCGCCTTTAGATAATTTCGTACAAAAATCCTAAAATATAAAATGATAACAAAACAAATCAGATTAAATGACGATATAACAAAATATTCATTTAGCAGTACAATATTATTTTAATTATGATAGATATCAACAACTAGTTCACTTCCGGCGAAAATATTAAGATGTCGTCTCAACTATGTTTCGATTGGTTTAACGCTATACAATAGAGTAACATTAATTATCCTTTTACACATTTACACAACACTAACAATACTATAAATTAGACTGTATTAAATTATGATTTATCAAATGATTTGTTATCTATTGTTACAAGTTTTTTTATAAATTTTAGCGCTTGGCACAATTTCATCTGATATTTTAAATGACTACGTTGTCTAACCAATTGATTGTTTTTTGTACTTAATCAACTTTATTAATCAATAAAATTTAGCTTCAACTATTGTTATATATTGTAATTATGAATAATTAGAAAATAAAAAAGGAATATTAAGGAATTAAAAATGTCTCTAATATTATAAATTTAGTAGATTTTAAACTTTAAAATGCTTGAAACAAAGTTCAAATTTGCTTACTATTTGTAGATGTTATTTAGTTAGCAGTTGCGATGCATTTTTGTGAAACACGGTTGGTGCAATATGCATACAATAGGTGCCTCTGTTGCCAAGAAAGTTGAAAATATACCAGAATATTATCTCCAGGGGCATACAAATATGCTCGGTAAAATTTAATACGATGTAAAAAATTAATGGATTCTGCTTCATTGCAGGTAGAACCGTATATACATAGTGCTTTTTACTCTTAAACTTTATAATTTAACTCTACAATTTTCAAAATATATTTTTATAGCTGCTCTCTGGAATATAATTGTAGAAAACTCCAATATTCGAATTTCAATAACGAAATTTTACTGTTCAAATGTTTTATTTTCCTCTGTCAATAAACATTGAAAAATATATTTTTCTAATGTTTATTTTACTTTATACTAGTATGCCGATTGAAACTGGAATTGACATTTAAAAAAATATATATGAATATCACAAGGGAGTTTTGACGGGATCTCGGAATGCCATGTAGTGGTCTTTACTCTTTGCTCTATATTGTGTAATGTGAGTGGTGCTTTAGGTAATATAGTTTGGTTATTGTGCACAAGTGAAGCGGATCAGAAATAATACCACGGAGCACGGATTCTAACTTGCCACAAAAACTCCCTGGAAAGTTCTAACAAGACAGCGACCATCCTGTTAGTTTATTGTAATTATATCAAGAAACTTGTAATATCGTTACTCACTTGACAATGGCAGTAATAGTCTACTAGAAGACTGGTTGCCAAAAATAAATTAGAAGCAGAAATATTACAAGCAAACTTTTCGCTGCATTTTTATTGAATTATAAACTTTGATACTGTATGTATCCCTTTTTAACCTATTTCCCGTGAACAGGGGGTGAACTTGAAATATGGCATAGTTAAAGTTTATATGGCGGAGAAGTGCAAAAAGCTACTTATTTCATATAAAATACAATAAATTAATTAAAATAAGCACCACTCACACTACAGCTTGAATTTTACACAACATATGTAAAACACATGTAAATAAAAAAGACATTTTGACAGCCGTCACATCAATTACGGCTTCAAAAAAGGTTGTGAAGGAGGTTGCTATGCTCGACTGTATGTATTTTAACTCTTACGTTCCAATTATACAGACATTTCTAAAGATGATTGAAATGTATTTCATTATTTATTTCTTACATCTGTAATATTTTTTTCACAAAAATCAAAAAGTATGGAAACGTTAGATATCATTTTTTATATATAGATTGCGTTTGTAGAAAAATAGTTGATAGACAGAGATAGACTTCATTAAGCCTTACCAATTCATTCCTAATGTCACCGACAATCTGTTCGTTGTTCACGTACCATTTGTACGTGACGTTGCTCGGGTTCGCATTGGCCTGGCAACCTGTGAAATATAACTGTTATAACAGAATATATTGGATGCTGTCAGAGCTTACACCCTAATTGGATTAAGCGTCGTGTTCTTTTCTTCTACTCTCGTCTATATATCTTCCCACAGCTGTCTGTGAATTGATTAATTGATGTTATCCATAGCTTTATTTAGATCTTATAATTAATAATATTATAACAAAAATGCTCTAGATACGTTACCTATATGATATTTTGACAAAACAATTGGCACGATAACGCACACATACGTAAAGTAATTTTGTAACGCTGCACTGTCTTGAATAAAATGAGGAAGTGAGATGGCATATTCTCAATATCGGTGGTGAAAAAGAAATAATTATATGCTGCTTAGATACGGATGCATTGACGGGGCAGCCGTCAAAAATGAGTTAATTAGCCAAGTTTTAAGAAGGCGCTGTCGAAGCGCATATGACTAATCTACAGCTTTTTGGTTATCATTTACTTATGGTAGTAACTTAAAAAATCCATCAGATCGGCCACCTCACAGTTGAAGAGGTGTGTTTATTTTTAGGAGGCAAACGAACAGGTGGGTCACGTGATGTTAAGCGATCACCGCCGTCCATAGACACTAGCAACACCAGGGGAGTCTCAAGTGCATTGCCATCCTGTATTTTGGAGGAATAAGGGAAAGGAGATGTCGAGAGAAGAAGAAAGAAAGGAGGGGAGGTGGGCGTCCGGCACTCTCACTGACCGAACGAAACGCAACAATGCAAGCACTGTACTCCACGTCGGTTTTCTGTGAGAGGGTGGTACTACCCCGGACGAACCGAACCATACCTTCTGAAACCACTTATAGTTTCAGCATGGCTCTACCACCTCCTGTAGATGAAGGTTCTGTGACAAATTTGTAATTTTAGAGAAATACGTTCCAAAGTTTATTAATATTTAATTATACCGGCATGGCACGTGTTATTTATGCTATAATTCTTTACACCTTTTTTTTAATATATGAAAGCATGTGTGCATTTATGCCTCACAAACTCAACCAATTATGGAAATATACTAAAGAGTAGAATGTATGAACAGCGGTGAGTGATGGCGACCGGTATATATAGCGGAGCTGAGATTTTATATCCGAACCTTTAACCGTAATTTAATCATGATTCGTTGTAGTATAGTCCATCAAGTTATTGTTTCTAAGTTATTTAACAATTAGTATCATCCTGTAACCAATTGTTTACTAATATACTCAAAAGTACGAGAACTATTAGGTTTCATGTAAGTCTTCGCACTTGGCTCCCAAGTGTTAACTAACAATAACTAATAAAACTATTAATAACTAATAAAAGGAATACATAAGCGAAATCTCTCAAAAGAAAAATAGATGAATTTCAAAAATCCTTTATTGGTGCTCCGTTCCTATTGGTCTTAGCGTGATGATATATAACCTATAACCTTCCTCGATAAATAAGCTTCCTAATACTGAAAGAAATTTTCAATCGAGTATGATATGACAGTTGACTCTATATTTTGTAATATCGGTGGAATTTTACGTAATATCGTTTGGTTATTGTGCATAAGTGACATGAATGGAACATACCACAAAACTCCCTGTAAAGATGTAACAAGAGGTCCACCATCTTGTTAAAACATTGAAATTAAGCCAAGATACTTGTAATATTATTACCTACGTAACAATGGTAGTGATGAACTGTAACATAGGCTACCAACATTTTTATGTTAGCCGATTACCTAAAACTAATGTATCTCCTTCCTGAATCCTTCCTTTCACATTTCCCGCTTTCATGTACAGTCGAACTTTTGGCGCGTATTGAACCTGGGAACAAGAAATTGTTTTTTCGTAAAATAATACATTTATATAAAGCTTAGTTTAATTATAATTACTTATTAAAAATAATTGTTGCATAGTTATAATCAGTAATAATGTTAATATCTATATAAATATACTATTTTAATGTTTTTTGTGGGTTCCAGCGCTTAAAACAGTACGTAGGTAATTTCCATACATTTATTGTCACTATTACACGGCTACAAAAAAAAACATTACAAGATAAGAACAGAATGGTGAACAATTTTTATAAACATTTATGAATACAGTTTCATTGGCGTGCGGCGCATAGGCTTGCTTGTTGATCGCCCATGGTTGCTGCGTTATACTATCAGAGGTCTGTCGTGAGTGTAGCACTCAAAGATTACTGGATAGTGTTCGATGAATTTTATTATAATTACTTTTTAGACACTTACGGTGCTATTACAAAAAGTTAAACACATATTGAATACTTTCTTTAAAAGGTTTCGTATTAAATGTACCCTGATCGCTAATTGTTGGCCATGTTGTTCATTTGTCTCGCTTTGGTTAGGTTAGACTACGAAAAGAAGAATAACGCGAACTTGCCCCGGGAGAGCACGGTGCGTTTAATACGAAACCATTTTAGACAAGTTTTCAATACGTATGTAATTTTTTTGTACTATCACCGTTTGTCTTTATCTAGATTATATATCGATAGCTTCATTTAATACAAAGTTATTAAAATGTTAAGAGACTACCATTTTTACAAGCACTATACGTATACAATTTTTTTTGGTCTAATAAAATGGGGCAAGTCGTGTGCTGCTTATGTTTTTTGCTTTATACATTAGACACATTGTCAACATAATAAACAACGTAAACAAATTATTTTTAAATTTTTCGAGAAAAAGATTCTGCCTTTATGATGTCCCCCTTTCTTGAATTCCTCGTCCTCTTAACCTTACGTGTAGCTTTAGTGAGTAATAAACTCTTTAATTTTACATATCTTGTGATTATAAATTAGAATTAACAAAACCAAACTTTAATCAGATTGTCCATTTCTTAAACGATATACATTAATGTACCTAACTTTGCGTATATTATATATTTGTTGGAACATATACTAACTCGGTCTGAATATAAATTAACTATCTTCTTTTTCGAGTAACATTTTTAATCAGTCTCCTTCGTTCATAACACTACTTTTTGTTTTTTTTTTCCTCGAACTGCCTACGCTATTAACCTAGCAAGGTTTTAACTGCTACACCGGACTAAAACTTCTGTATCTACATGCCATTGGTGGAATTGTGTATTCTACACAACGTCATAAATTAAAGAAGATGGGAACAAATTTGCAGCCATAGTTTTATAATTAAGTAGAACCTCGATAAGCAGAACCTCGTTAAGTCGTACCTCGATATAATATGTTGATAATGTGTAACGATGTGAAACCGTAAAAAATAAACAAAGAACGACAAACGTTTCACACACATACCCGGATAAGAAAAATGTTGAAACTCCAACCGAATTAAATTCAAACATTTTCGATGTAAAAGTACTATCGCAATACAATAAAAAATGACAAATTATATTACAATACTCCCAATCTTGATTGGAAGGGGAAAAACGATAGTAGACTATTAAATTGTCTTTAGTACCAAAAGGGAAAGAATCTCTTACAATTTATCACAAAAAATCAGGAAATCGATGAAACGGTTCATCGGACTGCGGAAGCACGTTTTAAAAAACCAATCATTTTTATTCTATCAAAATAACTTACGATGACTTTTTTATCCCGGAATTTAATCTAAATTGTACTAAAGGTATTGTACTAATATGGAAACTTTACAAAAATGTAACAGAAGTATAGTACGAAGCATAATCCATTGTTTGTTTTTACTTTGCTATTATTACTTCTATTTTATTTTTGGCAAGCAGTGTTATTCTAAACTATAACTGCTATTGTCAAGTGAGTAACGATATTACAAGTCTCTTGATATAATTACAAGGAACTCACAAGATGGTGGCCGTCTTGTTAGAACTTTCCCGGATGTTTTTGAGGCAACTCAGAGTCCGTGCTCCGTGGTATTATTTCCGATCCACTTCATTTGTGTAAAATGTCCAAACTATATTACGTAAAGCACCACCAACAATATAGAGCTGAATAACACAAGATTATGGATAAAATATAAAGACCACTACATGGCATTCCAAGTTCCCGCCAAAAACTCTCTTTTATTACGTGATCGGTGTTATTACAAGAAAGTTAAATACGTATTGAATACTTGCTTTAAAAAGGTTACGTTTTAAATGCACCGCGCTCGCTGAATGTTCGCCATTTTGCTCTTTTGTCTCGTTTTGCTTACGTTAGGTTAGACTTGCGTAAAAATAACGCGAACTTGACTCAGCGGCGACTCAAGCTTAGGTCCGTTCCCTTGGCGTGGAGCCCTTGAGTGCGCTTCTCGCGCGATACAGTGATACAAAAAAGATTTTAACAAAAAATTAAAACGCCGAAAAAACTGAAAAGCAAAAAATAATAAACCTTTATTTTCTTTTTTCTTGAACTGACTGCGTTGTTGGCCTTAATTCTTTGGCCTTTACAGCTTCACCGGACTACTAAGGCGAGCGCTTAAGTCACTCAGCCGATTTTATTTTTGGTAACTAGCTCAAGGGTGCTCGGCACACCTCGGCTTGGCCGTTACCTTGAAAAATCCCGATCTGTCCTAGCTAAACTATGCTAAGCTATACATTTATCCATTTTTGGATCATGCAATTAAAATTGCATGATACAAAAACACAACATGTAATTCGGAAAGAGACAAACTAAACCTATTCGATTCAGTTCGATAAGGGAAAAAAAGTAAACCCTTCCACCAGGTGTGTAAGGTGCATGTCTGATTAACTGTGTTTGTGTAAAATCGATGTGGTGTGTACTGTATCGCGAAAGAAATATCTCTGCGTCTACCGGGGTAGCCACGAACAAAAATATTGCCAAGATAACGCGAAAAAATAATGTGCGGGTATAAAAATGAGAGCTCTCTGCCTGTAACTCACGAGACAGAGATTCGTGATGTGGCCGGCCACAGGAAAAATTTAATGAGATCGAATTTACAATTTAAACGAACGACGACGACACCGGCGCCGGGATCTAAAAATAGAAAAGTGATATTATTTGACGATTTTAGGAGAAGATAGACGTAAACACGCGAGTTTATTCTATCTTATATTGAGAATAATTATTATTATTTTTTCGAGACGGCGGCGCGCGCGAACCATTGAATCGTAGCCGCAATGGCTGGAAATTTCGCGATCGCGCGAATGAGGTCCTGTTTGGGGTCGTTCGCGACCTCATCGTATGCTGAGATATCAGAGATCTCGTGAAAAACTAGAAGCTGGGCGGACCAGTCCATACCGAAGAGCGAGACTGCGGGGTCGGCCTGTGAAGGCTTCGCCGCCTGGAGTCTGGGATCGAGTCGCGTTGCGATCTGCGGTGTCCACGGGACCGGAGGGGCCCACGCGGCGAGGGGGATTGCGTTAGGCTCAGATGCGGACGCTGCCGGTGCGCGTGACGCGCGCGTCTGTCTCGGAAAGGCCTGTCGAGAGTCGAGAGGCGGGGGGCGGGGGGCGTTTAGACGCCGCAGGCGCCCTGGAATGCGGAACCTGCCTCAACGCACCTGGGTTTCAGGTGACAATTAAGTGCGGAGTATCAGTACTCTTGGCAGTTGTGACACTGCGAGGGTACGGACGTTTTGCGTGGCGGCTCTACGGTGACGCCGGAGAGGCCGCAGAGGGTGGAGAGCGAAAAGATTTTTTACCCTCTATGGTACTGTCAAGAATGACAAGTACCATGTCATGGGGCGCTTTGTTGCGATAAGATGGCATGCGATGGACCTCTTTGACTGGGAACTTCTGTTCCCGCAGGTCTTCGTAGATATCATCTACGAGAATTTGGGCGGGGACTCTGCGTATTACTACGCGTAACATGCGCTCTTCTTCGAGCGCATATGTGAAGAAGGGAATTTTCTTAGCGCGCAGAAGGCGCGTAAGATCGCGATGTGAGTCAGAGGTGTTGACCTTTACCTGAATACCCGTTCGCGTACTCTCGGCAGAGGTCAATGGGATCTCTGCCTCCTACAGGAGGTCAGTAGAACCAGTACGCCTTGTCCTTGATCGTGACGGGTGGAGGGGACGGGGCTTCTTTCTCGAAGCTACGGGACTCGCAGCTTCCGAGGGAGCCGATACGGAGGGCGTGGGCGACGTCTTTGGCACTTTCGCGCCATCGACGTTGGAGATCTTCGAGGGCTTAGGGCCCTCGGTGTCGGAGGTTGAGTTTGCGCGCTTCTTGCGCGGTTTGGACTTGCGGGAGACGACGGTGAAGCCGTCGTTCCCGGCGGGGGGGTCTTGCTCCATATCGGAGCATTCCTAGTCCGAAGAACGAGAAGAAATAGGGGCAGGGGGGGTGCTCTCGGAGGACTGAGGGTCCTTCAAGAGAGCTGCGAAGGTGTTCTTATCCAGAACATCTTGCGCAGCAGTGATTATGAACGGGATTGGAACGCTCTTGAGGAATTCGGCCGCTTCGGTACGGAAGCGGTCGTATTCGGACATTAGCTCGGAACTAATCGCCGCGACGAACTTCTGAAAGCGCGGGAGTTCGCGCTCTCTGGAAATCGGATTGGCCATAGCGGGGCCTGAGGAGGAGGGGTGCGGGGCAGGGGAAGACATTTGAAACCTCCCTGCCAGAGGGCAGGGGGGCGCGTCTTTTTGAATTTAACGGACTCCGAAGTCCGGGCCAAAAGGAAACTGTGGGCGAAGTGCAATGCCTCACAGGGGACCAAAAGTGCCTAGGGGGAAGCCCTAACATTCCTTTCTTCGGCTGCCCAGCAACACGGAGCTCGAACCACGGAGCGTAGCACGAAGCGCTGAACTCCCTGGAACGCGAACCGGCGACACGCAGCACACGGAGAACACGCAGAACGCACTGAAAAGTGCGATTAGAGTTGCACCGAAAAGTACAGTTTGCTGCGTTCTGAAAAGAACGCCTTACGATTGACCCCTCTGAACGTCTCAAGGAAACGTGAAAGTAACGAGCGTACCGAAATACCGAAAACTTTCGACGTGAAACACGGTCGCGTAACCGCGACACGAACACTTACGAAAAATCGGAAACGTAACACGAGTAAAAATTCACGTCGAAAAAACGATAAGAGCGCACGCGTCCCTTTCTTTCAATAATAAATCTTTTACTTTATTCATCTTAATAACTAAGTTCTTAAACGAATATAAGTATACCTAAGTAATTTAAAGTCGGCGTGAAACAATCAAATTAATTAATTACGTAAAGCGTGATGCGCGGCGTGACACACCCCTTGTATGCCGAGCGCTTACGAAGCAACCCGAACGGACACCCACATTACCGCTGGAGATTTCACATTGCATTTTTAATTTGATTTGGTTTTTGTGTGAATTTAAGTAATCTAGTGATCTTTGTTTATTGATTGTTTGGCGCCGACTCAAAATTTCTTAGGTATACATACATTAGTTTAAGAACTTAGTTATTAAGATGAATAAAGTAAAAGGTTTATTATTTTTTGCGTTTCAGTTTTTTCGGCGGTTTTAATTTTTTGTTAAAAAGTCTATTTTATAATTTTTTGTGGTTATGATCTTACTAATTACTACATGCTTAATTTATTTGTAATACACAATTCAGAAGCTGAATTATAAATCATGCCCTGTTTTCCTACCCTTGGGGTTGCTTTTTTCATGTTTACATATATATGGGACCAACTTCTGGGTATACTCTTTCAAATCAAATTATATAAATTTAATTTGGACTATTCTGTCTAAAGATATGCGCGGTCATAGATATAATCAGTGCGTGAATAATCAATCATTCTCGATTTTCATACCCTTAGGGTTGGAATTTTTTTACCAAATTTAAATGGGACCAACTTCGGAGTATACCCTTTTCAATAAAAAAATAAATTTTTAAATCGGACTATGTCGTAAAAAGTTATGCGTCATCATACATAAAAAAAATAAAAATATACGCGACGAATTGAGAACCTCCTCCGTTTTTTTCGTCGGTTAAAAATCTTACATCACTGCGACAACATTACACATATCACCATCGGGGGTGTAACTCAGTATCGAACTGAAATAGTTTAGAAAAATTATCCGACACATAATACATATAAGAGTTGTCGAGGTATGTATGCTTGGTTAACATATATGTTTCAATAACTTATATAAGTATGAATATGTAGATTAGCTTAGGTTAGCTCAGATATGTCACGAATTGCATGTATCAGGCAACAGCCCACGCCGAGGTGTGCCGTGCACCCTTGAGCTAGTTGTCAAATAAAATCAGCTGAGTGTCTTATGCACTCGCCTTAGTAGTCCGGTGAAGCTGTTAAGACCTTGTTAGGTCAATAACGTCGTCCCTAAAAAAAAAGATATATACGATATCCATCCAATACAAATAATAAAGACTTTTTTTATTCTTCTGTTCTGCATACTCTTGGTCTGCACTTTTCTTTGCATTAGCTTTTTTTTATTGTCTGCGTGAAAAATCTTAATAACGATATTTAAAATTTTCTTAGTAACATGAAACTTGATACGAAAATCTTTTGAAGATTATAGCCTGAACTTGTTCAATATCACAAATCCTCTTCCTGAAAATAGATATTAGTTTATAACTTATAGAATCGAAAATATTCCCCAATAAGATTTCCTTTAGTAATCCGCCTTTAAAGATGTTCAAAGGAAACTCAAAATCGTGTATAAATAACAAGAAACCTCGGGTAAAGTTTCCTTGGAGATAAACCCGCGGTTCGTGTTTATTCTCAGTTTTTTTTTTTTTGCTATCCCGCGGTATGTTTTCTCATGGTGTTGGTAACACGTTAACAAAACACAGCTTCTGATTTGGACAGAACGAGAAATTGTTCTTGCCAGCCTTTCTTTCGGTGCCATGAAAAATGAAGAGGGCGCGCGCTCCCGGAAAATATTGGATGTACATTTTGTAGACGTAAAATTTCCTTTGTTACCCACTTAGTTCGAGAGGCGAAGTAAACATTTTCAATGTGTTGACATAGCTGGAAATGAATCAGAAATATTCTACGACTTGCAACTGAGTCACGATGCGAAAACTTTACCGTATTTTCGAAATCAAACAACTTGTGTAGTTTTTAGTTAGTTTAAAGTTATATATATATATATATCGTAGGTGGCAATATCTGAAGGTGGTAGAGCCACACTGAAGCTATTACTGGCTTCAGCATGAATGGGTCGGCTTGTCCGGGGTAGTACCACCCTATCACAGAAAATCGACGTAAAGTAACAGAGCTTGGATTGTTGCGTTTCGTTTGTCCAGTGAAAGCGCCGGAAGACCATCTCCTCTCCTCACTTTTCTCTCCCCTACTCCCTCATTCATGCTGAAACCAGTAATAGCTTCAGCGTGGTTCTACCACCAACCTAAATTCAAATATCACTATTTAAAGTTGCTCTGGAGTTTATTTACAATAATATTTTTAATTCATTTGTACATGGAATTTATGTTGTCGAGAAAATAGTTATATTGTTTGGAGCGATTTGAAATGGATTAATTATGGGTTCTATATATATTTTTGATTTTTTACTAATATTATATTAATGCTAAAACTGTATCAAAAAGCATAATTATATGTACCTTAAATAATCGTCTCAGTACACCTATATAAGCTAGCAAAAACCTTCTAAAAACACAGACACTTACATTTTATTAATGTTTATATCGTACCCAATTTTCAAAAAAAAAAAAAAAAAAACAAATTAAAAGAAGAAGAGTGTGAGTACACACGAAGTAGAAGTAAAACTTAGTATTCTGTTTGTAAAAAAATGAGATAAAATACATTATGGAAGTGGTTAATATTTAGTTAATTTTCGGCATTATTTTGTAGTAATTTTACATATAAAAAATTGTTAATAATACACAACAAAGATTTTTTAAAGTACGCGATATCCACTACGATAAACAGAAAATAATATGTTATAGATTTCATAGATTCCTTACCTCTCCCTCACTTTGCATATATTTTAAGCACATTAAAAATATACAATCTCATTCTCTCACAACCTTCAATCTATAGGTATTATTACAAAAAAGTTAAATACGTATTAAATACTCGCTTTAAAGAGGTTATGTTTTAAATGCGCCGCGCTCGCTGAATGTTCGCCATTTTGCTCTTTTGTCTCGCGTTGGTTAGGTTAGGTAAGACTTGCGAAAAAAGGATAACGCGAAATTGCCTCAGGTAAGCGCGGTGCATTTAGTACGAAACCTTTTTAAAGAAAGTATTTAATACGTATATAACTTTTTTTGTAATAACACCTTATATATTTATTTATAGCTACCTGCTTTTCGTTACAAAATATTGTTTTATAAAATCCAATTGAGTGTCAATTGAATGATCCTAATGAAAGTTTTATCTAATACCTTTAAACGAGCAATTTCTGTATATTTTTATATTTGTATATATTCACGATCTTGGAAACGGCGTCATCTATTTCCGTGAAACTTGGTATGTAGGTATTTTCGGGGACGATAAATCGATCTAGCTGATTTTATTCATAGAAAACTTTTTTTTACTGAGTTTTCAAGCTATGAAAAAATATAACCAGAATATAAATGCAAATTTCGCCGCCGCTGTCAAAACTGAAATAGCGCATATGGAAATCGGTTGCTACGGTTTTTTTTTGTTGTCAAAAATGTTAATCTTATGAGGTAAACCTAACAATTTATTTTAATTTAACAATATATTTTTAAAGAACCGAGCTAGGCTCGGTCGCCCAGGTACTTTAAATTAATGTAAGTACCTAGACGACCGAACCTAGCTCGGTTCTTTAAAAAACATTTTAAATCAAAATAAACTGCTAGGTTTGTCTCACAGAATTAGCATTTTTTCCACATAAAAAAAAAAATAAAAAAATATCTCTCGTATAATTATAATAATACAATTATTTTTTTAATTAAAATATATTGTTTGGTTTGCCTTACAAAATAATGATTTTTTAGGAAAAAAAAAACTTGTATAACTCGGATTCGAAATGGGGTTACACTGATTTTCGAAGCAACCAATTTCCACCTGAGCTATTTTTGTTTTGACAGCGGCGGCGAAATTTACCTTCATATTCTAGCTATATTTTTTCATTGCTCGAAATCTCAGTTAAAAAAAGTTTTCTATTAATAAAATCTAGCTAGATCGATATATTGTCACCGAAACTACCTTCATACTAAGTTTCATGAAAATAGATGACGTCGTTTCCGAGATCCTGAATATATAAAAATATACAAGAATTGCTCGTTTAAAGGTATTAGAAGATAAAAATGTAATCATTGGTATTAAAGAAGTCACAATGTGTTATTTAATTCTCGATTAACAAATAGATATTACATTTATTCCCTGTTCATATAACTTAATCCCTTACTACTTAACACAGGGACATTTTGTCGCCGATGGAACCCGGTGTCTAGACGAAGCCCCGCGTGTTGAGGGTATTAAAACTAACACAGAGCGTCTATCTGAAGTGTCCATAAAACGACACAAAGGCCCCCGACTGAGTGTTGCGAGCGACAAAGGGTTTCTATCTAAAACAAATACTTTGTTACGCTGTGAAGTTTTGTGCAGAAACTTTTATCTACAAAGTCTGTTATATTTTTTTTATTTTTTTCATGAAACTAAACTAGTTATAATATTATTTTATAGTAATACTAGCCTCTGCCCGCGACTTCTTTCGCGCTTGGGCTAACGCTAACACGCAGCGGAAGCTCTCAAGAGGAATAAAACCCCGATTTTTAAATATTCTTCATTGGCGTTCAGCTCTTATTGGTCTTAGCGTGATTATATATAGCCTATAACAATTCTCGATAAATGAGCTATATAACATTGAAAGATTTGTCTATATCGGACCAGTAGTTCCTGAGATTACCCTCTATAACGTCACAACATAACAAACTCACAAACTCGCAACGTAACAAACAAATTTTACTTCTTTTAAAGTATAGATAGTTTAAATAAAACTTTCATTAGGACAGTATCAATTGGATTTTATAAAACAATACTTTGTAACGAAAAGCAGGTAGCTATAAATAAATACATAAGGTGTTATTACAAAAAAGTTATATACGTATTAAATACTTTCTTTGAAAAGGTTTCGTACTAAATGCACCGCGCTCGCCCGAGGTAAGTTCGTGTTATCCTTTTTTTCACAAGTCTAACCTAACCTAACCAACGCAAGACAAAAGAGCAAGATGGCGAACATTCAGCGAGCGCGGCGCATTTAAAATATAACCTCTTTAAAGCGAGTATTTAATACGTATTTAACTTTTTTGTAATTTGATGTAATCTAATGAATTATTCAGATAACATAAGCTATCTTTACTAATAATAAACTAGCTGTACCGGCGACTTCGTTCGCGTGGGACATTATGTATAAAACAGTGATTAATAAAGTCACCTGAATGTATTGATTTTATCACCTATCTACTTTTCTCTCGTACTTAAGTCGCGTCGTCATTAAAATTACAATAACTCTTGATAGAGTGAACCGATTTTAATGAAACAAAGACTGAACGTTACTGAAAGATATGCTTTATGATTCTTTTGAAAAGGTTTTATTAAGAATGCAGTACTTTAGCAGTGGTGCATGTTCAAAGAAACAGACATACATTTCTGAAAATGATTGAATTGTATTTTATTACTTATCTAAAATGTATAGACATATTAGATTTATTATTATATGTATTGATGCGAATGTGAATTTTCAGTACACGTGGATGAAATTTTTAATTATAGGTCATCTTAATAAGTTCATCTATTGTATCTGTAAATAATTACACTTATTATAGGTAGTCCGGTGAAGATGTTAAGACGTTGCTAGGTTATTAGCGTGGTCGGTTCGAAAAAAATGTATATTTCTTATATATACACTGATAGACTAATTTATCTTATATACAAATAAAAAAAAAATCTAAAAGAAATAACATGTTCATTGTATTTTGACTCAAATTTTATTTTACTCTTAAATTAACTACTATTTTCGTATTTAATTATTCATATTAAATATCTATAAATGTAATAAATATAAAAAAAGTAATTTTATTTCAAAGTGTTTTAATTTTTATGACATAAATTGTCCCGCAGTGTATAAATTATTTCACATATTTTAATTACAATAATAAAATCAGAATTAAATAGATTGTTTGATTTTAAATTTTACATATAAACCAAAGAAGTGTCAGTTCCTCCGCGTCAACACATTGATACACGCAAAATATTTTGTTTTTTTTATATTTACAAAAGAAAAAGGTACTCTATGTCTTTTTCTATACTGACAACCCTAATAACACGCATTAAGCTCGAATATGTGTTTGTTTATTCGTTAGTTTGTTTATTACGTTATTGTACTTTCATGTTCAGAAAATAGTATTGTTCTCGCGGGATAGATTAAGCTATATTAACGCAAGCGTAGCCGCGGGCAAAGGCTAGCAATTTATAAAGTCATTCTTCATATATTTTCTTTATATATAAATTTGTTCTCTACATGTTTATGTCACTGATCTTCTCTTAAACGGCTGGACCGATTTTGATGAAATTTTATGTGCGAGTTTCAGTGGATTCGAGAATGGTTTAGATTCACAATTGGATCCGGTAGGTGGTGCTGCGGTAGATTTTTTTTTTATTAACAAGTTAGGCAACGTCCGCCAGGCCCGCCAATAACCTATATTAACAAACATAGATATACATAGACGTCACCATCGTTTACATAACGCAGTTTTTTTTTGTATAGATTCTTATAACAGTGATTTAATTCCCTTGTATTACTTAAAAAGACACCGAAACCACGTAAAAATTTATATCATAAAAAAACACCCATTAAAAAAAACGAACACGACAACCGCAAAAAATGGATTCCTCCAATAATATACAAGATTCGCTGACACTACTAACAGTGCCGCGTCACGGAATCAGAACCAACATAGCCCCCTTTATTTTCACTTTTCCACTAGAAATCAACCACCAAAGAATCAAGACATTCCGCACTCTACATAAAATCAGTAACAATGACAGGATTTCATTCAATCGCTCGAGGTTTTGGAGCTCATTTTACATTGGCCGCAGCGATAAGCCGAATTGGCAAGTTTCTAAAGGGAAGATGTACAAAAATTACGGTACGGATTTTTTTTTCCAACCGTCTGTTTCCTTATTTCGTTTTCTTTTATATTCGTTTATTGGGAGCTTGGCTTAAGAAGTAATTTATGTGTGTGCAAACTCCAAATTAAGATTTGTATAACAATTGTTGCTATTTAGGTATTTACTTTATTATCTTGGTTTCTAATTAGTATTGGATTGATTGCTTAGTGTATTTTTTTATTTATACTAATATTATGAATAGGTTTGTGAGAAGAGAGGAAGTTTGTGAGGTTGTAGGGGGTAATCTCAGGGGGTGGCTTCGAGAGCTGTTCGACCGGTGTTTGGTGGTCGGACGGTTCCCGAAGTCCTGGAAGCTTGGGCGGCTCTGCATGATGGCTAAGGAAGGCCGCCCTCCGGACTGCGCGTCCGGTTATCGAGCCCTTGTTCTGCTGGATGACGTCGGGACGGCGCTGGAGAGGGTCATCGCTTCCCGGGTGGTCCAGCACCTGGAGGGAGCGGGGCCGAACATATCGGACGCGCAGTTTGGCTTCCGGGCACGGTGCTCCACAGTGGACGCCCTGTGCCTCCTAAAGTCGCTGTTGACGGAGGCGACCTCGCAAGGGGAGAGGGTCTTGGCGGTATCCTTAGACATCGCCAACGCCTTCAACAGCCTGCCGCACGGGGTCATACGGGAGGCTTTCCGATATTTCGGAGTGCCTCCGTACCTGCGGCGGCTGTTGGAGGCGTACCTGGAAGACAGGGAGGTCGCCTACATCGACGGCGAGGGGTGAATGGTACGATGGGCTACAAGGCGGGGGGTTCCACAGGGGTCGTTCCTGGGGCCGCTCCTGTGGAACATGGTCTACGACTGGGTGCTCCGCGGCGCGCTCCCTTATGGGTGTCCTCCAATCTTTTTTGTGGTAGTCGGATTTGCAAAGTTAAGTCGTAGAAAAAACTGTTGAACGAATACGTTTCTTACGAACACTGCCTTAACATTAAGAGATATATGATTGAGTTCTAGGGAAAAGCATATGTCTAACTTTTATCTTTGAGTCATAAAAAGTAGTTTTTTTTTATGTCTACCGCCCAACGAAGTTAGCATGGGTCAACAAGTGTTTTATTTATTTTCTGGTGTTACATATATTTCTCCTATATCTCTAGTATTTGAAAAATTACTTATACCACTCAGGTTTTTCTCTAGACAGTTAAGTTGCCAAATAATTTGCTGAATAACATGTTCAGTCGTTCAACTTTATAATCAGGCTATATTAGAAAAGCTTCTTATGGGCTTAAGTTGAACTGAAAGATATGTTAACATTTTTTTTATAATATACAAGTTTTAATAAGAAACACGCTCTGAAAACATTTCAAGAATAGCTTAAAATAGGAGATATTCCTGTTATACGCTGTACGAACTACCAGGTAAAGTGCGAGAGGCATTATACCTATACAACTTGACTGGTTAGTCGTCAGCAATATTTTTACAGGATAATTATTAGTCGATACACGTTCTAAATTAATTTAAAATAGGTGCCTAATATTTTTTCTAGTTACCTAGAGAAAAAAAAACTGATGTACACTCAACATCAGATGATTTAAGAAAAAACGAACTGGTGTAATAATAAGGAAAGCAATGAATCACACCGTATTGCACTGTCCCGCCCGCGTCCCTCACCTCGACCTACGCCTCACTCCCGTTTCTTTGACCGTATGGCAGTCCGACGATAAGCAGTTGTATATTGATTAACCTTGAAAAGCACCTCTTTAATGTTGTTCATTGAATCTAAACATGATTCTTTTACGTTTAAAAGTATCGTTCCCAACTTTTAAATGTTTTAGAACGAGCTTTAACTAAGATACTCTTTGTTGTTTATTAGTATTTATTTTGATATTATTATTTTATATGTTAGATGTGACTATGAGTATTAAAGGGAGGTAAAAAGATTATTGTTCTCCGATTACAATTACAAGTTTTATCTCATAATGAAGCCTAAAATTTTGTTAATAAAATTTAATATTCTTTGAAAATTATCTCCGGAAATATTAAATAATATAGTATATACTATAAACATTAAAAGCAATATAGGAACTTAGTCGAAACTATTATCTTTGAGTTTTTGTCGGGATTTTAGTCTGTCATGTAGTGGATTTTATATTTTATTCATAATCTTGTGTTATTTGACTATATATTGTGTAAATTTGGTGGTGTTTTACGTAATATAGTTAGTTTATTATGCATAAGTGAAGTGGATGGAAAATAATAACACGGAGCATGAAATTCTGAGATGCCACAAAAACACCCTGGAAGGTTCTAGCAAGGGATCCACCATCTTGTTAGATTATGGATTCACACTATGCTTAATATTGGAATGATTGCACGTAGCTTGTGATATTATTGACTACGTGACAATGGCAGTAATAATCGGAAAGATTGATTGCTAAAAATAAAGTAAAAAAAAAATATATCTTTAAACTCTTTCTCGGTTCCTTTCGACCTTAAAAAAAATTACATTTATTATCGAAAGATGTTCGATTTATAAACAAAAGTATCAAAATATGAAAATCAAGCCCGAAACGGATTTATTGTCTTATATTTATAAAAAAAAAACAACGTGACCATAACTTCAACGTCTTATAAAACAAAATCCCTTAAAACCCCTTACAACAGTTTTTATACGAAATTGATGCAATCTGATGGGGAAGTTCCGACGTAAAATGTAAAACTAAATATTTTTTTAATAGCCGTTGCAAATTATCTAATTTTTGCGGCGTCTAAACATGGTAATAATGGCTCTTACAGCGAACGGTAACTTTGATAATATAACATCGGAAATGATTCAGATATCTCCGGTTAAGTTAATCGTCTGACAAATTGGACTGCCGTAAGTCAAGCCTTTAAGGAATTTATTGGACCAAACGGTTGGCGGGACTAGATAAGAAAATGTTACTATGGAGCCCCAATTAAGTTTTCATGCTTTACCCTATATAGGTTTACCGTTTGCTTGTTAGACCACATTTATTTCGTAATATACTATAGGTTTCCCCGCTGAAAGATATTTTGCTGCCTATCTTTGCTGTAAATTGAACACTTCAAATTTAATACAGTTTTTGTTAATTATTTGGCTGTGTACCTATGCTTACATGAATTATGGTTCTAGTTTATTTAGTCTTACTTTATACTTTATAAGTATACCATTCTTTTAAGGGCCAATCTCTTCAAAATTACCTAACGTATCAACATGGGATTATGACAATTTGATGCCTAATTTTTCGTAGATAGGTCAAAGCCACTTGACGTTTGGATCCAATGGACTCTTTGCCATTTTTAATCCCTAACAAAGCAGGCAGAAATCGACTACTATTTATTTATTGTGAACCAACCAAGCGTCGACGCTGTACCATATTATGAGTGCAGAATAGCCAAAAAATGTACCTATTGGCTACCGTTAATACCGTTATACTAGTCTGCAAGCTAGATACATTGATTAATTTAAAGAATAGTATTACTGTGATAGATTTATCATGACATGTATGGTAGAAGCGATGGTGGCTAAGTTGATAGCGTTTTCGGATACCACGTCTATGGATTTAGGTTCGAACCTTAGCAACGGGGTCGAAGCTTGAAGGAAAGCATCGTAATGAAAGCATAGCATGGTGGTAGGGATTTTTCTAAGTCCGTTTAGTTAACTACCAACCCGTAAGTTGAAAATCTGTGACCAAGAATCTGTTAATGTGTTCCGCCAACTGTACTTGAAGGCCAACCTCCTATACGCATAGCGTATTTATCAACTTAGGCTACATTATTTATCATTAGATGAGATTCTGGTCGAACGCTATAACCTATCTTCTATTCATACAATAAGAACGTAAATCTAACGAGTCTGTACTTGTTCGAGTTTCGTGAAGAAAAATATTGCAGGTGTCTAAGAATAAGTAATAGTTTTGTAGGTGGTAAAGCCATGCTGAAGCTATTACTGGGTTCAGCATCAAAGGGTTGACTCGCCCAGGATACTACCATCCGATCCATAGAAACCCGACGTGAAGTAACAGTGCTTACATTGAGGCACTACGTTCGGTCAGTGAGAGCACCGGAAGACCACCTGCCTCTCTCCTCCCCCTCTTCAACTCCCAAATTCCTTATTCCCCGTATCCAAAAATACAAGCTCCTCTAGTGTTGTGTTTATGTGCGATGCTGATCACTTAAAATTAGTTGACCCATCTGTTCGTTTGCCTCCTATTATATAAAGAAAGTCATCAAGAAAATCATTAAGCATATCCTCGATAGTAATTTAATCTTCTTTCCATTAAAGTCGGTCCACTCTATCAAGAGTTACTGTAATTTTAATGACGACGCGACATAAGTATGAGAGAAAAGTACATTACAGACTAAATACATTGAGATGACTGTATCAGTAACTTACTTTGTACATCAGGTTCAACTTGGACAAAGTTGTAGGCACAGCTAGTAAAGTATAAGGAAGGCGGCTAAGACCACGTTATCGTCCGATTTGATTAACGAATATATCCTAGTTGGTAATAGAATACAACAAGCGAGGTTACACTTACTGTATGATGGTTACAGTTACTATCGTACACAATATTATCTTTTTTTAAGCATAGGAGGCAAAGGAACTGGTGAGTTACCCGATGTTAAGTGAACATCACCGTCCATAGACATCAGCAATACTAGAGGAGTCGCAAATGCGTTGCCAGCTGGTGTTGATGAGGAAAGGGGGAGAGAAAAGGTAAAGGGGATAGAGGGATGGAAGAAAGGGGAGGTGGACGTCCAGCACTCTCAGTGTCCGAACGAAGCGCAATAATACAAGCACTGTTACTTTACGTCAGTTTTCTGTGAGTGGGTGGTACTACCACGGACGAGCTAACCCATTCATGCTGAAACCAGTTATCGCTTCAGTTATAGCAAGAGAAATGTAAATAATATATAAGATATTAAAAACCTTACCTCCAATTTAATTGCTGTTGATCTGTAAGCACGGTCGGCGGTATTCAATGCTTGACACGTGAACGTTTGATTGTGATGATGTCTTCTGGGACGGAGACGCAAAACTGACCTGTGTAGATTTTTTAAATATTAAAAAAGTTATAATTTTGCTATTAGATGATTCTTGATTTGAACCATATTATTAACACAATGAAAAATTTCATCATCATAGGGTTATACATAGGAAAAGATTATTAATACATTTCTGCCTAAGAGGTACAGAATATAGAAATATTTCCTCATTAACCTTTTTTTATATCAAAGGAGGTAAAGGAACAGGTGAGTCACCTATTGTTAAGTGATCACTAGGAGTCGCAGATCGTTGCCAGCCTATGTATTGGAAAGTGTGAGGAAAAAGAAAAGGTGGAGGGGAAGGAAGGTGGGCCTCCGGTGCTCTAACAGACTGAACGAAACGCAACAATTCAAGCACTGTTACATCTGTTCTGTGAGAGGGTGGTACTACTCCGAACGAGCCAACCCTTTCATGTTGAAGCCAGTAATAGCTCCAGCGTGGCTCTACCACCTACAAAGCAGTAGTCTGGTGAAGCTGTAAAGGCCTTGCAAGACCAATAGCGTAGTCAGTTCGAAAAAAAAAACTACAAAGAAGGTCATATTAATGGGACAATTAATAATAAAAGCCAAGAAGTTGTATATTCTACCAATTCACGTTTACCGAAATAATAATTAGGAAGAAAATTATTAGTATCAAAATTAAAGAAGCTATGATTTATATTCTTAAAAGCCATTAATTCACGTGTCCCTAATCTCTTTTCCTAAATTTGCACTAGTCATTACTTTGTAGTAGTTTTCATTATCCGAATTAAGATTTAAAATTTACCTCGTATTAAATCTTCTTCCATCACCCATAGGTTCAATGGTATAATTAACGCCTTGATTTAATACTCCACCATCATTGTCTACCCAAGTAATCTGAAATATTTGAGTTTTATGGCAAAAATAGTTACACAATTTGGATTTAATCGGTTGTTTTCATCAAAATTGGAGATAAAATATACCTGCCTACAAATTTTTTGTTGAGTATGTTAGTATTCAACTCGCTTGCTTGCAGGCGTAGTTATAAAAGAATAACCAGAGTGGCTATGTTTATAAGATTTAACTCTGATTGTTTAGATCTTATGTTTAGACTATATTTGCCAACTAATTATACGACTGTACATCGGCATGAATTATTTAGCATACCGGCATGTCGTACGGTAAGCACATTTCTATTCACCCTTTGTTTTAAATACTTCCACGCTTAATCAAGATTTGATACAGTTCCCACTAGTCAACTTCTATGCTAGTGAGTAGAAAGATTTGTGTGCTACTTTTAAGATTTTTTGTGAGAGGTAGCAGTTATCATCAAATACAAAATAATATAGTAAGAATCTTGGTACTCTGGGATAATTTTGTCAACTTCTATGCTGGCGAGTAGAAATATTTGTGTGCTTTTTTTAAGACTTTTTGTGAGAGGTAGAGTTTATCATTAAATACATAAGAATATAGTAAGAATTTTGGTAATTTGGGATAAATTTGAGGCTGGTATTGAAGAAATTAAAAGAAATGCACTGACCTCAGCTGCAGGTTTACCCCCAACGGAAATGCATTCCAGTTCTAATTCTCGATCTTCAACAGCTTGGACGACAGGACCTTTCAGTATTTTTGGAGGATTAGGTGGAACGAGAATTATGAGACGGGCGTATCTTGACCTTATAGCAGGTTCCCCTACAACAAAAAAAACTTCAATAGTCCAAAAAGGTTACTAAAACAAGATCTAATCGCAATTTAATTCATAGCTTTATGCATATAAATATCTTCTGTACGTGTGTATGTCATTGAACGCCTCCTAAGCGGCTGGACCAATTTTGATGAATGTTGTGTACAATTGGACACGGCAAGTGGTGCTGCAGTTGATTTTTAGATTATTTTTTATTATCAAGGCAGCACAACGTCCGTTACTGTAGGTATAAAAGAATGACTGACTGACACTTCAAAATACAGCCCAAATTACTCTGGCTAGGACTATGTAAATTTATATGCGGGTTCTTTGTACATTGTAGGTAAATACTATGGAAAGGGTTTTAGAAATGCAAAAAACCCTAAATTGGTGGAAAACGGAATAAAATTTGTTCAGAAATTAATATCTTTGGACTTATATCTATAGAAGAATTTAAATTTAGCAATTTAATTAATAGGTAATTTCAAAAAATATTATTATTATCATACTAATCAAATTTCAGTTGTGCATAGTTTTACCGGTTAACTTACGTGCTTATTAAATTCTCCATAGCAATAAGACTAGTGTACGTACTCAAAAAATACATAACACTTCATCAATTGTTAGGTATTTATTTAAGATGTTTTTTTATGTCATAGGAGGCAAACGAATAGGCATGTCACCTGATGTTTAGTGATCACCACCGTCCATAGACACTAGCAACACCTGGGGGGTCGGAAGTGGGTTGCCAGCCTGTTTTAGAACGAAAGGCAACAAGCACTGTTACTTCACGTCGGTTTTCTGCGAGAGGGTGATACTACACCGGAGGAGCTCGACCAATTCATGCTGAAATCACTTGAGTAGGGTCGGCACAACATGTTTTCATATAATATCAATATTCAAAAAGACATTATAGCAAACAGAAATACAAAACGTATACAATAACCCCCCCCCGTTCACATTACCATAGTTTCAACTTTATAGTTCTGTTATAATCTAGTCACATTGTAAAACAACGCGTCGGGTTGACCCACTTCCTCCTGTTTGAACACGTCTACCCACAAAACTTACTTAAAACATAATTTAATTTCTGCGTTAAATCCCTAACTAAAAGGTTTCCAGTTAGAACGTTGAAACATAGTAATTGTTATGCTAATGAATTTTGTATGACTGAAACTAATATTTTTATAGGAAATTTAGTTTTCCTTGGAACATTTTTTTTATATCAAAAGAGACAAACGAACAGGTGGGTCAACGTCCATAGATTCTAGCAACATCAGGGGAGTTGCAAGTGCGTTGCCAGCCTGTATATGGGATAGGAGGAGGGGAAGGAGGAAAGGGTAAGGGAGGCGGGTCATATCATGGGATTTAGCGGAGCGGTTGTTTTTCTTTTCTGTTCACATTTGTGAACGCAAAGACTGTAAAAACGTATTATTAGTAACTATAATAAAAGGTTTTATACGTACTGTATACCTGCTTTAAAAAAGTTTGGGTGCTTACGTATTAAATGCACCGCGCTCGCCGAACGTTCGACATCTTGCTCTTTTATCTCGCTTTGGTTAGGTTAGCTTAGACTTGCGAAAAAGGATAGCGCGAACTTGCCTCGGCAGCGGTCGGTGAGCGCGGTACATTTAATACGAAAACACCCAAACTTTTGACGATGGATCGCACTTACCCGTTAGATGCCTATGCACTGGTTCTCTTTATTACTTCAAAATATACACAACTTATACTTTATTAAATTTTGTAATAAAATTTACTTCAACGTAAAAAATAGTTATATTTATAACTTTAGCGTTATCAAGTTATCTAAGCCTATAGTACCTTAATATTCATTATAGTATTTTGCATCTCCAAATAGCAGGATAACACAGAGCTTATCTATAACTAGTATCAGGAACTTTAGATAGGTAATGTTTGTGCTTAAGCTGAATTGACCTTATCTCTTACATCTCAATGTTCCGAAGTCAAAGGTTCGCTAATGACTATCTCTACCCTGGAGTTTAATGAGTCAATATCTACACCATATTCTATTTTAGTTGTATAAGCATTAATTACTATACATTCAATGTTGTTATCCAACTACTTATTATTACAAAGTATTCCTACTTAGGTGGGTAGAAAATATGGACGCACCAGTTCCTTTTTTTTTTGTACGTCTAGTTCGTTTCTTTCAAGTTAATTAATCCCTTTATTCATTCGAACCGCTTCCGAGTTCTTGTTTGTTTTGCGACCAATAAATACTTTCAAACTAGTCTTTACAAATTGCAATTGAAATTGCTTTTATATTTAGTGATAATCGGATATACATCTAGTAATTATATATCTACCCTAAAGTGACTACACAAGTAAAACTAACAACATACTTATGAAACCTATGTAGGGATTTCTGCCGTCTTGATTAACGTCAAACGAGACTTTAACCAAACGACAACTGAATCCTTAAATTAAAGATTTAGGATTCATTCACTTTTTTTATATCATAGGAGGCAAATGAACAGGCGGATCACCTGATGTTAAATAATCAACGCCGCCCATAGACACTAACAACACCAGGAGAGTCGCAAGTGCGTTACCAGCCTGTGGTTCGGGGGAGGGTAAGGGAGGGGAAGTGAGCGTCCGGCGCTTTTACAGGCTGAACGAAATGCAACAATGCAAGCACTGCTAATTCACGTCAGTTTTCTGCGGATCGGGTGGTACTACCCTGGGCGAGCCAACCCATTCATTCTGTTCACCCGATTAGGCCTCTCACGGCAGCGGCTCAAGCCTAGGTTCGATCCCTCGGTAGGGAGCCCTTGAGTGTGTTGCTTGCGCGATACGGTGACACAAAAAATATACATCACTGCTACAACACTACACGATCACCCCCACACACGTGCACGCCTACACGCTTACACATGAAAGTGGAAGGGTTTACTTTTTTTTCTCTTATCGAACTGAAAAACTCTCAATTTTCCGATAATAAATATATGGAGGAGTTGTTGAGGCGTGTACGCTTGGTACACATATACGTTTCAACAACTCATACATATATGAATAGTTAGCTATGTTAGCTAAGATAGGTCACGATTTTGCATGCAACAGGCAACAGCCAAGCCGAGGTATGCCGTGCACCTTTGAGCTGGTTGCCAAAATAAAATCGGCTGAGTGCCTTAAGCGCTCGCCTTAGTAGTCCGGTGAAGCTGTTAAGACCTTGCTGGGTCAATAGCGTAGTCATTTTGAAAAACAAAATCGTTCTGAAATCAGTAATAGCTTCAGCGTGGCTCTACCACTTATACTTTCTGCGAACGCTGTCGTAAACGACGGTCCAGGATCATATATTCTTTAAATGTTCGAGAAACAGATTCTCGCTTTATGATGTCTTCCCTCCTTATATTCCCCGTCCTACTAACCTCGTGTTTTTTAGCTGTAGTGAATAATAACCTTTTAATTTCACATGTCTTGTCCTTCTTTATCAAGATTAATAAAATCAACTTTAATTCTTAATCGATATATACCAAAACCTTACCTACGTGTAATCTACATCTACATGACATTTTCGGAATTGTGTATTATTACGGCGAAATAAATTAAAGAAGAAAACAATTTAATTTGTACTATGTTATATACCTATATATATAAAAGAATGATTGTTTGACTCACTAACATAACGTACAGCCCAAACTACTGGAATAAATGTGTGATTTGCAGGTTTTATTTTACTCTGTAGCTGAGGACTAAAGAAGTATTTTTGGAATTTCAATTCTTCAAGAATTTAATCCTTCAATCCTAGAAATTCAATTCAATCCATACATCACCCTAGTACCATCCACTCACAGAAAACCGACGTAAACTAACAGTGCTGGCATTGTTCCGTTTCGTTCGGTCAGTGAAAGCACCGGAGGCCCACTTCCCTTTCCTCTCCTTCTCATCCCCTCTCCCCTCTCTCCTCCCCCTAAATACAAACTCGCAACGCACTTGCGACTCTCCTTATGTTGCAAGTTTGTATGGACGGTGGTGATCACTTAACATCGGGTGATCCGCCTGTTCATTTGCCTCCCATTAAAAAAACCACATGTGTGTGAAGTGTATGAAGGATTGTATGAAAAACCGTAATTTTTCCATCAATGATTATTTTATATAGGTATAAATTAATAATTCCAAAATTATTACTGCGTAGAAAACGGGCGTGAAACTCGGAAAAATGCTAGTAGAAAATAAAATAGAAAATCTCCCCGTTCAATACGTATCATCAGGATTGGAAATGATATAAATTGAGATATTTTAAATTTATGTTTAATGACATAATAATACAAGGATTTACCCTTCGAATCGTAACATTATAAGCGCTATTGAATGCCCAGACGGGTGATACACAAAGCCAATCCACCATTTTGTGGCTCATCGCATTTTACGACGCCATCTCCCCACGGATAGGATTAAGTCGTAATCTTGCTCTAAGTCAACATTGATAAAAACACTTTGTTGTTACCAAATACGACATTATTTTTGTTTTTCAGGGATTTTTTACTATTAAAGAATACAAAGCTATTGTCATTACGTAACAGGATTTTTTATGTCTTTGTACCTATAGTATACTTAGTCTGGCTCTGAATACTGTTAAAATTAAAAATAAACAAAATATTACATTTGAATTTGGAATCAGTCATTTTTATATGATTATTCATTGGATTTTCTCATTTTGGCGCCAATACATTGTACAATATTTTGCGATATTAAAATGGAATGGGGTGATAAAGAGAACCGGATCGCTGTAATTGCATTACACAAAGTATGTATGGAGCCAAATGCAATATTGAAAACCCTCCATACGCTTGGTATTAGTAAAATGTTTGTGTAACGGGTTATTAATAGCTACAATGAGACCTCCTCTGTTTGTGACAGAAAAGGATCTGGCCGTCCACATAGTATTCGTACGAAAAAGGTGGTCAAAGCAGTAAGAGAAAGAATTCGAAGAAATCCTGCCCGAAAGCAAAATATTTCATCTCGGGATATGAAACTAGTTAAAACCATGTCGTGTGTTTTAAAAGATGATATAGGACTTGGAGCCTATAAGAGACGTACTGGTCATTTCTTAACTGATAATTAAAATAAGAATGGGATGGTAAAATCGAAACAACTACTGTAGCGGCACGCAAAGGGATGTCACAGAAAAATATTGTTGACGGATGAGAAAATTTTTACAATTGAGCAACATTTTAACAAACATAATGACCGTATTTATATTCAAAGCTCTAAGGAAGCTTTCCAAGTAGTCGATATAGTGCACCGTGGGCACTACCCGACTTCAGTGATAGTTTGGTTATTAGATATGAAGGAATGACTGAGCCATACTTTTGTGAGAAACGTATTAAAACATCGACACAAGTGTATCAAGATACCATTCTTGAGAAGGCAGCAAAGCCCTTTAACAACACCATGTTCAATAACCAAGAATGGTCCTTCCAGCAAGACTCGGCGCCGGGTCGTAAAGCTCGGTTTACGCAGTCTTGTTTAGAAACGAATGTTTCGGATTTTATCAGAATTGAAGACTGGCCGTAGTCTAGTCCCGATCTTAATCCACTGGATTATGATTTATGGTCAGTTTTAGAAAGTACGGCTTGCTCTAAGCGCCATGATAATTTGGAATCCCTAAAACAATGCGCAGTGATGAATTTTACCGTGGAGAGAGTGCCTGCTTCTATTGATAACTGGCCTCAACGTTTAAGGGACTGTATTGCCAATAAGCTTTGTATATTTTTAATTGTTTTATATTTGTGTATTAAACTAACACACTGTAAAAGTAATATAATAATATCTCTTTATCGCGGTAAAGTGGCAGATGTCAAAATGTCTTTTCTGTTTACATGTGTGTATATGTTGTGTAAAAATCTAGCAGTAGTGTGTGTAATGTATATTTTAATTAGTTTAATATGCTTGTAATGCATTTTCTATAAAGAATAGCTTTCTGCCTAACTTTAACTATGCCAAATTTCACGTTCATCCGTTCGCGCGATTCCCTTAAAAAAGGGTACAAAATTTTGGCTTCACGTATTAATATATAAGTAATATAATAAATTTACCATTTGCGGTTCAAAACTGCTTGACTATAATTTGGGAACTATATCATAAGAAGTCATATTCTCCTCTTTGTAGGAAATAAAGAACTGTCAAGTTGGGAACATAAAGTAAAAATGTTGAATCTGTTTCAATAAACAAGGAAGCAGAATTTCTCACCAGGTAAAGACTAATCCGTTAATTACGTCATTTAACAGCTACGGTGTTTAAAAAACTTTGCTTAAATTTCGAAATAGGTACTTCCCACCATCCGGTTGTCGTATATTAAAGTTAGTACAATATAAATTAACAACGTCTCTTTAACGCGAAAGGGGCAACTAAGCAAACACTGTAGTTGTGTCAGCGAGCTACGAAATTGTCCAACTTTACGTCGTTTAACTCACCGCGCCGCGCCGGCTGTTTAAATTCGACTCTGGTTTCGTGTAGTCCAAGTTGGGAAAGCATTGATTTATATATGCACAGTTGAATCTCACAAATAATATATTGCTAAACCTAATATTAAAGTTGCAATATAAATTATTAATGATTCATAATGAACAGAAGCTCTATTTATTTGTAATAAAGTTACATTTTGAAAATCGTTTACAACATGTATCAGGACAAAAGCTGTAACAAAGCTATTGTGGTTGCGAATTTCAAAGCTTGTTTACTTTAGACCGTTCACAGAAATGGCGTTTTATTTGTACTATTTCTTATTCTTTATTAACGTGTAGAGGAAAATATAAATAATGAATTTCTAGAAATAAATTTAACAGTACCTTGGGCATTGACCATGGACTTAATCTAATAAATCAATGTAATCTATACCAATATTATAAAGATGTAAAGTTTGTGAGTTTGTAAGCTTGTGATGTTGTGACGTTGTAGGGGGGGGGGGGGGGGGTAATCTTAGGAACTACTGGTCCGATTTGAAAAATTCTTTCAGTGTTATATAGCTCATTTGTCGTGGATGGTTATAAGCTATATATCATCACGCTAAGACCAATAAGAGCGGAGCACCAATGAAGAATATTTAAATAACAAAAATTAAAAAAAATATATCTTTAGAGCTTGCCCTGCGTGTTAGCATTATCCCAAAGTAACTATTCCACGTGAATGAAGTCACGGGCAGAGAATAGTATCAAATATAATAATATGCATATAAGAAATATTTCGATCAATCTAAATAGCAATGGTGTTTGTACAATAGTAAAATGAAAAAAAATGTAAAACAGATTCAAGCATAAAAAGTTGCCTTCTTGATCCGGACGTGACCAAAATAAATAAAGGTTTATGTATGTAAATGTAATCGTTTCTTTTAATTGACTTAGTGTTATGATTTCAAATACAACAAGCGTTCAAAAGAATAAAGTGTTATTACATTTCTATGTTTTAGGAGAATTGTTAAATCTTGAACTTCTGCGTTTGTGATAATTATTTTTGAAGCGAAACTTCTAACGCGACTTCCAACAAGGTTGTGTTAAACGTTTAACGCTACAACGGAGGAGTTATGAAAGCACGGGTTGCGTTATACGTTCAACGCCAAAAACAATATGATTTCACTAAAAATCAATTTCTACCTCTTTCTATGTTCATTTCCACATTACAAAGTTTCACTTCTTTCACACGAAGGGACTTCATGCACTATTTTTTATTAATTTTCGCTCTCTCCGAACTTGAAATTAATATTAAAATACTGTTCTTTGAATATGTTGTATTGAAGTGTCCTGCATGTCGTGGTAATCTATTGATTTGACCAGAAGAATATCAATCCGATGTTTGTAGGTTCCAACTACGTCATATACCAACAAACTTCGGAATTCGGGTACATTTATTAACTGAGTGACATCGTCAAGAAACCTGAATCTGAGAAATGTTCTAGTAGGATCAACATATGTGGGAAAATATAAAACTGTGGATTAATCGTAATTTAAAATTGCTAATAAATCTACACGTCTGGGCTGGTGCAGTAATTATACCAATAACTTCCTTCAGGAATAGGCCTATGGGCTTGAAATGGATCTCTTATATGATTATGACTGTTGTTTTAATTTTCAACAATATTAATTGAATGATCATATCCGTATCATCACTGCAAATATGTTTCAGTACAAGTCGTAGCAGTTGTATGGACCATTTACGTCGCAAACGGGAAGTTTGACTCTAGTGTATAATTAAGTTGTTGAATACTATGTTGCAGATATTGCAAAGCATCATAAAAAGTCGTAAATTCCAGCGTAAATATGTAAAACAAGAGAGATATGTCATCAACCTATTGACTAAGTAGGTAAATACTGCCCGGTGGCAATTGTAATACGATCAGAATGAGCTGAAATTAATAAACTACAAAATAAGAATTCAAATGGTTGGGCAAAGGCTTCGAAATTGCGATTGTCGACCTTTTTGTTGACAAAAAGTGGTGAAGGAAACGGTTGTATTGAGTAGAGTCTTAAAGATACCGGTTCTCGTCTAATCCGAAGTTAAACAACGTCGGGCACGGTCAATACTTTGATGGGTGAAGCCTAGGAACACTGCGTAACGATAGTTTTTGTAGTATTTCTTTATGAAATATATTTCTCTGAAAAACCAACGTTTCACTATTATCATCACTCGTCACATCGTTCGCTATTATCTGTTTTTTTTCTATTTTGTTTTTTTTTTTTTTCAGGTACTATTTATACAGAGAATATCTTAGTTGAATGTAAGAATAATGAAAAGTATACATACATACTATTTCTGCATTATATGGAACTATTGGTATAGTCCGCAACAAATTAACCTCTATAATCCATTGATAGTCCTAAGCCTTTGTAGCGATATCGCCCACTCCTATGGATTCATGGAAATATTGCATGGGAATTTACATGGCTTCATTAATATTGCTGAGGGGGTGAGTATTATAAAAAAGTCACAATGAACTAAAACAATGGGTTTTGGATACTTAAGTCATTTATTTTATGCAACGATGTCTGTGAGAATTTGCGTTAATATGATCAATAAGGTCTAATTTGAGATTTATTGATAATGGTTTCAAGAACCTTTAATATGCGTAAGCTAGCGTTATAGGATCGCGGTACGGTGTTTCCTCCAGGGTTTTGAGGGGACTCTTCAAAAAGGGATTGGAACATGTTATTCAAACCAGAATCATAACAGTGATACCCGTCGTGCTGTAGTTGTCCAGAGGCGTTGGTAATCCTTTACCATCAGCTGGGCCATTTGCCTGTTTGCTATCCTCCGGCATAAAAATTGTGATGTCTTACCAGCAAAGATTACTTTGAAAATGTTACATACTTCAGCATTAACGTAGAATGGCCGTGTACCATGCATTAACAACTACACACTTTAAATAAAAAGGACACATGGAAACCGCTTTTTAAGGCTAAAATACTTATGGATCTCGTGTGTCTCTATCCTAAATTTGTATAAGTATTATCAAAAGTAGTATTAAAATAGCAAGTAATTGATCTGCTTATGTTAGAGGTAGGTAGGTGGTAGAGCCACGCTGATGACATTATTGGTTTCGGAATGAATGTATCGGCTTGTCCGGGACAGTACTGCCCTCTAACAGGAAACCGACGTGAAGTTACAGTGCTCGCATTGTTGCATTTAGTTCGGTCAGTGAGAGCGCCGGAGGCCCACCTCCCCTCTTTCTTTCCTCTTCCTCTCACTAGTCCTCCCTAAATACAGGTTGGCAACTCACTTGCGACTTTCCTGGTGTTGCTAGTGCCTATGGACGGCGCTGATCACTTAACATCAGGTGATCCGCCTGTTCTTTTGCCTTCTATGGGATAAAAAAAATGAATAAAGATAAGAACTAAAGAAATAGACTGGTAAGAGGACAAAGTAACACCACCAAATGTCTCACATATATTTAACGACATATCTCGAAATGAAGCGTGACGGGCATACCAACACGTTTGCTCGGCGTAATTAGGGGGTGGGAATGTAGGGTTACCACTTTAAAATTAACTTCAATGTCTTATTTATTTGCAATGATATTATTTGGCATTGTCACATCAAAAATTGGATACCCTACAGTTAAGCGAAGATATAAGATATATCTAAAGAAACACGAGCGCACGAGTTTCATAAATGGGCATTTCTTTAACAACATCTCTAGTGCGTCCACTTACATGATTGCTGCTACCTAAGAAAATGTCAATACAAATTTCTACTACTTACTTTCTAAGTCTTCTGTATTCACCCAAATTAAAATGTTGAGTAAATATGATTATCTAATATCTTAAAACGTATTATATACCTATATTATATTTCTATATATTGCATGTAATTAAGAAAATGTACGTATGTCTGTTTTTTTTAAGCAAGAAAGTAACAAAGAGGCATGCAGGTTACATGGTCTTTACAGGTAACTAATATAGAGTTTTTTTTTTTTCAAGTTTTTTGGTAACACTACAGTTTGTCAATTGCAACAAAATAAAACAAGAATCAAGAAAGTCAGGTGAGAAACAGACGAGGGAAATGTTCATAACCGTTTCCCCACTGCCTATTTATACTTTATACAGGCTGAAAGGTTAGACAGTAGTAATATTCATAGAGGATACTTCGCACTCGATTCTCAGTTTAAATGAATAATAAAAATAATAGGTAATTAATATTTGACCTAATTGTCTAGAAACATACAAAAATTATACGCAATTCATATATATTCTAACATAAAGTACGAATTCAATCACTAATCATTTTTGTATTCAATTTTTAATCTTTCTTTCATTTAGGGACTTAAGTCCACAAAGAAAATGTCAGTCTCATCGTACCCTAATCTTAGCATATTTTCAAATATTTCTTAGAATTCACCACAAATTTCCATAAAATCTTGGTCACTTGCAGGAGCATACAACAAAAATGTTTTATTAAGCTTCAAATAATCTGCAATAGCCTTTCGAGCTTCATTTTGGTAACATTCCATCAAGTGTTGCAAATCTTTATATTACAATACTTCATCTTCAAATACATTACGCAATTAGGTGATACAGTTATCTCATAAGAAAGGGAAAACTGTTGAGAGATATATATCCGGATCTTTTTTTTTATATCAAAGGAGGCATACGAACTCGTGGGTCACGTGATGTTAAGTGATCACCACCGTCCATAGACACTAGCGACATAAGTCGCAAGTGCGTTGCCAGCCTGTATATAGGAGAGGGGGGAGGGGAAGGAAAGGGAAAGGAGGAAAGAGGAAGGGAGGTGGGCCTCCAGCTCTCTCACTGACCGAACGAAACACAACATTGCAAGCACTGTTATTTCACGTCGGTTTTCTGTGAGAGGTGTGGTACTACCCCGGACGAGCCGACCCATTCATGCTGAAACTAGTAATAGCTTCAGCGTGGCTCTACCACCTACTAAAATCGTACTTTGTTACCAATAACAATGATAGATATTTAGATTACTGTATCTAATAAACAAACAAACGCTACTCAGAGTGACAACCCTAACGCAAAGATATTGTCAGTCAACACGCGTCAGTTAGCACACATGCTTCCCAAATATAGCTGGGAGTAAATCAAACAAAAAAACAATAGCAAAGGAAACCGACTGACTTTACTTATTGTGTACTGACTTCTCCATTTAGAGTTCGATCAGTATGTATAATTCCATACATAAGGTACTACTTGTTGAATTTATTCATTTATTATTTATACTAGCTTCTGCCTACGATTTAGTGTGAGTTAAAAAACAAAATCAAAGATACTTCATTCAATTTACGCCCTGAGAAAGCGCTTGTGAAAGTTAAAACTAGCAGCGGTTCGAAAAAAAAAACCAGTCATCGAGAAGAACCGGTAGGTAAGTCCATCTAGTTAGTCTTTGTAATGTACATATTTCTAGAAAAATACATTATAGTTTATTTTAACTTTGTTTTTATCAACCAATCTTTCAGATTATTACTGCCATTGTCATGTACTTAATAATATTACAAGCGTCGTGTGATTATCTCAATATTCTAATAAAATGGTGGATACCTTGTTAGAACCTTCCAGGGAGTTTTTGTGGCATCTCAGAATTTCATGCTCCGTGTTATTATTTTCCATTAACATCACTTATGCACAATAAATTAACTATATTACGTAAAGCACCACCAAACTTACAAAACATAGAGTCAAATAACACAAGATTTTGAATAAAATATAAAATCCACTAAAAGACAGTTTTAGCCTTTGTTTTAGCCTTTTCAGAAGGCGTTTCTAACTAAGAGTACCTATTTAATATTTTGTTTAAAGTTTTTTAGTCAGGCCAAGGTGTTATTTAGGTTTAGGTTCACTTTACGTTTACAGTATATTTAATGTAAATTAAATTAAATTAAATTATATTTAATGTAAATGATAAATTCATGTTTTATCTTAGTCATAAAGAACGAAAATGGTTTATTTTTCCTTATTTTCCAATCGTAAATCGGAATGCAACTTGTATTATATTTATAGAGGGCGTAATTAAAGACTTTTCCTTGAAATTTAAAACTATAGATCTTTTTTTCTTAAGAAGTAATCATTATATCTTTGATCTCTTTTGAAATTTATAAATAAAACGATTCCCTGTCCCATGCAGTGCGCTCGAAAGTGAAGATTTGAAATGTTAACGACATTTCGTTTTTATTAATACTTAAAAGGAACAGACAATACTTACTTCAATCATTGGAATAGACAAAGACGATGTGATAATAATATGTGTCCATTGATAAAGTAAGTCATTGGGAGATTAATCGTTGAATTTATCTATTGCAACGAATCAACAACATAAACATAATAGGTTGTATTACAAAAACAGTCAATTCTGTATTGGATACTTGCTTTAAAAAGGTTTCGTAATAAAATAAACTAACTAAAAGACATTGTTTCTAACATGACAGACTAAAATTCCGCTAAAAACTCTACATTATAGTTGCAATCGTTTTTAGTAGTTACACAAAGAGCTGTCATGTCCAGATATCATTATTATATATAACATATTGCTCTACCCTATAGCCTTTTGATATTAAAACCGGTTTGATATGATGCTTGAAATTACTATCCGATAAATTATCCTTTTAATTATTTTCTTTTATAGTGTAAGTGAGAACTGAGGGTGTTATATTGTGGGTTAAAGTTTTAAGTATCTTGCTAATGGTGAATCCTTTTTTTCGAATTGGCAAGGCCTTAACAGCTTCACCGGACTGCAGGCATTAGACACACTGTTAGTATTCACATATCTAACGTAGACGGTACATGTTACTTGTATATAAATCTACTAATTGTACATTTTCTTACAATTTTGCATTTCTTTAAAAAACGTGCGTGGAGTCGCGGTTACAATCTAGTACTGTAAATAAAATAACAAAGTCCAGAGAAGAAAATATAACAAATTTAATCATTAGTAATAAGATACGACTTGTATTGAAAATATATATAAGAGAACAGGATGAAACTGCATTCTTCAATCGACAGATCTCGTCCTACGTTCAGTATGGTGCGCTTCTAAATAAAGACAATTGCCATTTATGGATCACATGGAGCTACAAAGAATTTGTTGCTTCAGATGCGGCAATTTCATTTTAAATATTCAGTCAAAAATTATACGCGGTCATACTTTTGTCCTCTATATTTGTGTATTTTTAATTCATTTTATATTCGTTTCCCCAACACCAAAAGTGAGTGAGTGTGATTGCATTTATTTTATTATATTAACTACGTTTTGCAAATTGGTATTATTTAGTAAGAGGTAGATTTCACATCTAATCCGAAATTTGGGCTTTACTTTAATAAACAATTTTTAAAAAATATAATAAAAAACTGTTTGAAATAATTCTTATTGTTTGACTCACTTAAACATGCGTTTAAAAATGTGCATGTTTGTATGGTATGAAGTAATAAATAATAAAATAAAACACTCAAAAATATATCCTTACTGTAAGTCATATAGCTCGATTTTTTTAATATGAAAACTTATCTCCTATTCAATAGTCAATACAAATCACTTAATTGTGAACATGTTTTTAATACTATTAAATACCACATCTATCGTTTCTGACATCGTCGGCAACCCTCCGGGGTGCGTCCGTTCGTTGTCTTAGCACAAAGCCGAGGTCGGCTCAAAGGAATAACCCGTTGTATGCTATAAGCCGTTCGAATACCGCAAAACCACAGTACACATAACATACAGTATGGAAACTACCTATAAACGTTCGTACCGGCACGCTCACACAAACATGCGCATCGACGAGACTCCTAAGCGGGTTTCGCGGAGCTCTCCATAAAATTCCTTTCAAAACCTCTCGTCAATGCGCATGTTTGTGTGAGTGTCGTTTTCGAGCATTTGTTCGTAGTTTCCGTACTGTCTCTCATATTTATACTGTGGCACAACCGTGGTGATTTCAACGTTCTACATTGCTGTTATATATATTGTATCCATAATTTAATAATAAATATCATAAAACTTATCATGGTTTTCTTTATGTTATGTGTACATTTGTATTATGTACTTCGAGAAGTAAATCAGCAATTAAAAGTAAGCTCGCGGAAACAATAAATAAATTATTATGTACTTGAACAATTACAGATGTCACATTCTTAATTTAACAAAAGTTCAATCTGTTACTGGCTGTTAGGTTTGTTATTTATATCAATACGAAGTAATCCCGCCCGCTTCGTTGGACATTAAAAAAAATTACAGAGGGTTAAGCAAGGTCACTATTAATCCTCCAGAGCACTGGTCCGGTAAATTCGTCATACAAATGAGCCAAATATAAACAGTATCAAATTTAAGTTTATTCAATGAGGCATTTTTTTTTTACATTAAAATCTTTTTTTTTCCTCGAAATGACTACGCTATTGACCCATCAAGGTCTTAACAGCTTCACCAGACTACTAAGGCGAGCGCTTAAGGCACTCAGCCGATTTTATTATGGCAACCAGTTCAAGGGTGCACGGCACTCCTCGGCTTGGCTGTTGCCTGTTGCATGCAAAATCGCGACCTATCTTACCTAACCTAGCTAACTATTCATATATGTATGAGTT